>VZTB01004452.1:102201-116087 GCA_013397245.1 Thryothorus ludovicianus
GCCGCGGGGTCTCGCCGGGCGTGCCGGCGGCAGCCCTCGGCTCCCCGGCTGTCACCGGAGCCCGGGCTGGCGCCACGAGTGCCGTGCCAGGAGCCGTGCGGATGCCAGCGAGGGGTTGCTGCTGCGTCAGGCTGAGCCTCCTGCCTTCTGTTGCAGAGACCTTGTTGAAGCAGCTCTCCTCATATGAAATCATCACACCTGTCCGAGTGAATGAGTTTGGAGAAGTTTTCCCGCACACGCATCACTTCAGAAGGAGGAAAAGGAGCTCGGAGGCGCCGCTGGAGCCCGCTGCTTTCCGAACACATTACCAGCTCCGAGCATACGGGCAGCTCTTCCAGCTCAACCTGAGTGCTGATGCAGGCTTCGTTGCTGCTCAGTACACGGTGGTGCACGTCGGGGCCCCGCAGAAGCAGTCGTCCCCTGACTTGCGCCACTGTTTCTATCGCGGGCATGTCAATGCCCAGGAGACGCACATGGCTGTCTTCAGCATCTGTGGTGGTTTGGTAAGCGTGTTGGTCTCCGCTTCCTGTCTCCATTCATATTCTCCTCCCTGAAAAAAATGTAGTGGGATGCCTTTGCTGGAGAGCTAAGCTGGAAATTCTTGGGCATCATTCCAAGTAGTTGGTCATGAAATGTCTTGGCATCCGCAGTGTGCAGTCATGATGATACTTCTCTGGTGGGATATACAAATGTCGCTTTCAGAGGATCTGTTGCTGGCCAGTAATATAGTTGGTTGATGTAACTCTTGACACCAAGAGCATTGTAATGGAGGAAAAAGCATGCCTTAGGAACAGAGCAAAGCTATTGACTCCATAAAACAATGCTGTCAGTTGGCATCAGTTGTGTGTTTGTAGTTTAACAGATATTGTAAAGCTAAGTGAGGAGTAATGGTAGGAGAGATGGTGAGAGAAGAGCTGGTGTTGATCAGTTTCTTCCTCTGCTTTCAACAATGCTGTAAATATCAATGGTATATCCTAATAAGTGTGCAGCAGTGCTCTCTAAACACATTTCTACTAAAAGGGAATAGGAAATTTCCTAAATTCAGTGGAAGTGTGTCTGTGAAACACTTCTTACGAATTTAATTGACTAGACAAATCAAAAACTGCAGTGATAAACATTCTGTACTTATACCTTGATAGTATTTATTATGTCTTCCAAAGTGATAATGGAGAAATAGTATCACACAACTGTCATTGAAAATAGCTGTACTGTGTTGCTAAATTTAGAATTTTGTGCCTAGAAACATGAAGACTGGTACCTTGTGCTCTACCACATCACTACTTATTGAAATGCCAAGGGCAAGTTGTGATATGCACACTGTAGAAATACAGCATTGTAAACACTACTGTGAATTTAAGTTGGGGTTGTTCCTTTATTTTTATTTTTTTTTGCAATCACTCAGGAAACTAAAAGTGCAAGGCTATTATTTTTGAGTCCTCAAGAAAACTCAACTTCATATACTAGGCTCTTTCTAGTAGCCTACACAAAATAGAAAGCAATTGGTTGCATCTATTTGGGACTGTTTAATGTGTATTAAAAGAAAATAATACACAGGATAGAAGAGAGAACCAGAAATAGCTGCTTTTTGAGAGACACACCTCTTTCTTGTGCTTCTTGGATATTTGGATATATACCATCTTCACTTTGGGTTGAGGTGCATGTGGACTTTGGATAGTCCTTGGACATTAGTGGAGAAGCAAGCATTTGAAAACAGTAATTCAGTATTATCCTAAGTTTTGTCTGTATATCTTGCTTTATAAACAGCTGTCATTGGTTCTTGACTACATTATCCAAAACTCAATTAACTATACCAAATATTTTAATATGTTTACTAAGAGAGGGAAAGATGAGATATCAAAAATATGGTTGGTTTTGCTTTATTTCTTCCATGTTTCATGTTTTAATAGATGCTCAAATGCCATATTATTGAGAATAGTGGCATACTTAATACAGAATAAATACAAGAAGTTCTAAGAATTTCTATTATCATAATCTTTGCAGCCTGTTTGAATACTATTCCTATAAAAAGTAGCTTTGCATTACTTGAAGGGACTATGTGCATTGAAAATAACTTTTCTGCAAAACATGTACTTTTAACATGCTGTTAGAAGTTGTTTCAACTACCTTATTTATCAATTCTCAAATTCTTCATCACAAGACCATCTTTTTGCCTGCAACAAACTGCATGTTTCACTTTTTATTTCTCTCCCCCCCCTTGCTGATACATTACAGTATCATCATGTATGTACATGGTCAGAAATCCCTGAGTGTCTTTAAATTAGGCTTTGCCTCTTCTCGATGAGCCTTGTGAACTTTTCACTGCAGCTTCCATTCGTGTCCTCAGTCATTGCCTGGCTCAGAGAGTGCCCACTCTGAGCCACCAGCAAAGACCTTTCTGTCTTGCTGCTCTCAGGACTTTCTCTCACGTCTCATTTCACTTTCTACCCAGGCAGATACAGCCTTGGAAGGCATAGCCAGTGTTGTGTCTGCTTTCCCCTCAGTGATGGAGGTTTTCAGAGGAGGAAGCAGAGCCTGCATGGGTGCTGTTGCACTTCTGTGGGATCCCCCTGTAGTTAGGGATTGTGTGGTGGTCATAGCCTGTGACTGCACTGAGTGTCCTTCCACCTGACTCAGACAGAACCTTCAAGCTAATGTTCTTCTTCATCCTCATGGGTTCAAAGCAAATGTTTTCTGCCTTGTGTGACTGCCAAAGGAGAAAACTTTTCATAGTTTGGAGAAGAATGAATGTGAAAAGAGGGAACTACAGACCAGGTGGAATTGTCCTATGAGATCTTGTCCTCCCTGGAAGCATTCCCTATTCCTAGCTGGGACTTCCCTCAAAATTAGTAAAAAGATGTTTTTATCCTCAAAGTTTTTAAAATTTCATGGGTTTGTGCATTCAACAAATGTACCTGCAAAAATACATTAGTCTGTTATTACTCTTTTAATTAACAGTGCCATGTTTCATGAGTGCTTCTAAACATTTAAAATCTGACTGCTGCTGAGGTAAGATACTATGTAAGAGTAGAAATCAGTCTAGTGGATGGGTAGCCTTGCATTATGTTTAAGTAAAATCCTTTCTCTTTGTAGGATCACTGAACTTGGTGTATGGAAGTTAAGATACTGCTCTGAGCTATGAGGTATAATTTTATCTTCCAGCTTTGCATATATGAAGGAATTGTTTATATTTGACCAATGCTGTAAAAGCTAGGGAGGAAAAAGTATCCTGTAGTTAGTTATAGAAGTACAGGAAGTGTAACAGTGGAATTTTAAAAATTGCTTTGAAAATGTACCTGAATCATGTGAAGTGAAACCAGGTACTTCTGTTCACTTTATCCTGTAGACATCTATCCCCAAGGTCCGACTGCATTCATTCACAGCTTTGTTCCTTCTTTTCTTTTTCTGCATTCTCAGGTTGAGTGTGTTCCCCTCCACTCTGCTTTGCCATTTCACCCTCTGTTAAGCCTTTTCCTGCATGTGCTGAGCACGTACAACTCGGAATAGCCATGGAGCATTGCTTAATGGCTCCTGACACCCTGTATGCAGTTTTGTTGTGTTATATTTCAGAGCATGCCCTGGGTTCAGGGGTGCAAGTGGCACAGGGAGGTTAGAAGGTCAGCAGGGAGTCTGTAGTAATTGCAAGGAGGGAGTGTATAATTAGGGAACTTTGAGATCCATCAAAGGCAGAAGGTCATTTGGAGTGATGGCCTGGGTGCCTAGCTGAACATCTGATCACATACAGGCATATTTCTTGCGTCTTTAGGGTAATTTTTGAAATGTCACGCTTTATTTCACTTTATTTTCTTAAGTTGCATCTTTTTTACTTTTACTGCATTAGTCAGTTAGAGCTTCCTACAAATAGGGACTGGGATCTGTTGAGGATGTCCGTGGATGCATGTAGACTAAAGAGACCTTTCAAGTGTTATGCAGGCAGCAAAATCAAAGAGGTAAACCCCAAATAGTTAAAAATCTTTCAAATCTTTTTTGAGAACATGTGACTTATGAGTTTAATGACAAATTCAAGCTAATACCAGTGAATGAAGTGTCTTATAAATGATGATAGCTCCCTTATTTTAACTAGAATGCACCTTCAATTCCAAGCAGGACCCATCTAAAGAAAGGAGCTTTTTTGGCTGTTTTTTGGGGGATTTTTTTTTTTTTTCATCATCCTGATTGAATGCTATAGAATAATTTGCTTAGTCTTCTGAGAAACCTGGTATTTTTTCTCAGAGTTTAGGAGGATGTTGGCATATGCTGAGGATAGTTAAAATCAGTTTTTGTGAGCTAGAAGAATGCTTCAATGCCAAATGTATTTTATGCGACTACTGTGAGAGGGGAAAAGGTAAGAAAGAGGGAAAAAATATATTCTTTTAGGTGTCTGGTCTCTCATGTGTAGAACAATTTCACATGCTCACTGGCAGAAGTAAGGAGTAGAAAAGTAAGCATGAATCTCCTCTTGCATGAGTTTTCCAGCTGTCAGCTTCCTGCAGTCCAGGAAGGCAGGACCACTGTTCTAATGTAGCTTTGGAGTGTGACAAGTTCCTTTTTCAGCAGAATGCTCCCTTGCTGCACATCAGACTTACTTGCAGAGAATGGCAGGAGTATGAGCCTAAGTGTGGATCTTCTCAATCCTCAGTACAGGAGATTGTGTTTATTTTTTATTAATACGGGTCAATGGATCACCTTTGAGGTTTTGGAAACAGTTCTGTCTGCTGCTATGAATGAGTAAAGTGGCTCCTTTTAAGGAAAAGTAAGCAATCTTGGAATTTGTCTTTAAAAACTGTGATTTTTAATTGCTTGGCTAAAAACGTCCAACATTCCAAAGCCCAAAAACTCACTAGAATCTACTGCTTGCATAGCCAGCATCTAGTTTCTTGTTGAGATCCAGTGCAGGTAACAAACTCCAGGTATTTGCTCCCTGGTTTTGTGCTCCTTAGTACTAACAGCCTCAATGAGTGAAACTACTTTTTTTTTTTTTTTTCCCCAAGAAACTTTTAACACTTTTAACTGGAAAATATGCTTGCCTTGATATAATTTAATTTTTTTAACTTCTAAGCTGTCACTTCAAAAGTTACTTTCTAAATCTGAAAGGCAGGATTGTTTCAGCATTCAGGTTACATTTATAACGCTATGAGCATCCGTAGGGCACATAGTGGATTTAATGTTTTTTTATCTTAATGTACCAATTCCATCATAAGCTGGGAAAACAATCTTATTAAAATGCAAATTAAAGCCAATTGCTTCTTGCTTGAGCCAACAAAGTCTCACTGGTACTGGCAGGGTGATGTGAAGACTTCTACTCAGTAGTTTCTCATGTCGTACACATATATAAGGTGAGACTGGCTCTGGATCTGCAAAACAGGAAGAGTTTCAGTGCTTCCATTATAAAACCCTGAATATTTGCTCTGCCTCTAATCAGCACAAGTGGTTTTAAATAAAAAGTTTTCCTTTTCATGTTTAAGATAAAGTGTTCTTCCGTTTTTGCTTGTTATAAAATAGTAACACAATTTAGGTCCCCCTTTTAAAAGCTGTTTTAAAACCCCTGAAACTTCTCCAGTATGTTTTCCTCAGGCTCTTTGCATCTTAACTTTTCCTGGAAATATTTCCACAGATGCTATACCTTCACACATGGGCACAGGTCAGCAAATACAGGTGGTAGTTGCAGTTGTAAACTAAGAAGATACATGGAGTTGCAGCTGAAGGTCTGTCACGGAAAATGTTTTATCAAAAGTAGTAGGACTTGAGTATGTGTCTACCTGTTCACCAGCAAAATTCTGCAGGAATTGTCCCTTCAGCAGGCTGGATGTGCTATGTTACATTTTTTGTCAAGGGTACTCAGCCATCACCGGCCTCCCTTCTGCCTGCATCCTTTTTCTAGTGGCCTTTCCTTGGCGGCTATCTGGGCACATTCTTTGCCCATATGTTTGCCAAATAAGTTGTTTTGATGGCTGCAGCTTGTTCTCAACTGCTGTTTTTATTTTTGGATCTGTGTGACACAGGTGAATATGCTGGTATGCTCTGGGCAGCCAAAGGAACTTTGATTTACTTTCATCTGTGTATATATACACATATGTTTATTAAACTTTGAGGAATTACACAGAAGTTTCTGTATCAGGGGAAGGCAGAGTACCCAACGTGTGGCCCTTTGCCATCATGAAGTTAAATCACTGGTGTGCAAATAGAGGGATGTGTGGGTGGGGTTATGTGTGTGGGTTTTCTTGTTTTGTCTGAGCTTAATGCTTCTAATCCCAGGTGGCAGTCAGCAGCTAGCTGTCATGGATCTCAGGAAACTTTGTACTCTTGTGGAATAGATAGGCTTCCCACATGAGATAGTGTATCTGCAATAGTCTCAATTCTCAGTCCTTTTCAGACATACCCTCATGTTGAAAATGGCAAGATTAAGGTAGCAAAGGCAGACACTGAGAACAGTTAATACCTTCTGGGAATGCACTTATTGACAGAAGTACTCGAGGTAGCTTATTGTGTGGCTGACTGAGGTGAAAATCTAACCACAGCTTGTGTGCTCTTGAGGGATAACTGCCTGTGATGGTGCTTATGAGGTCAAAAGGACTGTATGGAGCTATTCATCTCCCAGGGAGAGAAAGGTGGTTCTGCATCTACTTAAAAACATCAAGACTTGGAAATTCTCTTCAAACAGAGATAAGTTGCACATGTAAATTTGCTAGACATTTTCTGAGACAGGCAAGATGATATGATGGAGTTTTCTCCAAGATGAAGCGTACAGATCCTCTAGGTCTGTGTTCTGTCAGAATACTTTGCTTGATGACAGTTCAGGTGTTTAAACTAAATCCCCTAAAACTCAAAACTAAAAGCCAACAATCCACTCTTCCCCAAAGTAACCCTGAAACAAACAAGAAAATCCCTTTATGTGTATATACATTTTGTTTTGCCAGTTTCTGCAGGTATTGCAAGATAACTGCTTTTCTCTTATGGAATCTCCATGTATAGATCTATTAAAAAAAGTTGTCATGCATATTTTTAGTTGAATTGTCTAGCTTGTTCACTGTGAATTGGATCTCAAAGTAAAAAATAAAACCCCTTTCTCTTCCTTCCACTCCAATGAATCTTGTTAATTTCCATGAACCAATGCTCTTTCCAGGTGGCTTTGAGGTTGTGTTTTAAACATTCTCTCAAGTTGTCTGCTATTTAGCCCCTCTGTTTTTGCTACAAATTTTATTTAGAAACTCCTGGTTATCATATGGTTATTGGTAAGGTGTGATCTAAACATAAAAATAGGTAAAATCCCTTTAAGCATTTACATGGAACATAAATTTCAATCTGGAATTAAGAAATTTTATCTAATCAATGCTTAGGTGTCTTTGCAGGCCAGGACACTTCCAACCAGAGGTGAGTGCCCATCAATTCTTTTAATGGTATGATTGTAGTGAGCTCATGCAATCTTAACATCACAGAATTTGTAAGATATAGTTAAGTGCCTATAACAAACTTTTAGCATTTTATTCTCTAAGAAATTCAAAAGTAATGTTGCTTTCAATCACTTCTAAAAACATGTTCTATCAGAAAACATTTGTTGCTAGATATTTCTTCCCTGGTGCTTAGCTTGTGTTATTATTTATGATTTTATTACTATTTTCTTATTTCTGTTATATTAGCTCTGATCTTAATACGTTAGCTTGAACTGCTATTTCTTATTGTGTTTCTAGTTGAATTATATTCTAACAGAAATACTTTTTCCAGATGTTGCCAGTGCACTATTATCATAGTAATACTTTTTTCTTTAATTAAGCAATGCTTCTTAAGTCTTATCATAAAATACTATAACAGTGAAGCAGGAAGAAATAGGGGGAGGGATTCTTACATGATTCAAGAGCTTTGAATAAACAAAATGAGAAGGATAGTAGAGGGGAAGAGTCTAATATAAAAGGAAGGGATTTTGTAATTTACTTTGACTGTTAAAGTGCTCCTGCTGTCAACTACTTGCAGGTTTTTCAGTGGGTTAAGAAGCTGAACTTTAAGGGCATGAGAAGTACTTGAGCACAGGAGTGGAGCTTACCTGGGAGGGTGTCTGCCAGCTTAGAGTCAAGTTTTCCAGAGTTTCAGTTGTTCTTTTAGAGTTCTTATGAAACCATTCCAATTGTGCTGTTGGACGTATTAAGATTAATTCCTCATTTCTGAAATCTGCTGTATATCCCTTATGTTTTCCACATGTTCTGCAAATTTTACAGACAAAGATGTAATTTGTATATGGGGATAGTATATTCCTTAATGATAACTTTGCAGTATTTGCTTCTATAACTCTTGTGATAGAGTTAATTTTTGTTAAGACTATACAGTTTTAAGCCTCTTTAAACCACTCAAGGTTCAAGATTCCCTGAACCTTGAGTTAATCTAAAGTGTATAGATCATCCATAATATTTTAAATCCAAAAAATAAATTATCATTCTTATGTGGGCTTTCTCATAAATTTTCTCAAGTTGATGCATATGCATAGTTCTGAGTAGCACTCCTTCTTTGGGCCACTTATTTATGATATGCAAGAGACTGTTCTCAATTTTGTACTCTACTTCTACTGAAGAGATCTTTTAAATGTACTTTTATCTCTTTATCTGAAGAACAGAAATAGAGTGTTTCAGGCAGCTTTTTTATTAGATGATTTGAGAGGCAGCTGTAAATGATAAATAAATCCAGTTCATTTCTGATTTCATTTCCTGCAAAAGCTTGGGCTCCTGTTTTATCAACCTGCCTCAGTACATCTAAGTGACTTTTCCTTATTTCATTTTACCAAAAATATTCTTCAATTGGATCTCACAGCTCTTTTCCTTGTGTGTCCAAAATGCAGCAATAGCTCCATTTGTATCAGCAGTATCTGTCACCATGTGAAGTATCACTTTCCTGACTGGAGGACTGTAAGCAGACAGTGTGACTGGTGACTGAATTTTTGTAGATGGATATGTTAGGAAAATAAGGAGTGAACCATGTGTTTTCATGGCAGATTGAGAAGTTAGAATGGTTGGCTACAAGTTCAATGTCTTCTTTGGCTTTGAATGACAAATATAAAATACATTTCTTAAGATAGAGCACTGCTTGATCTCTTAAATTTTGCTCTTTCTCACATACAGCAGAGTGAGTTGAGTTGAATTGAGGTAGGCATGCAAAAATTTGTCAGAGACTACTGGTAGGAGGACTTCATAACTCCTTAGTGGTAGTAATTGCCTCTCTAACCATACACTGTTGAAGAGGAGAGAATTCATTGTGGAAAGAATGAAAACTTTTTGCTTTATAGTTTTTTGCTCAGCTGTTTTTTCCATATCTAAACGAGCCATTGATCCTGGGATACTGTGTGAGAATCAGTGGGCCAAAGAGTGAGCAAAAGGAAGCTTGACAGCTTGACTCCATTTTTCTAAAATGGTTGTCCCAAGTATCTGTAAAGGTGGGCTCTCCAGTCTTAGGGACACAACTGTACCATCTTGTGTTAATCTTTTGATGTTAAAAAAAAAACAACTAAGAATAATTCTAAGACTGTGAATCATAATAAAGGCTTCTGCCCATCCAGCTATCTGTCCTAAATTTTTGGCCTGTAAATTTGTGGTCTGTTATTGTAAAATTTTGAAGTGAGGAAACTCTGTGAAAAACATATGTCTTAGTATTTGGGAATTTTTACTTTTTTGGGCTATGTTTTTTGGTTTTTTTTTTATTTTTAGAATGAAATCATAGAAAAAGAATATAGTCTTGTTCTTACAGCTAATCTTTTCCAGTGGAACTGAGATATTTTGGAAGTTTAGTTTAGCATGTAGTACAAACTCTTNAAACAAACCCAGATTATCTGCTCCACCTCTTTGAAAGAATAGGAGGGAAATAAAGCAGGAACAATAAAGTTCTTGCTTAAATCTGGAAGAATATATTTTAAATATCTATTATGTAGAAATACAGGTTTTGGTATATCAGTATAAAAGAATTAATTAGCATGTTAGTGTTGACAAATAGTATGGGATCAGATTTATGATATTTTTTTAACTGAGACTTTAATAGTATCTGTAATAAAACATGAATCTTAACAAGCATTGATGCTTTGTCCCTGAGTGACAGGCTCTTGTCTGTCCCTGTCATTTACCCAAAAAGTTGTACCTTAAGACTAGCTGACAAGCTGTGGCATGTCTGTTTTCCTGAAGCCCTTTCAAGGCTGTTCTTGGTACGCTCCATCTGCTGTCCTCTACAAATTACATGCCCTGGAAACACTGGATGATAGAAGGCTAAACTGAATATAAAGGGTCCAGCATGAAGACTGCTTGCAAAGAATTTAAAAGAAACTGAGGGAGGAAGGTGCTTCTGTGAGTTAGATTTAAACAGTCTTGAAATGAAAAATACTATTTAGCTGTGTTTTTTTTTTTAATACTGTGACAAAATTGGTGCAGAGGATTCATTCACAAGGTGTTGACAATAGCTCTGATAATGTTACGTGTCTGGCAGGATTGCAGATGGGTTTCAGGCATGTGTCAGACTAACAGACTCTTACAGATCAACAACTGAGAACTGCTTAGAAGGATCCCAAATTCAAGGGGATATTATAATTCCAGTAAAATATCCTGGACACTAAAGTAGTCTGCACCAGGCTTTAAAAAACTTAGTAAGTTGTTTGAAAAAGCTCTGTTGCTTCTGTTCTCATTTATCCTGCTCTGCCACTCTGTCTATAACCCTGCATTTCAAGGTTGACATGAACATTTAATCTCTTAAACCATATTATGTAGATTATTGCTGTTGTCTTATTGGTCAGTCTTATGCCTTACTGCCAAAACATCTCTCAGGATGCAGTGTACCTACTCACTTGATGTGTGTAATTGGCTGAAGTGAAGAAGTTGCTAAAAAGTGTGAAAACAATTTGATCAAATTCTTGCATGTTTTTTCCTCCTCATAGTCTCCTGAGGTGGAGTACTTAAGCCATAGGAAATTATGAATTCGGTTGGAAATGCAGTGAGAAAGAGAGTCTGCTTTAGGATTTCATAATTGAAAGGATTATGGGGCAGGGGGCTGGGGGAAAGGAGCTTAATTTTTGTTCTTTGTGTATGTGCCAGTGCTTTTGTTAGTAATCAAGTTAGTTTGGTTCCCATTACGTAGTTACCCATGTGTGTCTGTGGTGGCCGGGGACATGGGGTGTTATGGGGAAATCAAAGGGAAAAACATTTTAATGGTGACAGTTTGAATTTCTGGTGCTCCAGTCAAAATTCTTCAAAAAGAATATCATGCTAACACTGTTACTAATCTATTGGGAAAATGCAATTTTAGAAGAAGAATATTATATAAATTATGTTAAGGACAGAAGGCAGCAAATCAGTTCAGAATTTGCACAGCAGTCAAATTCTGAAATTCTTGATGGCCTCTGCTTTCCTTTGCACAGTTCCCAACTGGTCCTGTTTGGTTAGGCCTGGTTTCTCTTTATTTTTTTGATCTCCTTTTTTTCATTACTCTTATAGTAATTACCTTTGATACATCGTTAATATGCAAGGTAATCTGAGTTTTTCTAATAGGGCAGGTCCCTGAAAGCAAACTTCTCTTGCCTTATCTTCCAGATTTCACTGGAGTTTCCCCCATCTCACATGCGTGTGTATGATCATTAACTTCAAAATATTGTCATAAACAGCTTTTATTTCAATCAGAATTACTTTTATATCAGTATTTTCATTGGGAAATAATTCAATTACTTGTCTTACTTTCAGATGGGCACCTTCAAGGCACATGATGGTGAATACATTTTAGAACCTTTGATGAAAGCGGATGGAGGTGAACATGAAGATGAACATAACAAGCCACATCTTATATACAGGCATGATGAACTTAAAAGAGATTATCAGAAATCCTATAAACCTTGTGAAGTTTCAGGTATAGTCATACTTCAAATTTCATTGTGCCTTTTTCAAATGTCAGATGTTCTGAAGAAAAAAAAAGCAAGATTTTATTTCATAAATAATTTTTCTCCACAGTGTGCCATTAGAACCTACACATTTCTTTCACATAGGCTTGTCAGCTGTTTCTTTTGTTTTGTGAAAGTGGCAAATTCAAAAGTAGGACAGAATGTGCATATAAAAAAAATTCCATGATATTGCAAGAACTTTTACACCTTCGTTGTCCCATATGGAAACAGTGAAAGAGTAGATCCGCAGGAGTTGTTGCTTATATTCACAAAAGATAATGAACTTACTGCTACTGTTGTAGCAGCTACTACAACATGTCTTTCTTATTAATGAAATTATCTAATATTACCCATTAATTTATTATAATCTGATTTTACCCATTATTGTAAATGTTTGTTCTTATGAGTATTTTAATAATTTATTCATCTGCATATTCATAATACTTTGTTTTATTTAAGGTTAAAGGAAAAGGGTCTACAGAACCTCTACCTTGGACTTTCAGAGGGTGGTCTTTGGCCTGTTCAGGGCACTGGCTCAAAGTGTCCCTTGGGAACAGTCCTTAATAACAAAGGGCTCCAGGAAGGCTGGATGTAACTTAAGAAAGAAATTTTACAGGTGCAGGGCAAGGCCATCCCTATGTGCTGCAAGATGAGCCAGCAGGGAAGACNTGTGCTGAAAGATGAGCCAGCAGGGAAGACCAGCTCCCTGATCAGTTCCTGGGCTGAACAGGGAAGTTTTGCTGGAACTCTTCTTGAGGAATATCTATGTAGATGGTTAAAAATATAAAGATAAAAAAAAGGTTGAGTGACTACTGTTATTAATTCTGGAAAATTCTTATCACATATTTTATACTTGGAAACACTATTTTGAGAATTCTGCTTTTCTGTAGATACTAAGGCCAGAAAATAACCATTACATCAAGCAAATATTCTTATTCCTGTGCTGTTTTTTAAATGACAAATAATATGTCCTGAACCAAATTAGAGATCTTGCAGTTTGTTTTGTGTCTTTTTTTTCTTTAATCTAAACAAGTTAGTGTGACAAAAAGGCTTCGAGCATTACAAACATAATAATTTTCTCCCTTTTCATTTTTTGGAACAACTACAAAAGATAATCAGCTAGGGTTTACTGTCATTTTGGGGGGAGTAAAGTTGCAGAAAAGTTTATGAAGAAAAGCTTTGTTATTTTTATGTTTCTGTCCTTCTAAAGAAGAGATGAGTCTCTTTTAATGCTGGTCTTGCTTGGTTATTCATATGGTTTTGTCACAGAGGAGTAACTTGTATCACTACTTGGAATCACCAGTTTTTCTAGGAAGGGAACCTTGACAGAGGATAAGGAGGAACATAGCATTCAACTAAATATTTTTAATTTGAAATTGGACCAGGATAATTCTAAAATTGCCTACCAGATATTTTCCCCACTTTGTACTGTTTTCTTCTAAAACTAATTTGCCAATGAAAAAAAAAAAATTATAATCCTGATGTATGTCTTACTCAGGTCAGGATAGGATATTTATTGCATTTCCTCAGCCATAAGTTCTGTTTCCTTAATACATGGAAGCTCATCAGAGATTGCCAGAATATGATTTAGATAAATCTGATAGTTATTACTTACCCACTTGTTGATTTCTGGTGTTTGTAAACAAAATTAATTTGATTTGTTCTTGATGTGTTTGGTCNCCAGCTCCCTGATCAGTTCCTGGGCTGAACAGGGAAGTTTTGCTGGAACTCTTCTTGAGGAATATCTATGTAGATGGTTAAAAATATAAAGATAAAAAAAAGGTTGAGTGACTACTGTTATTAATTCTGGAAAATTCTTATCACATATTTTATACTTGGAAACACTATTTTGAGAATTCTGCTTCTCTGTAGATACTAAGGCCAGAAAATAACCATTACATCAAGCAAATATTCTTATTCCTGTGCTGTTTTTTAAATGACAAATAATATGTCCTGAACCAAATTAGAGATCTTGCAGTTTGTTTTGTGTCTTTTTTTT
>VZTB01004452.1:116280-129111 GCA_013397245.1 Thryothorus ludovicianus
AAAATTGCCTACCAGATATTTTCCCCACTTTGTACTGTTTTCTTCTAAAACTAATTTGCCAATGAAAAAAAAAAAATTATAATCCTGATGTATGTCTTACTCAGGTCAGGATAGGATATTTATTGCATTTCCTCAGCCATAAGTTCTGTTTCCTTAATACATGGAAGCTCATCAGAGATTGCCAGAATATGATTTAGATAAATCTGATAGTTATTACTTACCCACTTGTTGATTTCTGGTGTTTGTAAACAAAATTAATTTGATTTGTTCTTGATGTGTTTGGTCCATAAATTTAGATAATCTTTAAACTCTCCCTTTAAATGTAAGTGTTTTTTCCCATTTTGCCTTGTAGAGTACTCTGGAATCTCAGACACCTTCTGTGACCTAATAAAGATTGTGTGTATGAAATTGCTTCAGCCAGTTCTCTGCAGTGCATCCAGCTCAGTCAGTCTGAACACGTAGAGTATATGTGGATACTCATGAACTAGATCCTTTTCAGAGCCAGTCCCTGCTTTCTCCCCTCCTTATTGTTAGTGCTAATGGTTTCATAATTAGTACAGCTTTATTTTGTGATTGATTTTTAAACTATTGCTCAGTATAAGTGTTTGCTGTTGTCTCTACTGTTTTTCTTTCTGGCCATACTGTACCCTGACTTTAAGGAAGACAGACTATGGATCTCTCAAAAGTAGCTTAAAGTTGCACATGAGGGCTCTTCCCTTGAATAATGGAATGCACAGATTTAAATCCTCTCACGTTGAGGGTGACACAAGTGTGATCTCTGAATTCTTGGCTCAATGCTGTAGTCACTAAGTCATTAGAATAAAATTAGGAGACATATCCTTTGGCTGCTACTTTTTAAGAGGGAAATCTGGTTTCCAGAAAGCCAGTGGAGGTTTCTTCTGAAGGAGCTGCAGTGTCCAGTTAGCTGCTTAAGTTCTAGAGGGTAGTGAGAATTTAGAAATGCTTCTCCATTAAGTATTTTTTATGTGAGTTAAGATGACTGTGGTAAAGGCATTGGTTTTTCTGTATCAGGCATCAAAAGCCTCTGGTGGCTGGACTGTACAGTGTAATTGGAAATATTACAGTACTTTGTTTGGAGATGTCTGAGTAGATTGTGATTTCCTTTAGAGCCTGATTCTACATAATGAATATTTACAAAACTGTCAAAGAGATCACTTAAAGTTTTTTATGTGTACTTGCTTATGAAGTTAAACTCCATATTTATTTTGATATAATGTTATGTAATTTTGAAAGTCAAAAGGGACTTGAATTTAGGAGTTGGACCTGGTTTGTTTTTATTTGTTCTGCTGGTGCCAAAAGTTTGTGTTTAGAAATGTTTTTGTTTAACTAACTTGTGTCCTGTGTTGTACTGATTAAGCTGTAGTGCTTATCTCTTTCCAGCCTTCCTGTTTGGATTATACTGCATTCTAGGAATTGTGTAATATTGCTGTCTCTTAACTAATTTGTAACAAATAATCCATTTATGTTAGAACTATATAAAAATATACAAGATATCTCATTTGGTGTTCCTATTACAGTTTTCTGAGTTTTGGTGGTTTTTTTTTTTAATTCTTGTACAATTTCACTTGGAAATAAGACCATAAATGTATGATCTTTGGGTAGCCTTTTGCCTTTTTGCTATTTAGCAACTGCATTCAGCAGTAAATCTTTTTTTTTACTTTGCAGAGAAAGAGTTGAAGAAGAGCACTTTATTACATCCAACCTTCAGCAGTTTAAATGAAGAGAGCAGTGTTTTGCAAAAGTCTCTCAGTTTAGAGTATGCTTTAAATAACTTCTCTGTAGAGGATGGTGGCAATCCACATTCCAGGAAAAAACGTTTTCTTTCCTATCCAAGATATGTAGAAGTGATGGTCACAGCTGATACCAAAATGGTTCGTCACCATGGGCAGAATTTACAGCACTATGTACTAACACTGATGTCAATAGTAAGTAAGTTCTTAAGTATTAGGAATTTTAATTTTTTCTGTTCTGTTGTTTTCTTTTCTGCAACTTTCCTGTCTTCTGGTTTGATCAAATTCTGTATAATAAAGAGAGATAACATAAACATAAATAAAAAAGTTGGGTCAGAATTTAAGACTATGAATCTTTTCAGTTTCATGCAGTGTAGGATGTGTAGGTGAAGTGATGAGACCCATTTCCTGATTTTCTGTTGCTTTAGAAGAATTCTTAAGCTTCAGGGAGTGAAGAATACAGATTAATTACAGCAGACGGCTGTTAAATGGCATTGTGAAAAAAAAAAGCTTGTTTATAGTAATCCTGGTTTTTGAATTTTTCAACAGACTGTGGCTTAATATGGATCAGACTTGGAGTTCATGTCATTTATTTGTGATCTTTATGTGATAAATTCTTTCTTGAACCAAGTCACTACTTGTATGATTCAGAATATAGTTCAGTAAGCTCTAAAATCAAAAGTTTTACCAGGACATCAGTTGAACCATCTGTTAGGAAAAGGCGTGCTAACATTTCCTGCATTGTGATTATTTCTAGATTTCTGTCCTTACATCTATTCAGGAAGCTTAATTTATGTGAAACTGCATCTAGCTTGCGGGGGCTAGCAAATTAAAGCACCTATCATATAAGTATCTCTAGAGACATCTGCCTTTTAGATGGCTCTTCACTTGACCAGTTACAGACATCTACTTTTGGATGAACAGAACAGCACTCTAGTTTTCACTGTGATTAATTAATTTGCTTCATAGAAGTGGCCTGTGCTGTTTAAGAGGTTGTAGGATGTGACGTGGGCTCACCTGCTGCCTCACCAAGGTGTGCAGGTCTCCTGTAAATCATGAGTTGTATCTGCCAGTTGTGCATTCTGACACCCTTTAGTGTAAGAAGGGTTGCTGGGTCAGAGGCAGCTGAGCTGGATTCTGCTCACTCCAATATCCACATCTCCAGCTGATGACAGTGGAGGTGCTGCCATCTCTTACACAGATGATATAGGCACCTAAATTTAGAACGTGGCGTTTCCTTTAATTAGTTTATAAGAAAAAATAATATTTTAAGGGGGATTAACATCTATTATTGTAAGTCTTCTGAATTGTTTTACTTTTAGTGGTGTGAAGGTATGAAAGTTCATATATTACCAAAAAATCCATACTGAAAGTTGTTTTTTCTCTTATAGTACAGACTCAGTTTGGAATTCCTTTCGAAACAATTAATCCCTAAGATGCCATTTTATTATAGTTACTTCCTTTATTAAAGAGGTAAACTAAGAAACAAAGTGAAGTGGTAAAGGCATTACTTTAAAATAGAAGCTGTGTTTTACAGAACTTTACAATAAGATGAAATAGAATATTGGTTATATCTTTTCCATGAGATCTCGTTGTGATTATGGTAATATAATTTCTGATGGGTTATTTTTTTAGAAGAAAACATTATTTCTGCATCTGTAGTTGTTGTATGTTCAAGTGCTATTCCTTGCAGTGCAATATCTCTCTTTTTTCTTGCACAATTGGACTTCTAGGTAAATAAGATAAGCATTGTATGATTGCTATTAAAGAGAATCTATAAATGAACTGTTTTTAAGATTTAGTATTTAACATTTACTGTATGAGTGAAAAAATACCAATTCTTTTCTAAAAACTTGTCATTTCTTTCTTGTGCTTTCCTATCTGTACTGTAAAACTGAAATTGCTGGTTTTGGGGTAGTAGTATTCAATAAGCCACTACATTTATTGTGAGTTTAATATCTCTGAATAGGGCAGCTCTATTCTACATATATATGTATGCAGAAAGTAATCTTGAAACCATAATTTCTTAAGATGTTATTTCTAGTGATGTGGAGCTTTTATAAATGCAGATGTAAAAAATATAAATTCAGATCTTAATTTTAAAAGGCTTTATTTCCAGTTCAGTTAATTCCAATGACTCTCCCTTCCCCTGCCTCCCTTTCCCCCACAGAATACATATCCCAGCTTGTATCCCTTCTCCTTGAAGCATTTCAGCAATGGCTTGGAATCACAGAACAATTGGAAGTCATCTGATCCAACCCTCTCCTGACATATATATGATTTGTCAAACAAATAGTGTGCATGAATATACAACCTTCAGTCTCTTCTTCTTCATAACTGTTATTTTTCAGTAAACTAGTAAAAAGAAAAGTGAAGGGTAGGAAAACAAATGACTATCATTCTTTGCTATGTAATCTGCATTAGAATTTATCAGTATGCTGGTGGGTCGTTTATTGACCCACAGTCTCTTAGTGTTTTAAATAGAACCATTTTTAGTCTTATTTGCTTGCCCATAAAGCAAGAAATGAAACTTTTAAATTTTATCTTTTCTGCCATTAAACAGATAACTTTGATAATCAAATTTAACTGGTACTTGTGTCTGGTTGAGCAACTTCTGTTATGGGAAATGGTCAGGTTGCTGGTATTTTAAGTGAATCAAACATTGTACTTTACTCTTGTAGTAATTCTGAAACTTTTAAGTTTATTCAGTTCTGGCTTGGATTTTAAAGAAACCTAAAAACTTTAAGCATATAAATCGCATTAAATTTTAATGAAACTTAAACATCTAGCTCTCAGAAGAACCTTTGAAATCTTGGCCCATTTTTCTTTTATTTTCTTTGGGGCTTTTTTTAGCATCAACAAAGCCACCAAAGTAAACTTGCTGCTGTTTTATGAGTGGAAAATAAGAACTGAAATATACTGCTAAATATTTTTAGGGTTTTAAGTGTCTTGTCAGTCATCCAATTCAACCTGAAAAGGCTTAGCTCTCAGCATGCAAGTAATCCCATTGAACTGGAACTGGAATGCATTTTCTCATTTCTTTAAAACTGCATAAATGCTGGCAATATGAGTATTCACATTACTTACATTATATCTTGGAAATACTCATTCTGAATGAAATATGTACTTTAAGATAGAGGGAGTACCTTTGCCATATCATAGGATTTTATGAAAAACTTTATTGTCTTTCAACACAAAGAGTAGCATTATTTAATGTGAAATAATAAATAAAACAATAGTAATACAGTAATTGTTTAACTTGCACTGTTTCTTCTCGTTCCTCCAAGCACTGTATCAGCAGAGCAGGCAGTAGGCACTGCCTTAAAAGATTTAGTAACTGGAGGACTTCATCTTAGACTATGTCCTGAAAGTTCAAAGTCCTGAATGTGAAGGCTTGATCTTAGCAACTGAAATTATTCATTAAGACACTGGAGTTTACCATAAAATTCGAAACCACCTGAAATTTGGTTCCATTAAAAATTCTGAGGTACTGTCCTCATTTTCTGAATCAAGAACCTGATTATTGACATCCTTTTAAGTACTGTACTGCTTATGTAGTTTGTTTGGTAGTAAAAAAACTACCAAAAAAACTACTGTTCTTCGTCTGCTGCAGCAAAAACTTTGTAATCTTGCCTTTCTGAAAAGAAATCATGACATGTAAATCCACCTGTGGTAGGATTATGATGGCCAGCTCAGACTGTGAACTTGACTGACTACCTAGGTCATGTGAGTGCTAGAGTTGGAGCATGGGATGGGAGCAGCCATGCACTCAAGGAGAGTATTAGGACAACATTAATTTAGATCATTTAAGTTACAATGAGACTGTGAAACCATAAAGTGGTGTTGTATCATGGTAAAACAGTACTATTATAATATGGTGTTAAAGCTGATGCTTTTGATTTTCATTAAGACAAAAACTTTAGTAGGGTTTTACATTACCATCTTACTGACATATGAAATGGAAGGTTGTGAGTAGTAGGTCTTAACAGTGAAAGATTTTTCTAGTTAGTCTTGTTTAAATTTTTTTTTCCATTGTCATCATCAGCATTGATCATGAAGTATGTTCTATATGGAAAGACTGTGTGCACCAATGTGCCCCATCATTAAAACCAAATTATTTTATCCTAATATACATAGGGTGAATTTAAAGACTGTTTTTATACTTTCTTTACAGTTCATACTATACAATAGTTAGCACTTCGTCTTTCCAGAACACACTGGGAAAACATAGATGCATCCTGGCCTTTAAGAGTATTTGGCATTACTGATTTTGCCAATAGCTATAATTTAAAAATAGACAGTAGACCTTAATAGTTTGTAGGTTAGTAATTTAATTTGTATGACTACCATCTGAAAGGCAATGAATACAGTAACATTCAAAATTTAGAGGTGAATATATTGTTTCTTGTATCTGTTCCTTAGAACCTCAGTAGTCTGTTTTGCCCCTTTCTCATTCAGATCATTGTATTAGTATTAAAGCTACAGGAATGTTCAGTGCTTTTTATCTCTCATCCAGTAAAATCTAGAAGGCCAGCACAAGGCATATTTTTCTTGGTGTAAGCCAAGAATATGCCTTATTATGTTTCTTCTGTGTATATAAAACTCTACAATCTTGTGCATTTGGCATGGTTAAAATGGAAGTGGGTATTTGTTTATGCACCAATACGTAGCTGGAAACAATTATTTTCAAAGTATCATTCATATAAATTCTTTGAGCTGGCCTTCTTACTTATCTTGACTTATGGGTATCTGTAGGGGTATAAAAGCCCACTGTTTTGTGACTGTCCTTCTATTGCAATACCAGGGTGCCTGTATATTAAATATCTTAACGATACCTCACTCCATCTTGAGGTCCACCAACTAATACAAAGGTATTGGTGTGCCAAGGTAGCCAAGAAGGCCAATGGCATCCTGTCTTGTATGAGAAATAATGTGGCCAGCAGCACCAGGGCAGTGATTGTTCCCTTTACTCAGCACTGGTGAGGCTGCACCTTGAGTGCTGTGTCCAGTTCTGAGCCCTTCACTCCAAGACATTGACGTGCTGGAGTGTGGCCAGAGAAAGGCAGCAAGGCTAATGAAGGGTCTGGAGCACAAGTCATGTGAGGAGTGGCTGAGGGAGCTGGGGGTGTTTAACCTGGAATAAAGGAGATTCAAAGGAACCTTACCACTGTGTACAACTACCTGTCAGGAGATTGTAGTGAGTTGGGGGTCAGTTTTGTCTCCCAAGTAATGAGTGAAGGACCAGAGAAAATTATTTCAAGCTGCACCAGGAAGGTTTAGAAAAAATTAGGTCATGGAGATGATTGTGAAGCATTTTAACAGGCTGCCCTGGGAAGCAGAGGGGTCACCATCCCTGGAGGTGAGTAAAAGATGTGCTGATGTGCAGGTGTGGTGCTTAGGGATAGGGTATCATAATGGACTTGGCAGTGCTTGGTTGAACTCAATGATTTTAAGGGTCTTTTTCTACCTAAGTGATTCTATTTTGCAGTATGTACACAGACACATACCTGTGTTTACACTTCATTGCTGTTAGTACTATTTATTACAATTTTTGTGTGGTTGTTGTTGATTAGATGTTCAATGATTAGACTTGTCTCTATGAATTTCTCTCCAGTAGTAATCATTCAAGGGGTATTCCTAAAGTGAAGTCTTGGTACTGTTCAATTATGACAAAGGCCTTGCTTTAAGCTGCCTGGGACCCATCTCATATAATAAAAATAGGAACAAGGAGAATAAGGAGACATGTTGCCAAGCAACATTCATGTTTCTCTGAGTAGCTTCTAACAGCTAGGGAAGCCTGTCTGTGTCTTGTGAAATGATGTTTTAAGGTAGTTTCTTTTAGATTCAGAAAGGAAGGATGCATTGACATTGTGCTGTACATGATGGCATTTGATATGATCTGGTTATAACTGTTGTACATATTTTCATGAAGAGTTGTAGAATGTGGTGATGACTGTTACCATCTTCTGGGTTATTGCAATATTAAAGGGATATTTTACACCCATTTCAGTTACAAGTTAGAGGTAAGACAGAACACAGGCATTTCTGATAGGGTGTCCCCAGCTGGCAACTAAGACCCACATAATCACTCACTCACTACCCCATCACCAGGCAGAGAATCAGAAAGGTAAAAGCTAGAAACTCATTGAGATAAAGACAGTTTAATAGGGAAAACAAAGAATTAATTCAGTGCTTCCTATGGGCAGGCAGGTGTTCAGCCATCTCCAGGAGAGATCACATGTTATGGTTACTGAGGAAGAAAAATACTGTCACACCAAACGTCCTCCCTTCCTCCTCCCTCCCCCCAGGGCACACACTGAGCATGATGTCACATGGTCTGGAATCTCCCTGTGGTCACTTTGGGTCACCTGTCCTGGCTGTGTCTGCTCCCAACCCCCAGGCACCCCCAGTCTCCTCCCCAGTGTGGCAGTGAGAAGCAGGAAAGGCCTTGGCTCTGTGTACGCCCTGCTCAGCAATAACAAAAACATCTCTATGTTATCAACCCTGTGTTCATCACAAATCTAAAACATAGCCACATACCAGCTGCTATGAAGATAGTTCTACCATAGCTAAAACCAACACAAAAGGCAACTCAGGCTTTAAAAGGAGCATATTCTTTCCTTTTGCCTCCATTAAAGCACTGCACTAGGTGACTGAACTAGGTGTGGAACCTTTACTTGTTTAACTCAGGGGATCGTAGATTAAACAGGACTTGGGTGACAGGGCAGTAGATGACCTAAAACTTAGAAGAGAAAAAAATTGTGAGTCTGAGGCATAGGTATACTTATGCAAGTTTGCATGAAAAGTCTTTGCTGCCATTAGGATCCACTTGTGGCAGCCAGTTTTGTACAGAAATATGCATGCAACAGAATAGGAGTAGCACCAACAGAAATAACATAGCTTTTTCTCTTTTGCTGAAGCAATAATTGCTCATATATCTCATGACTTCAGACAATTTTTGGGTCTTATGGAATATGTGATAGAATCGGTATGACACTGGAAAAGGTGAAGGAGAAATGTCCCAGATCCTGGATATCTTACATGCTTTCAGCACTACCGTGATATGTAAGAGATTTTGGAGCCTGTAAAAGACATATAAGCTGTGAAGTGATACTGTGTTTCTTTCAGGGCATATGGATATTTATATCTCCTTGGTACCATGGTTGTGTGTAACAGACAAGAGAAAAGAAAAAGAGGTCTTGTGATACAATGTTTAGAGGGGGAAAAATGGATGAAAAAAAAAGAGCTGAACAAGATATATCCAACTGGATTTGGATATTTCATTTACTCACCTTCCAGCCTCTAGGTGTACTTGCTTGTTTATGAGCACCTTTTCTAAATAGGGCATTTTGTCACTATTCACAGTCACACTTTCATGGACAGTTGCAACAGGGTTGTCAAGAGAAACTAAACTTTGTGACCAAGTTTCTTCCAGTCAACTGGCAGTCACAGCTGTCTGATGTAATCTTTCAAAGTTCCATGAAAATAAAAGCTGTGATCCTTCCACTAAAGTTCCACTAGTTTCATTTATATATGTTTTTTTTTCCCATTCTTTGTTGTTGTACTGTGATGTGGAGGCTGGTTTTAAGAGTTTGAAAAATATCTAGAAATTAATCTCACTTTATCTTGGCTATTACCTCCTACTTCTCTGAAGCCTGTATTTAGATCACTGTAAAGCAAGTAGATCTGGAAATTGTAGAGAAATGGTGTATTCTATTAAATTCCTAAACCATTTCATCATCCTTTTTCATGAATGCTTCCAATAAGAGATGCTTGGGAGAGGTATCCTTAAGAATACAGGAGCAGGGACTACTTAGCTCTTAATTTTTTTTTTTCATTAAAAATAATAATTTTATATTCTAGATTTTTGATAGTTTCCTGCATAATTGTATCATTTCAAGTCTCAGTGGATTATTTTAGTCTGCCTAGTTCCTTAGATAAATCTTCAAGTTTGATTTGTGGTTACCAGTTTTCAGGATTTTTCTCTTCACATATGTTTACCATGCTGAGAATGTATGCTGAGCTTTGCTGGTAAGGGCATCTTATTATTAGCATACAGTCTTGCTCTTTGATCTTTTGGAGGCAGTGGTAATAACTAAATGTTTGGAGGTCATGAAAGTTCTCATGAGGCAAAGGTTCCATAGTTTGTCTCAAAGATAGCATTAATGAGAGCAGTGTTATTTTACATTTAGCATGAACTTATTTTCTCTCATAATGGAAACAGGTATGTTTCAGATTTTGGCAGGAACCTCTGGCATCTACATGACATTATTTCAATCCTCAGCTATTCTCCAGAGACATAACCAGTACATAATTCAGATGGTACATAGATACAGTGTTGAAAGTCCTGCAAGAGATTCTCTTCAGGCATGCATTGAGATATTTTTCTCTCATACTTTTCTCACTTACTCCATCTAATGCATCTCCTCTGAGGTATGAGTAACTAGTTTTGTGTTTTAAAGATAAGCTTTTCCTCAAATATTTTAAATGGACATTGGGTCAACTGGCAGGAAGGAGGACTCTTGACTCTGTGTTTTGTGTTGGTTTCTTTGCCTTCTCTGTTTCCAGATTTTGTTAGCAGGATAACTTTGACAGAAAGCACTTGCACAGCAGTAAAAGATCTTTTTCGAGGAACTATTGATGTATTTGAGGGAACATCCATCAACTACAGTATAAGTACTACTACAACCATGAACAGGAACTGCTAAGTTTTAGTTACAGGAAGGCTCCAGCCTCAACTCTGCCTGGATCATTCTAATCACCCAGGAGCAGAAGTTATCTCTGCTGTAGCAGAGGAGGCATTTGGGAAACTTAAGGCTAATTTTGCACTGAAGGTTAAAAGTCACAGTTTAGGCACTCAGGCATTATTTGGTGTTAGGTGAACCTAGTTAACTCTCCCATTCAGTTCTCAATCCCTTTGCCTGTTGTACCTGATATACATAGCCTTAGAGTACTTGTGTTGGAGACTGCACCAAAAATGAAAGCATATTGAGCAGTGTAACGTGATTAAAAAAAATAATTCATCTGGATGAGTTCCTTGATCACCTTTGTAGTCTTGCAGCCGTAGCACAAGTTTGAAGGGAGGAAAGGCAGTACTTCTGTGTTTGGTGGCAACTCTTGTTTACATAGGGCTACATTTGACTACTGCTTCAAGCCAAAATACACATGGATGAGATTTCTGAAGCTGTTACTTGGAATGTATAAACTTTTTTACTGCTTTTTATGAAAAGTAACTTTCAAAGTAGATCACTTTGGTGTATAGAATTAACTAATGATTTTTACTGTCTGTCTGCAAGAGTAATTATAAAAATGCCTGTTGAGTAGATAAATACAAATTTGATGAGTGCAGAAAGATACCTTTGTATGTATCATGTGTATTTTCAGTACAGTTTTACAACTCAGTCCAGCTTCCATTAAAAGCAAGGTAAAAACTTCTTTGTTCAAAGTTGCTTTTTAAAACTCTCTAATATTTCTGGTATTAATTCTACAAATCATCCATATAAAGCAGCTTATGCCTCACAGCCACAGTAATGTTACTTTTTTCCTTTTTTTTTTGATGTTCTATCAATAAACTGTATAATATGTGTACATTTTACCTTAGCATTTCAACATGGTGTCTGTCTGGAAATGAATAGAGAATTGAAGCTATTTGGGTATTAAAAATTGAGATACTTTTTTTTTTGTCACCATATCCTTGGGTAGAAGGTACAGTTGGATGCATGAGATTCTTGTGTAGTGGCTTGATTTTCTTTTGTAATTTGTTTGTTTGATTAAAAGAGATAGTTTACCATGTGAGTTTAATCTCCTTTTTTTCTTTTTAGGTTGCAGCAATCTATAAAGATTCAACTATTGGAAATCTTATAAATATAGTTATTGTTAAATTAATTGTAATTCACAATGAACAGGTAAGAAAAAGAAATATTTAAAATATTTAATTCTTATGTAAGAAACAAAATATATGAACTTGCATTGTAATTATGAAGTTTAAAATTTTTTAGTTTAAATAGAGAATATTTTCTTGAACTATGTAATTTTGTTTTAAAATAGGAATAATATATCAAATACAAGGTTAACTTCAGGGCCTGTATTTAATGCCTTTATTTTCCTGTCTCTGTACTAGCATGTCCAGTTGACCTATTCTGACAGTATAAGAAAGCTTATGGCAGAACTACCTGAAGTGTAGTTATGCTCATGGAAACATGGCAGGAAAATGGCAGTTTTTAAACAGGGTTTTGATGGAAAGCTTTTAGCCTTAAGAGTGGTAATATTTTAAGATTGTAAGAAGTACTTGCTTTTCAAATACATGGATTTCATATTTATCTTAAACGTCTTGTAGCTATATTTTTCTATTATTTAACACATGGTAAATGCTCACATACATTGTTTTGAATAATGAGTTCTTATGACTGATGACTTGTAGCTAAATTGAGATCTGACCCTTCAAACAAATCTGCAGAGGGAATTCTTATGTGGAGTCCTGCTGACTTTCTTTCCATGGGCAAGTCATTACTTTGCAGATTAGCAGCACAAATGACAATGCAGTAAGTGCGAGTGCATGAATATTAAAGCACTTTTTTGATTTTTTTGGCCATTTCTTGCTTAGGAAGGACCAGCTATCACTTTTAATGCAGCTACCACTCTTCGTAATTTTTGCTTATGGCAGCAAGCACAAAACACTTTGGATGATACTCACCCCTCTCATCACGATACTGCTGTTCTCATCACTAGGTACAGTATCTAAAATAGCCACAATTACTCAGTTAGGTGAGACAAATGCTTCAGTTTTGTTTTTACAATATAATCTCTTAACCATTCCACTGGCATTGTTCATGGATAAGTGAATAATACTATCTTGCCCTTGCAAAACACTAATTATCAATATGTCAGCAATTACTCTGACATTGCTGTGTTGATAGATAAGCATCTGATGATCCTTCCGTTAAAGAAGATAGAAATTAATTAGACCTGAGAGTGTTGCAAGGAAATGAAATCTTTAACTATACATGTGATAGGGGAGGAGTGTTTATTATTATAAATAATTATTATTATATTACTATATAATTATTATTGTAAATAATAG
>VZTB01004452.1:134417-418779 GCA_013397245.1 Thryothorus ludovicianus
ACTATCTCAAACATTTTTTCTAAATGTTTGTTCCAAAAGGTAGATTCCCTCTACTTTGTCAATATTTTCATGCCTGACAGAGTGTATATTTTGTATATAAAACAGAAAGAAATATACGGAAAGAAAACTTGACCAGATTAGTACTGAAATTTAAATTGTATTTTGTAAGCTTAATTTGGCCATTGCAATATAAACAAAAATACAACATTATGACTTTATTCACTACTGACAGGATTTCATGTAGATTTTGGACCATCTTGTAAAATTCCTCTACCAGTATTGGGTATGTCTTGTTGGAGCTCTTTAAAGAAGAGCATTTTAGCTCAGATTCAGACTGAATTAAGTGGAGCTTTTTAGTGAGGTAAAATGTTCTTTAAGAGGAGCCAGGCTTTATGAGGATATAAAACAAAAGGAAAAAGGGGCTTCAAACACCTGAAGATGGTGTTGCTGAAGACTGCCTTGTAAATTTTGTAATCCATAAGGGTTATTTGTCTGTTAAGAGTCTTGTAGCAGTTTGAAAATTAGGTTTTCTGCTTAATTTTCTAGTCAGTGCAGTTAATTCCTGTTAAATTCACTTAGAGTATTTTTCTGGGGGTTTTTATGGAAACTGTGCTGCATAGTATTAACTGTAACCTCTTAACATATTTTGAAATAAAATTTTCTACTGAAGTAGAAAATGAAGTTTTCTATTAATTTGATGGGATCAGTTTCAGATATTCCACATTCCTGCTTGCCTTTAAGCAAAATCTGTTTTGGTGCTGTGGGGTTTTATCTGTGAAAAATGGTAGTGCAAGAGCAAACACCAAGCCTGCACAGTGTGAGAAAATAAAAATAATCACAACTCATGTCTACAATGGTATTGTAGGTGCAACAAAAGTAATCTGGTTTTCTTTTTAGAAACAGTGCAAACGCTTATGGTGCACAAGCACAGAAGGTGTTCACAAGGGTTGTCGTACTCAGCACATGCCTTTGGCTGATGGAACAGTTTGTGGTATAGGAATGGTAAGCCTTGTTTTGTTTCTCAGTACTGGCAGTTTTGGATGGAGGTAAGAGAAGTCAGTGCTTGCTGTGTGGCAATAGAATTCTGATTGTGTGAAGATTGTCAACCTGACTTTACCTGCAGTTTCTCTTAGTTCCGTAATCTCGTGACATAGAAACTGTAATTATTAAAGTTTACAGATGCCACACTGGTTAAAAATAGGTGAAGGAAGTCAGGGGAGAGTTGACATCTTTCCTTCAGTTTGAAGCGTTCAGCTCATGTGTAATAAGTTGTTTATTTCCTGGTCAGTAGTGTCCAAAGTAGAATTATCTAAAATACGACATCCCTAAAGTGTGTTTCCCCCAGTTTGTCTTGTTGAGGCTGTTTATTGAACCAGAGCAAGTTAAGTACGAGTTACTTAGGTACAGGTGTATGCTTTTTTGGAAAGAGGGAGTCTTTGGTTTAGCATCTGGTCTCAGTAGTTATTTGTATCTGCATTGTATCTATTTCAGAGAAAATATGAAGATGTGTCAATATCTCTACACCCACACCAGAAAGTGCCTGAAGCACACATAACTTCTGTTCATTTTCTGTCTCACCTATTGTAACATAATTCAGAATACCTGGGTCTGTTCAGTGATAAAAACAGGAACTCTCTTCTCATTTATACCCCAATGTATAAGACTGTCTGGCTGCCTGAAGTGTGGATTGAATGCTTTGACAAATTAAAGAAAAGAAGTGGAAACTGTGTTTGCTATATTCTGCTCATTGGTTTATTTGGTAAAGAGTTTTTGTGTGATAGGGGCACCACTCACTGCTTCCTCATTTGCAAGTCGTTGAATGCAGATCCTGATTTGTAAACTTGGACAGCCTTTCTTGGGCTGTCCATAAGGGTCATGAATATCTAATTAGTAGATGTAGTCAAGGCACTTACAGAACCTCAATAGAAACAGAAGTAATGGTGGAAGCTAGTTGTATCCAGTATCCAGTCACAATTTGAGGCTTTTACTTTTGGATTTGTATGTAGTGTGGGAAGTGAACAGAAATTAGGTACTTAAGTTATTTACTAGTCTAGTATTTGGCTTCTTCATGTCTCATTTCACCACCAGCAAACAGAAGTGTTTTCTTACTTAGGGTATTGTGAAAATAAATATTTTTGAGATTTTTTACATGGTCAGATATGACAGTGATTATCTTGAGTGTGGGTGGTTTATTATGTTGAGCTGCTTTGGCAGCTTCAGGGACTGTGGGAGCAGTGTTAATTTTTTAAAAGATAATTTTATGTGTTCAAAATGATTAAAAACTCTAATTTAATTTCATCATATAATAGGCTGGTACATTACACTCAGTTATTTCTAAATTTCCCTGAATAACTTTTAATCCTTAAAGATTCGGTGTTTGGTAAGACAATATTAGCAAGGAATTTGAAAATAGCGTCTTAATGGATAACAAATGTAATGGGTAAACTGTCTCAAATGGCTTCTTTCTGTCTTGCAAGATTAGAAAAAGTTACTTGAAGGCTGTAGTGGAAGCTTTGCTTGATTATAGCCTATGCATGCCGTTGGTGTTACAATGTTTAACCCATTTTTCAGACAGTCACTCATCAGAAAGGAAGTTCATCTTTTATGTAAACTTCATTTGTAATCTTCAGTTAAATTGACTCTAATTTGCCAACATCAGAGGATTGCTTTTATATAAGAATACAAAACCCTATTTTATGTAATTAGTGCAGTGGAACCATTTTTCTCTAGGAAGTAAAGAGCTAATTACAGTCATTACCTCTGAAAGATGTAAGAAAGAACAGCAATTAATTAATTTGACAAATTGTCATCTGTTCCTGACTAAAGGATAGCTCTTCTCAAGCTCAGACTGCAAGTTGCTGCTGATGTTAATGGGCATAAGACATGGTGACTATTAATTGAAATTAATATTTTCCAGCAAGCTAAATTGATTTATATTTGGCATTTGCGACCTTATTGCTGTGATGGCTACGGAAAAGATCCATTTAAGGCATTTTTTATTTTAGTATTAACTTTTTAAGCTCAGATTTCAAATGTCATGGTCGTATTAATGGATCTTGCTCTGTGGATTGATCCAACAGTTGGATTTAGTGAAGCATATCTGAGTCAAAAAAAACCACCTCCAAAGAAGAAAAGTTGTTGAAACTCCTGTCTTCCAGGTGTGGCATTCTCAGAACAAGTGTTTATTGCTATGAAAAAACAGCAAAAATATCCAGTAAAGTGTGGGGATTTTTTTGGGTTTTATTGAGGCAGTCCAAAGGGTTACACTCTGGTCCTTACTGGATTCCTGAGGAATATAGAAATATGCTTGTATTCTCTTGATTCCTTGAGCATTGGAATGGAGAGATAGAAGGTAGCTGTGTGATTCTGACCCAAACTTTTCCGTGTCCTGGGGATATCCTAGTGTTCAACATAATGGCAGTTTGCTGTTTAAACATTGACAAAAACCAGTTGTCGCTGAAGTTTGGAAAAATCTCTTTAACAGCAAGGAGGAATTCACATGATACAAGTAACAGTTGGATTGGAAAGCATGTGCCTTTTTGTGTTTTTGAGACATGTTAATCAAATCTATTCACTGTAGATATGTAACGTATATTGAACTACCATCTAAAAATATTCAGAATAGCTATTGAGTAAATTAAGATTTAATCCTAGTCCTTTTGGCATAAAAGACAGGGATACAGAGACCAGTGAGAATGGGGATGCAGTGCAACAAAGAATTGCTTTCAACAGTAATAGAAATACCTGTCTAATTCTGAAGTAGGTTTGCTGTTCTTCACTTGTAGGTGGTACCTAAATTTACTGATTGCTATTAAGAATTGTTGCATAGCTTGGCTACCTCATGAATACGTGAAGACATTGAATTTTTAAAGAATAAATCATTTTATGTGTATATATGTAAAGTAAGTATAAAAAAAATCAGATGGATTTTATCAGAGTTGGCGATAGGGGAATATGTTCACCCTCTGAAAAGTAGATCTTTTGAACTGTAAGAAAGAGGAAAGTATGGGCTTAAAATGTAAATTTTTTCCTGTAAACTGGCATTTCTGTGAAGTATTTTTCTATGAGCAATAATTTAGTAAAAATTAGAAGTTTCAAGGGAGAAATAAAGTATGCAGATTTTTTGCAAGAAAGAATTGAAAACATTGAAAAAATTCAAATACTGTAGGTTTTGTAGATGTCATTTGAGTAATAACTGTAGACTTGTCTGAGAATCCATGCCACAGAGATAAAGGCCTGAGATGCCATGGCAACACCTTCAGTTAGGTGTCTTTCCAAGCTCCATTTCTTCTGCCTTGTGTGCTTGTTTTATTAACTGCTCTGGTTTAGCTCCTTTTATGTGCCTTAGGGCCCCACTTCTCACCCTGGTGGGCTATGTGGGATGTGCTTGATTTCAGAGGAGCTCTAGTCCTGTTCTGCATGCATCTGCCACTCTCCTTGGTTCAGTCAAAGTTGAGCACAGCCTGTCAAGTAATGCTTTAATAATTTCTGTCAAGTTTGCTTTCCTAGAAATCTAGCAAGTTCAGTAAGAGATAAATTGGAAGCTCTCAAAATCAATTTATCAAGTCATAAGTTAATCCATAGGAAAGACTCAAAGTGCTTATTATAAGGAGATTATTAATGAAAACAAGTTTGGGTACCCATAGGTTTATTGATTTCAAATTTGAAGCTTTTCTAGGTTTTTTGACAGAAAACCAACTGTTGATCCTGACTAGGGCGGCCTTGCCACTTGCTGCAATCTATATGTTTGGAATTAGTGTGATACCCACTTTACACGATGCATATGCTATATTTGCCATTAAAAATGTAGAAAAAAATTGTTAGCAATTATATTTAGTTTCTGAAAGCTCTGTATATCATACTATTCTCAGTGAAGCAATGATTCAAGCCAACAAAGAGGAACATGTGGAACATGTCTGGTGCTGGAGTTTTCTACCGTGACTTCATCATGTTGCTTCTGTAGGAATGCAGCAGAATAATAGCTGAGACAAGTTTGTTGAATAAGCTATTAAAATCCCAGATGTAAGCATATGCTTTGCATTTTTATGGATCAAAGTTACATTGTTGTGGGTATAAAATTTTGTTTTACGACTCTTTACTTGAAATCTCCCTTCAAGTTATTGTAAATGTTTTTCTGGATGGAAGAAGAACCTAAATGGGAGGTCACAATCTATATTAGAATTCAGTATTCATTTTGTGGACGATTTCGACTCTTCAGCCTATAGCATAAAAAGTTATTTTCTAAGATGCCTAGGATAGTTCTTGGAAAGGCAAGTTCTTAATGTTCCTCATTTACCTTATGGATGGACTATGTAGAGAGTCTGCCTTTGATTGCTAGGGATTGATGTCAGGTTCTGGAAGGCTTGGATGTAAAAGTGTCTGAAGGCCATCTTGAAAAGAAATGACACAAACTAACAGTAAGCACTCCAGTGAGAATTCATATGCAGTGAAATAATGGTGGCTTTTTGGTTTTAAGTGAAAGCATTAGTTTTAGTGTTAAGTGATGATCTGTCCAACTGACTGGATCATTTACACAGCTCTGTGCCAAGATCCAGCTTTTGTTCTGAGTTTGCTTTGGGTTTGAGAACCACCTGGAATGATCATATTCTTAGGGAAAGGCATTCAGAGCTTAAAAGACGTGGCTTATATGCAAGAGTTGATGTGACAAGGAATTATGCAGGCAGGCAATTTTATCATCAAGTTGGATTAGGAACTCAGGCAGAAGCTTGAAAAGCGAACCTGATTCTGTGACAAACTCATATTTTGAGAACAAAATGGTTGATAGCATGTGAACAAAAGTATCAATACAACAATATCATGTACTAACTAGGAAAAAATTGTATCCAGGAGTTATTTTAGGCAATGATAAAACCACTGAATAAGATTTGAGTTTTGTGCCAGTCTTCTATATTCAGAAAGACTGCACACAATTTTTGTGTGTTCAGTGAAGTTTGTTTCTTGATAGTTTCTACAATAAATTTGTAATAACGCATAAGAAATTATATGTAATGCTTAAATTAATTGTAAAAATAAAAGGAAGTTTAATAATTGTTTTATTATTTAATCTTTTGTATGTCATTGTTTTATGTGCCAGAAACTATCAAAAGCCTTCTAGAGTTTAAGGTAACTTGAGGTTGTTTTGTCTTGCAGAGAGGCAAAGCCTAGGCTTCAGAAATAACAAGCGGCTGAGCTGGTATTCCCTGCTCTAGTGACTGCTCTGTATACTCTATTTCCTGCAGGGAAAGATGGAATGAGCCACTCCCTGTCAGTACAACTGGCAGAGTCCCTCCTGACAACAAACCTAATTAATGGACGGTCTAATCCTGAGTCTGTAAACAGGCATCTAAAATAAAGCATTCTCTCTATTATGGATGAGCACTGGCCCCATGTGTTCAGTCCTGGCTGGTGTCTTGTCTCCAGATGAGGGCAGTCTTTGATGCCTCAGAAGGTGTTTGAAGTCAAGGACAAAATTGACACATTTTCCACGTAGAAGTCAGCAGGATATATAGTGCTGAAATTATAGTATCTCATAAATATTCTATTTTAGTATTAAACTATTCCACTATGTTGTGATCAAATATACTACTTGGGATTTTCTAAAGTACACAAGTGAATTAGAATTCCAACTGCTGTAAGTTATCAGTAGGATTAGTCCTGGTAATTCCTGAGGATTCTTTGGAAAAAGTCACACATGCACCCATCATAAGATTCTCACTGAGACTTTTTAGTCCTGTACTTCTTGAATAACCTTTGAAGTGGACACTTATTTGCAGTCAGGAACAGGGACAGTAAATAGAAGCAAGAGATTGATGCTTCTGGGAAAAAAAGATAATTACTTTCTATAAATAATAAAAGTTTACAGTTACAGTGTGGTGAAGTCTCATTACTGACATGACCACACCAAAATTGTCTTGCAGTCTTTTTCTTCTTAATAATGTAAATCCCAGCATAAGAAATGAGAATTCCTCCTTTATGTAATTTTTTAGTGGAAATAGGTAGTTCTTTACCAAGAATAAGATCAAAAGTAACAGAGTAGGCATTGCAATGTAGTATCTTGCTCTAAGAATTATTATTTCTTTACTATTAGTTTTTAAATTTAACTATTAATTCAATTTTAATGGTAATAGCTTTGTTAAATTAGTAGTAATTTAAAAAATCATAAAATATAAATAAATTAAAATATTTTACACCTTTTGTTATAGATGTGAAAGTCTGAGTTCAAGAATGAATCTATAGCATCATCTTGGTTTCCATAATCAAGATCTTAAATGCTTGTCTGCTTTTCTCAAACAATTCCACTAGATATTTAGCTTTTGAGATGTTCAAAACACCCTGATTTTCGTGGTGGTTTCTTGTAATTTTTTATTTTTTGTATCAGTACGAATTCAAAATTAAACTGAAAAATCTTTTACATAAAAGACTGTAGTAAATATGTTTTTGAACTTTATGATGAAAATGTATCAAGGATCATCTTCTAGAGATATTTGGGTAAAGTGACAAGACAGATAAATATTCAATACCCAGTAGATTTCCTAGTGAACAAAGAATTCTAGATAGCATTTTTAAAAACATGACTACTGTGTAAGTTATCTTAAAGGAAATGGAACATTTTAGAAGATATCCAGAAAAGAGCAGTGAGCGCTTAAATTTTGTTCTTTTTGTGCCTAAAATACACAGTAACCTTTTGCTTGAATTATGAATTTTTATTTTGTTTGTGAACTGTGCAGCACTGCCGCCATGGAATTTGTGTGAGCAGAGAAATGGAGCTGCGTCCTGTGGATGGAGAATGGGGACCATGGGGACCTTATAGCTCATGTTCAAGAACTTGTGGAGGTGGAATCAAGAGCACCACCAGGCTATGTAATCAACCAGAGTATGTTTTATTTATTGTGCTTTACCTTTTGTTTTATGTTTTAATGTGTTTTTCATGTATATAATGAAGATATAAAAAAATTATGGATTGGCTTAAAATGAAATAGAGGTGTTGTGGGCATGCAAATCAGTTTGAAGCACCAATAAAAAGTGCTTGTTTCAGCCATGTTTGGAAAGAGCTAAGTTTACAGACTCTAATATGCGGAGGACTTTCAGATTACTCATGTCTTTCAACAATATTATTCATTCTTGCAGATGTTTCTAAAAACTTAGTTCGGCACTTTTTTTCTAGGTTTACTCTAACTGTGGAGGTTTCTTTAAACATTAGATGCTTTCTTTGCAGTAAGAACTGCAAAAATAAATATATGTATTCTTTACTAATCTCTTTAATGAAACACTTGATTTGCTTTGATTTAAGGCTTTTCCAGAACATCGCCACTAGTAACAACTCACAAGGAGCACTGGTTTTAACAGAGGCATTTAAAACTTACCTTTATAACTAAAAAATTACATTGACTGAATAATTCCATGTGGGTTTTGTTCTCTGTAATAAAAGTCAAGGAGAACTTTACCCTTCACTTGTCCAGAAGCAGAACCACAGCCGGTGCCTGAGTAGTTTCAGTGTTTTTTCTAGGAAGTCATGTCAGCTTGATATTATCAGTAGGATAAATGAATTTCAATCAAATGGCCCAGGTTATTTCATTTTCTCTGATGAGTAAGAGGCAGTAGACTAGATTGCCATTAGATAATGCCTCTTCTAGTCTGTAGTGATTGATAGTGTCAATATACTGTTGATTTTTTTTTCTTTTTTTCTTCCCCAAGAACATACTAATACTGAATTATTTTGTGTCAGGGTTTATAACTGTTAAAATGTATTTCAGACTTTACAGTAAAAGGAGTGTTTTCCACAATTTTCCCTTTTTATTCTTTTGATCCACGAAATGAAAACAATATTAGAACTACAGAAAAGACTGTGCCAGCTCCTAATGGTCTTCTTTCTTTGTCACTCTGTAAAATAATAATTTAAAATCCCTGAGGGAGATGCTGCTCGTGTAAAAATATGACTGTAATCTCAGCTAAATTGACAAATGCATTAAAATTATTAATGCTTTTACTCAGGCAAAATAGTTATAGCAATAAGAGAAGTAAAACCAATAATGCAATCATAAACATCCTTGGCGAGATTACCACCTCAGCAACAGTGTCTTACAAGGATTGGGTTTATTTTGGGTATAACAATGCACAGTAGAAGCTGAGTGTGTGTAAGTCAGTTACACAGCTGACAGAATGCTGTGTGAGATTTTTCCTCTTTAGATCAGTGGCTGAGGCTCCTTTTCCTGGAAAACAGCAATTTTAGAAAATGAGTGTGTTTTAACATTTATCTTTTTTCAGGCCAAGAAATGGAGGAAGGTACTGTGTTGGTCGCAGGATGAAATTTCGGTCATGTAATACTGATTCATGTCCCAAAGGCAAAAAGGATTTTCGTGAGCAACAGTGCTCTGAATTTGATGGCAAACACTTCAATATTAACGGTCTTACCTCTGCTGTTCGCTGGCTTCCAAAATACAGTGGTAGTAAGTAATTACACATCTTTTCAATTAACACAATGAAAATGTTACTTTAAATAACATTTTAAAACAGACAAGAAACCTCTCGGATTTTCTTTCCAGTTTCTGTGAAAGATCGCTGTAAACTTTTTTGCCGAGTTTCTGGAACAACCTCCTACTATCAGCTGAAGGACAGAGTTGCTGATGGTACTCCCTGTGGAGCAGAAACCAATGACCTTTGTGTTCAAGGCTTGTGCAGGGTATTTAATCTAAACTTATTAATTATTAAAATCAATTTTAACAGGTAGTAAAGTAGATATTAAATATTAATACAAATAAACGTTACTAAAAATATGATGTTTTGAGTTTGCCTAAGCTAATTTTATTACCTATCAAATTAAACATCTGGAAATGGAAGCAATTAAGAACATGTAGTTGAACCTGAAGACGCAGTCTTGCTTCATTAAGACTCATATGTGAAAGAGTTAATATTGTTCAAGTAAGCAGTGAGAAACTGATCCAAAATCAGCCTAAAGGGAGGAAAGAAGCATGCTATGTGATTATTAGCTTTGTATTTCTGCTACCAAAGAAGTAAATAGTAGAAAATCCAAGGGTAGATAGATTATGTAATTATTACTTTATTGCAAAATCCGGAGGAACTGACCCTTAAATCAATTCAGCACTCTTTGCTTAATAGCAGCTCTGGGATTGCCATAAGATTTTGTTGGGAGAAGCAAGGTACTATATTTTAACAATTCAAGACTTTTTTATCAAGCCTAGTTGAGGTTTTGCTGATTGCAGTGAAACAGAAAATTAAGAATGAGGAGAAAATATAGCTTGTTTTTATATGGTTGAATAAAGAGGAAATGCCAGACAATCACAGTTCAAAAAAGCTCTGTAAGTTTAAGTAAAAATACATGAACATAAATTGTGCTTATGTTGGTTTAAGCAGCACAGTCTATGTGTATTCCTTTGCTTCTTTTCAGTAATTACAGACTTTAAATGAATTGATGACCTTGTATATGTATATACTGCTTTTAAACTTCCAAGACTTCTAATGTAAATATAAATTAAAATTTATAAATTATATTGATTTTTAATACAAAATCTTTATGTACTCTTATTTATTCTTATGCAGTTCTTGACATATGGAGTGTATTGGGATTGCACCATTCTATTTTGCCCTTACACTGCAGAATCTAAAACCACTGATGATTTTTAATGAATTGCCAAGGAAGACTAGATGTATACAGGAACAATATTTTGGAGTAGTGGGAAGCTTAAATTACTTACTTTCATTGTTTTCCATTGGACTGTGTGACACGAGACCTGTGTATTTTTATTTTTTTTGTAGCAAGCAGGCTGTGATCATGTTTTGAATTCGAAGGCAAGGAGAGACAAATGTGGGATCTGTGGTGGGGATAATTCTTCATGTAAGACACTTGCAGGTACTTTCAACAGTGCTCACTATGGTATGTTTGTTTTGCCTTTTTTTTTATCTTAATACACACTTCACTGTGGCTTAGAAATTATTCTTTACATTTAAGGAAGCAGAATTTCAGTGTATGCTCTTTAGGGCCTCTACCAACAAAAAATATCTTTGATTTTCAGTCACATTCCCTCTCAAGGATGCGGAGGCAAACACTGTGACATACTTACCCATTCAAGTGAAAAAAAAAAATAAATCAGCCTCCTCAAAGGTCAAAGCCAAAAAAAAGACAGAAATTATGAAAGTAAAAGTACTTTAAAAGGACAAATGCTTCCTGCTTTGTACATTGCATTCTCTGGTCTGAAATTTTGCAGCTGAAGGACATGTTCCAATGTCTCATTTTGGTTATGTAAAGAAGGTGGTTCTTTACATGGTTATAGCAAGAAATTTCTGTTGGGAGCAGCTGATGAGGTTCCTTTTCTCCTAGAGTGAAAAGTATAGCTTCTGAAATGTGATCCTCCTCCTTCCAGAGAACAGGGGTAACAATATTTATGTTTTTTCCTCCTCATTGATAGGTAGTGAATGAGAAAGTTATGAATAACCCTAGTATTTCTTATTTATTTGATTTAGTTTCCCTAATAGAGCTACTGATAATTCTTCTATTTTTAGTCTTTTCTGTGAAGTATGGAGAAGCTACTGGATGAGCGAGGCAGTGCAGTTAAGTAGTTAGAGCACAGAACATAAGGACAGAAGTCTCCAGGTTAATATCAGCCTGGATATTTTCATGCCACTTCACTGGTTGAAAGAGGCCACACATGAAGTGAAAATGATACCTGGAGAGCTGCCAAATAGGATCTTCACAGAACAAAGGGATTGCTGTTGAAGAGGAAAGTATGTCAAGTATCCTGTTGGATTTTCTTTTCCCCTGGCAGAAGGCACACAGCCATCAAAAATTACGAAAAAAATTGTACAGCTACCCTTCCCATACAAATACGTGTACTTTTTCTTGTATCTGTCCTAAGAAGTTGCTTATAGATAGCACATGAATTTTGTCGCACATACATTTGTTACAAGTCAAGTGACCATTATGTGGAACTGCCATTATGCAAAAATGCTCAAGACTGTCACTCTCTCCTATTTAATCACTTTCCATTGTCACAGAATTATTTGCTTCAAGTTGAAGTTGGAGAGGGAAAAAGCCCTCATGTTTTGGGATGAAGAAAACCTTCAGTTATTATTTGGTTTTATAGTTAGTGGAATGTTTTAAATTATGCTCAAATTCTTGAATTATATCATATAAGAGATAATACTGAGTTATACCAATGAACAGCATGCTGAACATTTGAGATTATCATGGGGTGTACTCAAGTAGGAATACAACCATGCAAACAAGAAACTATACTTAGCTGATCACTAAAACTCCGGTGTCCATGGGAGGTCTAAGACATCCCTAGGCTAATGACTGAAGGCCTTATCTGAGGAAATAGTATTTTCCAAAAAAAATCTGAATTAGGATCACAAGCTAAGTATGCTGATGTGCACTTGATTTTTTTTTTAACTTCATTTGGTTCCCTTTCAAACTGAAATGAGCCATTTTACTAAGGTAGAATTTGGAATGGATAACAGCAGTCTGTTTTATGTGCTTATATTAGTGAAGTTATGATGTTGTCAGTAACTTGAAGCAGTAGTGAAGAAATAATCAAAAATTCATTACAGCAAAATACTAATTTACTTGGCTTCCATTTTAGGAGATGGTAATCTAATTATATACACATTATTACTATGTTGGCTATTATTATGGCATCAAATTAGAGCATCTGAAGCTTTCCTGGACAATGGTCATTCTCAGTGTCCTAGTATGTGATTTATTCTCTTTGTTTATCCTTGACAACATGCTGTGCAGTTTTGTTTATAGTTTCCTCCTTATTTTGTCTTCTTTTATTCTATTACCACAAGGTCTTCAGTGTGTGAGATGAGGGATTTTTTTAACTGTGTTTTGGTTTTCTTCCCAGTATATTGAAAGATTGACCAAACCATGTATTTATCCAGAGTATGCATCTTGTCAATTTGCAATTGCAGTGCTGCCCCCAGCTGGTAAATGTGATGGACCTGTAATTAGATTAAATCTTCATTTAAATGCATGGCATAATTTTAATAGATTAAAAGCTCTTGGAAGTTAATGAATTATGAAATTTGTCATGGCTTAACCCCAGCTGGAACCACACAGCCAGTCACTCACTCACTACCTCCCAGTGAGAGAGAACTGAAAGTATAATAGTGAGAAAACTCAGATGGTTCAGATAAAGACAATTTAATAGATAAAGCAAAAGCCGTGCACGCAAAGCAAAGCAAGAATTAATTCACCACTTCCCATGGGCAGGTAGGTGTCCAGTCAGGCAAGCAGGGCTCTGTCATGCGTAACATTGAAATGAGAAGACAAATGCCATCACTCTGAACATTCCCTCCTTCTTCCTACAGTTTTATTTGCCCAGCATGATGCCATATGGTCTGGGATATCCCTGTGGTGAGCTGGGCTCCGTCTGTATACCCTCACAACTCCTTGTGCACCCCCAGCCTCCTCACTGATGGCGTGGGGTGAGAGGCAGGAAAGGCCTTGACTCTGTAAACTCTGCTTGGCAATATCTAGAACATCCCTGAATTATCAGCATTTTCCAGCACAAATCCAAAACACAGCCCCTACCAGCTACTGTGAAGAAAATTAACTCTACCCCACTCCAGCCTAGTACAAAATGAAAAGGATATTGTACCATTTAAATTTCTACCAACAGAGATGCATCAACTAAATGGTTAATTGTTGATTAATTAGGAATATGGTTAAACACAGTGAAATAGGTGGAAAAATTATCAAAACTTTTATTAATACCTCAGATTACATGTTTGTATTTATTATTTGTTTCCAGTGTTTGCTGTACTCAGTTTTTCTCAGCTGTGTGAATTAGTGGTTAGCATCTGTGAGAAACATGTTTGGATTTTTAACCTAGGTTTATGTGCAGTGTGACTTTTTAAAAAAGAATGTCTTGATGCACCTTATTTTGTTACCTGATGGCAAGGCTACCATGGTGTTACTTGGAGATATTACAAGAAATGGGGACTCATTTGTGAAGCATTTAGATTTTGAAGGGAGTGTGCTCAATATTTTAAGCAGAAGAAAGTTGATCAAGCATGGCTAGTTTAACAGCTGTATCTACCTACCTATGCATATGGCCTGCAACACTGCAATATTTTAGTATTTAAGACTCATTCTTTAGCGTGTTGTCTTGAAATACTCTTGTGAGAGAAAAGCCACCTCAATTGCGTCAACAGGGAATGGAGATATTTCATGTTACGTGGCTTATCCAGATTTCTGTAAGAGTTTAAATTCTAAGCAGTCACAGTGTTTTCTGGGTCCCTCTTGATACAGCTGACTGCTTTTTAGAGTAGTTCTACTCTCTAGGGATTCTTCTGAGTAGATTGAGCTCATGTTAGGGGTGAAGAATTCACATATCTGAACACAGAACCTAACACTTCCTAACGCGTGAAGGCATTCAGTGTTGGCTGGCTGTCTCTGGTGCACTCTAGGGTTTTGCAAATGAAAATTTATTTTCATATTTACTAATACTTCGCTATTTTTTGTATGTAATTAATTTGCAGGTTACAATGTCGTAGTAAATATTCCCAAAGGAGCAACGAACATTGATATTCGACAGCACAGCTACTCAGGGAAACCAGAAGATGACAACTACCTTGGTAAAAGCCTCCTGTGGACAACATTGATGGATAGATTTTGTGCTTTTGACAGAGATCTGCTCTGGATGTATATTATGAGAAGGCTGAAAAAGACTTTGGAGAAAATATCTTAAGTATTTTGTATATTCATTGGCCTGAGTCGCTCTGAAGATAATAGTTTTCAGAAAACTAGTATCTAAATCAGTGAGATGTTAAGGTTTCTAGTTCTTAGATGAGTGTGTTCCTTCATCAGAGAATAATTATAGCACCTTGCATCACTTTATCAAGTTTTTACTTTGTTGTCACAGTGTTAATTGGAATGCCACAAGTGAACTCAGGAATAATGCAGATATTTATTGGTTTAAATCTTGGAAGCATACACTTCATTTATGAACAAAGCAGTCTGATCATCAGCAAACTTACCAATTGTCTCATATTTCTCTTTTTCTATTATGTCTGGGACATAGAGATATAAAGGTCATCACATGCTGATAGATTTGCAAGTGTCTATGGGCAACAAAGAATTCATAAGTACGTCCTACCAAAAATCTTGGTTGTTCTGTTTCACAGTAGTTACATTATATCTGAAGTGCCTGAAAAAATATTGAAGCGTATTTGCCTTGTGTCTTTTGTCTCTTCTTCCACTGTCATTCTAGTCAACAAACTTCAGAATTCTCAAAATGTTTTCCTTGTCACCTGTTGCCCCCTGACAACAACCTTGTCACCCTGACATTAGCTTCCATTTCAAATATAGTAATGCCTGAATAGCATCTTTACTATAAGTTTTACCTTATTTTAAAAATGTGTAACTTGTCATTAATCTTTATTATTGCATATAGGTCATTGTATTAAATTATGATCACAATTATTTTCAAGTTTACTTCTAAAACACACTTCACTAGAAGTAGCTGTAGCAAATACAAGGATGTGGGCTGTAGAATAAGGCAGAAATACCAATAATTATTTATTATCCTTCTACAGTAGCAGAACCTAGCCAGATTTAAAAGTCAGGACTGCAGTCAGCCCTTCAGCAGAACAAATATTATTTAATTACTATAATGCAAAGAAAATCCATGGCTTAGAAAGTTCATGACCACGGCTCAGGTGAAAGCTACTGATGGGTAGGATTGAATTCATTAATTTGAACTGTTTGATACAACTTCTAACATTGACTAAAATAAAGCTATATGTTGGTGAGATTTTATTGATAGAAATTTTTAACCAAATCGATTTCCAATATTTTATTTCACTTACAGCTTTATCAGATATTCACGGAAATTTTCTCTTGAATGGAAATTTTGTTGTAAGCATGTCAAAAAGAGAAATCAATATCAAAGGAGCCATTTTCGAGTACAGTGGTTCAAACAATACAATAGAACGAATTAACAGCACTGATAGAGTTGAAGAAGAACTAACCTTACAGGTGCATGTTTACTGCTTTCATAAGTTTGAAAACTTCCTACATGATCATTATGTTCATAATTTTATGTTCAAATTCACTGAAAAACAGCTATTGTTTTATCTCAATCAAGGTTTTGTGTGTAGGGAATTTATACAATCCTGATGTGCGTTATTCATTCAATGTCCCAATAGAAGATGGAAGTGATCTGTTTACATGGGATCCTTATGGACCCTGGCAAGACTGCAGCAGGATGTGCCAAGGTAATGTGAAGTATTTTTTTCACCAGAAACAAAGACTTGATGGGATTTATGAAGGGACTCATCTTCACTTCTCTGACTTTTTGCCATTACTTGTAAGGAAGAAACTTGTTACCCTCAGTAAACTTTAAGTTCACAGAGTCTTTAAGGACAGAATAGCTTCTGATTTTTGTTTTTGCTATTTTTAGTACTTATGTAATACAATTCTACATTCAAACCTACATTTGGAGACATAGGAGCAGTTTATTAAAAAAAGGGTTGAGTCAAATCTAATGCATTCTTATAAAGTGGTACTGTACGTCTATTAATATTCCTTAGGCTTCCATTATACCATTTCCAGGTGGTCACTGATTTGTCTGGAGTCTTTCTTTATTATTTGCTACATGGGACAAAGCCATTTAAAGATATATTTGACTATTTTAAATGGTTAATCTCTAGGCCATTCCAGTATAAAAATAAAGCCACAGCATTTATGAAATGTGTATATGCAAAAGTGCATATACACAGATTTTTGACAAATACTCCTATCAGTAGGTGCTAGAAAAGCCTGAAAATATGTGATTGTGAGTTTCTTCTGGTTTTGAGTCAGGCTATGTACATGCTCATGTTCCAGAGAAGCAGAACAGCTTGTCAACTGTGGTATTTCTCCCAGAACTCCAAATCTTTTAGGTACCCTATGGTCAAATTCTCTGCTTCTTTAAGGGAAAGGATCACAATGTCTAAGTTGACATGGTGGTTTAGGAAATATGTTAATTAGCAGGACCTACTTGATGCATTTGGGATACTTAACCTGATTAGTAAATGAACTGTTGCACTTTGTACTTCTCTGGAAGGTGATTTCCTGTGAGACCACTGTAGGACAGGTGGGAAGTGGAAAAGGTGACTGGGAAAGGTTGTTCTCCCCCTGGAATGTAGTAAGCTGCACAAAGGAGCATGTTTGTGTGGAATCTGCTGTGTACAGCAATTTGTGTTAATGGGGTACCTCAGTTCCTAAATGATGAATGGAATCCATTAAGGCAGTCTTATTAGCCCATTATTTCCTTCTTTTGATGCTTTTTCAAGGTATTCGAAGAAGAAGAATGACATGTATACGTAAAAGTGATCATGTGGTAGTGTCTGATCAAAGATGTGAACTAGTACCCACTGTGCCAAGTGTCTTTGAGGAGTGTAATACCGAGTGTGAATTAAGGTAAGAAAGGTTCCTAACTCATGGAATTATTGTGGTCTTATATGGTTTTATTGATTGACATTGAATCAAGGTAATTCCGATTGCTTTATCCTCTGCCCCTTCATCCCTTTCTACCTTCCTCATCCTTCCTATGTCTCCTTGTTTTCCTCAAATCTGTTGGTGAAAAGGCTTTATGCATGCTATTTACACCTTCAATTCCATGTAGAACAAGGGTACTTTTCTAATTTTTATTGGTAAGATACAAAATCTCTTGTTAGAATTGTGAATCTGTTCTATATATTCTGGCACAAAAACTTGTATTGCTGCATGAAATATGTTTTCCACCAGAATTGTACCCACAACTGGAACTAATTTGAAACAGGCTTGTATTTTTGCACTCCAAGATAACCCACACTGAAATATTCAGAGGATGAAGAGTTAGAATTATAGCTTACATTTTTCAGTCACCTAGGAGATTAAGACAAAAGATGCTTTAAATTTAAAAGTTCTTTTGATCCTATGAGTTAAATTTTTTTATATTGCTTTGAAAAGCCAGTTATGAGATAGAGTTTACAGTTTTATTGGTTCCCTAAAATGCCTATCTATATTTACAGTATAATTCTTAGTACATTCTCTGTGTGCTTTAATTGCCATGGTCATGTTTTTTAAAACACAGTTAGCTTTTTACAACAGTTTGTCATTTTAGGTGGCACAGTGTTGGCAAAAGTGACTGTACATCAAAGTGTGGCCCAGGTTATCGGACTGTTGAGATCCACTGCATGAAGTACTCTATTGCAAGAGGACTCAGTGCTCCAGTGGATGATAAGTACTGTGCTGATCAGCAGAAACCACCAGCCAGAGAGCCTTGCCATGGGGACTGTATGCTAAGAAGTTGGCACTACACAGAATGGTCAGAGGTACAGATTTAAAACTCTATAATTGTACCACTATAGTCCTGGTCAGCATTCATAACAAATTTTTATTCCTCTATATTTTTTTCATTTTAATTATTAAAAGGAATCAATGTTTGACAAATACAGATAAGTAGACTCAGCTAATATCAACCTTTATATTTCACCAACTGCCTTTATTTTGTAAGAATGGGTAGCTTGCTTGCAGCTTGGTTTTAGATGTCAGCAGCAAAGATCTGATAATTAAAGGTGTATATTTTATTTACAGTCTTATTTAGTTCTGTACAATTTTGTTTTTTTCTTCTTCATTAGAGCTTTATCTTGAAACTATTGTACAAAGTGCTGAATTTATCTCAAATGAACATATTAGCCTTCCTTCTGTGGATTAAACAGAGGACACTTTTGTCTGGCACAATCATTGATTGTGTCAATTACCTTTGATTGTGTCTTTTACCTTTAAGACTAATAATGTATTTTGGCCTGGTTTTACTGTATTCTGTTTCATAACTATACACCACAGTGTTCCAGGAGCTGTGCAAGAGGTGTCAGAACCAGAGAAGCTTTTTGTATGAACAACTTGGGTCGTCATCTTCCTGACAGAGAATGCCAGGAACTTCCAAGAGTTGTAACACAGAGTTGCAATGAATTCTTATGTCCAAGCTGGTCGGTTACTGACTGGAGTGAGGTAAAGAAACTGTGTAAAACCTAAAGTGCATTTGGTCCTGGTCATCAGTATTAAAATGAACTGCACTAAGTGTTTAGGGATTTATTTTATTTTGGCCACATGGTTATGAAAGTTCTGAAGTCCTATGATTTGTCTGATAAACCTACAAATGGCATGAAAACTTCTGTAAAACACTTCTAAAATTTATTTTTCTCCTTAATTTTGCTACATTAAAATGAGGTAGTGAAGATACATAAAGTAAATGTATTTGTAGTAATTAGCATACCTTCTTTTTTAATGAAGCAATGAGAACTATACAGGCAACTATTTAATAAAATTATATTAATTTTATTATAGGTTACATGGATATAAAAAAATTGTGGACAGCTTAAACATTTTTCTAGTGGAAGCAGTGATATATGCGCTATAGCATTGGGAATAAATGAACTGCACATAGTTTTCATCATGTGGCTTTAGAATCTTAATAATAATTTCTTTGTATTAGCATTTAAGTTAGACTTAGCAGGAAATGAAAAGCTTATAAAAAATAGGGTTTTTTGGACTACTTACATTCATGGAATATTTCTGTTATTTATGTGATTTTTAAAATCCAACAAGTTACTAAAAGAAATTGAGGCCATTTATGCAGATTCATGTCTCTGCAAACTGATGTTTATAATAATTTTACAGTGTCCCGTGACATGTGGCAAAGGAATGAGGCATCGTCAAGTCTGGTGCCAACTTAATGATGAAAAACTGAGAGATGATTTCTGTAACCCACATGACAGACCAGAGTCAATGACACCGTGTGAACGTCATGAATGTGCATCTTGGCAAGTAGGGCCTTGGGGATCAGTGAGTACATAAGGATTCCTGGCTTCTTGTTCTAGGGTTCAGGCTAGGAGCAATCACAGAACAATACTTTTTAAACATTTTAGTTGAATCTTAAGCAATTTAGTTAATTGGTTCACGTGCTTGTTTGCAGAGATTGGCTACCTTACTTGTAGTTTAGGAGCACTCATATAGAAGTTAAATGCCTAAAATAGAAATTGATCCTGAGCCTTAATATCAAACATGCTTTTGCACATCAGTGTATTACATCACCAAATTAATGAAAATGAGTGTAACAAACTGTTCAGACAAACAAGACAAGTAAAAGACCAAAAATTTATAGGTAAGTGGGCATATGCAAGTGGTAGCTTCAATTAATATAGATCAGTCTTCAGTCTACAGTGTACTTAAATTGATATAGATCAATCTTCAATCTACAGTATACTTCAATAAACCATAGAAATGTATGTGCTAATAATAGCAGGGAAAAGGACTTAGTATTGTTGTATAAAAATATGTAACTTTATTGTTACATTTTGTTTTTATACCTTCAGTGATAAAAGATCTGCTATCTCTTTATGTGAAAGTGCTATTGAGAAATACATTCCTGTGTGACACCCATCTAATGTTAACCAAAGTGTATTTAAAATGCTAGAAAACAGTGAATTGATTTGTGAAGGAAATTTTTGTCAGTAAATAGATGAGAATTAATTAAAAAAAATAAGATACTCAACTTCATGTGGCTTTTATAAGATCAAGTTATTCAAACCAAAATAAGATTATTCAGTGTTTCTTGAGTATTATTGGGAAATCATAATCAAATAGCAGCTGAACTTTATCTTTTTACATACAATCTGTTATTAAAATACAGAAAAAATATACGTTTGGAAATTAAGTATATTTTTAATTTAGACATTTCTTTTATTTTTTTTACCTTAGAGATAACCACACTGTTATCTAACATAATGTAATCTTGTGATCACAAGATGCTGACTTTCCACACCTAAGCTAAATGCAAAAGTTAAATAAAAAATTAATGCAGTCCCATGATAGAATTCTTATGAATAAAAAATGGTTTTCTGAAATAGCTTGTACAAGTAATTTACCAATCTATGCCACTGGAGCAGAGTTTTTCATTGGAGTTTTTCTGCCATACCACCTGGTAATAGCCATTCACAACCAGGTTTTTACAAGTACTTGTGCTTGAGCCACAACATTTATAGGGATAGGATTTGTGTCATAATGTTTTCAGCCATCTAATGTTTTAGGTGGCTTCTTTGAGTGCCCTCTGGTCAAACTCTGTGGTGAAGGGAAAGACATTGAACAGCTGCAGTTAATGATTCATTTCAAGCTACTCCTTATTCCTCCCTTTCCCCTCCGCCACTTTCTCTTCACCAGTTTTTATTGCTGTGTGTGACATTATAGAGCATGGATTGTCCCTTTGATGAGGTCGGGTCAGCTGTTCTGGCAGTGTTCCTTCCCAGCCTCCTGCCCAACCTCCAGCAGGGGATAGAAAGGGGAAAGAGAGAGAAAGCCTTTGTCAGACACAAGCAGTGTTCACTGGTGTGCTGTGGACACTGGTTAAGTGTCGGATGGTCTCCTGCAGAGGGAGTTAACACCATCTCAGCAGTCATTCCTGTTCATTCTGCAAGGAGTTTTAAAGTAGAAATGTAATTAAAAATGACATTTGGTTATAAATAGTGCTATTTCAAGTGTGTGAACCTCCTGCCTTCCACAGTGTGCCGTGACGTGCGGGCGCGGGCACCAGGCGCGCGCAGTCCAGTGCGTGACCGGGACGTTCCGCGTGACTCTGCACGACGACAGGGACTGCAACGCTGCCACTCGTCCTAGAGACACTCAAGTGAGTTAAAACACACCTCTCTCCTCTGCCAAAAGCATCTAAATACAGCTGTTTTCTACTGACTCTGTGAGGGAACTTGGACGAAATCACTTCTAAAATGAGAAGAAATATGAAACTCTGTGTTTTTCTTCATGAATGTCAAATTCTATCGAGGGAATTAAATGAAAGAATTTAATTAGTCTAATTTTAAGACTGGATGTTTGAAAATTGGTATGTGATTGAAGGATTAGAGTATATGACTTCAAGAAATCCAGATTATTTGGCAGTGGGGGAAGCTCCAACATGTAGAATATTGCAAGGACACTGCTTGCCATCCTGCTCAATAAATAGTACCAAACTGACTTCTTTAATAAGCTTCTAAATATAAAAGCCAGTTCATTGGTATAGTTTATTTCTGCTTAGATGTGCAAACACTGTGTTTGAGTATCTTTTGCATTTTTAAATGTGGTATCTGTTTGGCTACTGACTGAAACTGGGAAAATTTATATTCTTAGTAGCTGAAGGTATAAAGGACAGGGTAGCAGAGCCACTGTCTTTGCTTGGTCCTTCTGTGCTACCCATGGCTCTTAAGCAGGACACTGTAATGTCTATGCTCCTTCTCTCCCAACAAGTTGGCCAAAACTGTTCTTTCTCAAAGTGCCAATATTATTAGTTATTAATATTGCAGTTTTAAGATGAAATGAATTTTTTTACACTCAATTTAAAGGAAAAAAAAGCAGTTTAATTAAAGGTCTTTGAATAAGTCCAGGGAAAATGTAGAAGACGGTGTTTACGTGTTAATTAATGCTAACTATTTGCTTTACATTTGGCTCTTACAAAATGTATATTTCAAAAGCTTTTTTTTTTTTTTTTTTCCCCTTGTCCCCACAGGAATGTGAATTGCCCTCTTGTCCAGAAAACACAAAATTATGGACTACTTCACTTCCTCTAGTTCATGTGGAGAAGATGACCCAATGGAGATATGGATCATGGACCCCAGTATGTAATGTAGCAGTCACACTTTACAGAGCAGTCCTCCACTCATTCACCCATTTTTCCATGAAGCTTTCATTAATATGTTTCTCAGGCTGAAATCTGCTTGGGATAGATTATAAAGGAGTTCTAATATTTTCTTTAGAAAATAAAATGTTTCTTAAGGAGCAGATAGACACTCCCAGCAAACTGTGTGCTTCAAATTCAACCAGGAAAAATAACAGGAAAAAAAGCAGAATTCTAGGACCTGGGGTTCTGAGTGAAATCGTTTTTGTATGATTGATAGTGCACTGGGAAGTGTTTCTTTAAGTGTAATTGATCTGTTTCTAAGAATGGAGAACATCTTTGATTTTAAAATATTATATAAATCTTTTATGTGAATAGTAATAGTAAACAGTTGGAGTCTTTTTTAAAGGTCTAATTTGACTTTTTTTTAAAATAAGCATTAATAAAACAGTTCCTACATAAATTTTCTTCAATGAAATGTTTTTATTTTGATAATGTTGAAAATTAGTTTTACTTGATAGAAATGTGAAAATTTAAAATTATCTATAAAATGTGTAAGTGTCTATTAATCCCTTGAGATGCTTAATTAAGCATAGAATGCAGTTATATTTTTGCACAGCTATTTTAATCAAATAGCAGTAAAGGGTGCATAAACTGAGACTACTCAGCAGTTTGTTCACTACATCCACCTTCAACTTCTCAACTATAAAGGCATCAGAAGGGGCTGACTGGAATCTGCTAATATAAACCATAATGGCAAATGGATTGTTAATATTGTTTTTCATTTTAACATTTGATGTAAATATTGCATTCCTTTATAACAACTAAAGTGTTCTGGAAGTTACTGGTGTTACTTGCAACTGTGTAATTATTCCATGTTACGGTTTAAATGCTGTCTGTTTTTATATACTGAAATGCTTCATGAGAATTAAGGCCATGCAATTCAGTTCCAAGTCAACAGAAACTATGTTGGTATTTTAGATGCTTGCATGGTCTTGTTTTTGTCTCCTAAAGTGTGTTGACCTTTAATTGTTCACTGACAGTGCTCTGCATCCTGTGGGAAGGGTGATCGTGCTCGCTATGTGAGCTGTAGAGATGCTCATGGAGAGATAGCAGATGAATCTTTGTGTGCTCATTTACCACGACCAGCTGAAATTTCAAGCTGCTTTAGCCCATGTGGAGAGTGGAAAGTTGGAAATTGGTCCCCTGTAAGTATTAGTTGTAACAATTTTTTAATGTGTGTGTTTAAATAATTGGCCAAGTCTCTGTTTAGAAATTGAAAGTTATGGTGTTTGGTTTGTTTTTTTTTTCCAAGTGTGATTGAAATTGCATCTTGAAAAAGCAAAGTGTATGTTTGTTCTTGTCAAAAGTAAATATAAATGCATTTGTTTATTAATTATCAATGTTCTGTGGCAAAGACTGTTCATCTTTTGGTCAGTGCACAGTTACATGTGACAGTGGAACAGTAACAAGACAAGTCATCTGTGTCAACTATCATCAGCAAATCAGTGAGAATTACTGTGATCCTGAAGGCCGACCTCCTGAGGAACAGGAATGTAACATGCCACCATGTCCATCAGTTTATCATCATGTTCCAAAAATACATGACCATCCAAGCCATTTCCCAGAAATAGGTTACCTCCCAATACACCCTCCACAAGACAATTTAAACCAGTGGAACCATCCTTCTGTGGGAGGATATCAATGGAGAACTGGACCCTGGGGAGCAGTAAGAAACTTTTTTAGAATACATTAATTTGTTCTGTAACATGTGTGTTAATGTTTCTAGAAATGTTTTTGCAGTACAGATTTGGTCAAAAGAGATGCACATTCATTTTAAAAAGTATTGTTATTCATGTTCTTACTGTTATTCAGAATATATTAAATTCTAAGTGTAATTTTTCTGTGATTTTTAATTTAAAATTTCTACATAGTAGTAATTTTTATTTGAAAATTACAGTTTTAAAAGTTAAGGTTTAAAACCAAGCTGTTTTAACCAACATATTTTACATTTCTTTGATTGTTCAATGGCAAAATGTATGTTTACCTGTTTTGGTAGTGCTCTAGTACTTGTGCAGGTGGATTTCACCGCCGAGTTGTAGTATGTCAAGATGAGGAAGGAAGAAGTGCCAGTAACTGTGATGAGGCAACAAAACCTTCAGAGTCAAGACACTGTGATTCTGGACCCTGCCCACAGTGGAACTTTGGGAACTGGGGAGAAGTAAGAGCGTTTCACTTACAAAGGGGAACATTGTTTACCACATGAGCTTAGAAGTACAAACATAATTATGTGACTATGAGTGGAACTGAACATCTTGGTTTCACTTTAGAGTTTAACATTTAAAAAGAATGAATTTCAGCCTGTTTATCTAAACTTTATTCTTTGATCAAATCCAGAGCTGTAGTGGAAATATGAGTAATGTAAATATACATCCAAAAGAAGTAAGTATTGTTTGAGGCTAAGGAAATACAACATCAACAAATCATGTAGTTGTGCAGCATGTATCTTGAGACATAGAAAATTATATTCTGTTACAAAAAGCTGGTTTATATGTGGAAAAACCACAGTGCCATAGCTAATCTAAAAAAAAAAAGAGCATAAGAAGCCATAGAGAAACTTTATTCCATGTAATTTCATAGGTACTAACAATAGTAACTGTAAGTAGTAGTAGCTACTGGGTTGTAGTTACAAATTAGAAGTACGGAGATAGGATCACACAACTAAAAGTTGTGCCTGTGTTAGAACATTTTGATGACACATTTTATATTGTTGGACAAAGAATAGTTTCTCCGTGCTGTGTGATGTCATATCTCGAGCACACATTCCTGCTCACACACTACAGGAAGAGTTAAAGCTGATTATTTTTGCATTTATTCTAATGTAACCTCTTGTGATTCTTGCCCACTTTTCTTACTTTTGAAAATCAGTTACTGGAATTGAAAAAAGAAAAAGAATTGGTTGAGTGACTTTTTTCTTTTACCTCTTTTCTCCTTGTTTGGGCCAGATTTAGCCATTCAGTTCTCCAGATCAGTCTAAGTGTTGTATTTTTTCTGTCCATAGCCATAGACTTGGGATACAATTCATGCAAATGGTGCAGGTTTTTTTTTTAATTTAGAATCATTGAGAATACAATAAAAAGGTTTGAAATATTATAGATTGGTTTTAAGAGCTGATTAGGAATGAGAACTGATATTGAAGAAGTACAGGCAAACTGAAACCCAGAAAACACATCCTATAAGTATTTTACACTTATCTTTTGGTTTGATGGTATGTGATGACTCTGTTAATAAAACTACTGCATATAAAATTCTGTGTTTCAGTGTACTCAGACTTGTGGACATGGAATAAAGACAAGACTGGTGATTTGTCAGCTTCCCACTGGCCAAATGTTGGGTGATCAAAACTGTGAAATTCTAGACAAGCCACCTAACATGGCACAATGTAATGTGCATTCTTGCCCTGGTGATGTTTCTTGGCATCGGGGACCGTGGAAATCGGTACGATAGCATTCAATAATACTTTCTGCTTTCTTGTTCTTCCTGTCACTCTATTTCCCCATGTCTTTTAAAAGATTTTATGTCATTGTTTTATTTGGTAACAGTGAAATAATAATGCATGTGGAATATAGTCTATGTAATTCTATAAAGAAATTGTTCCTGCAATCACAGAATTAAATAAGAAGCAGCCATTTCCTTCAGTGGGAACAGTATCATGCTCTGTAAAACATCATGGGGAGTATTTTGAAAATTGCCAGAAAACCACATAGTTGGTAACAGTACCTAATAGGTGTTGCAAGGGTTACAATTTGGAAGGGTTACAATTTGATATGTGTTTAAACTTACAAGTTTATGCTGTAAATTATGCTGTAGTATCATCTACATATTTATATTTGCACAAACACCCTGAACTTTTTAGTACATATCTTCTTTCCTATATTTAAGTATAAAATAACTCCATCCATGTATATTATACTCTGTCATCAAACATTTTACTCCATATTACTTGTACATTTGTGTATAGAAGTTTATATTAGTGGTTTTAAAACAGGGACTAGTTAAAGTTATCTATGTATAATTATGTATGTAACTATAATATGTTATTGTCTACATGTCAATGTCTATTAATGTGTAAAAATGCCTACTGTAATCACTATTAATCTTTAAAATTGCCACTGGCAGATTATTAACATACTGAAGCAATCATAGCAAGCTTTGCAATATAAGTGCTTTATAATTCCCATAAGCTGTGAATTTGACAACAATATTGATTATTGTACTAAATCCTAAGGGCAATAATGGCAATCAAAGGAGGTTGGATCCAGTTCTGCTTCCATCAAAATCAGCAAAAAATCTGTCATTGACATCCCTGGGAGCTGGTCTGGGACAACACTTATTTGGGTTTTTCTATTAATAAAAGTATGTAATCTATAGTTTTGAATTAATATGGCAGCATTTAAAAAAAATCTGATTTCAACTGTAACAATTGCTGATGTTTATATCTATTCTAATTTATTGCAAAGAGACTGTAAAATATAAGTTTGATTTAATGGCTTACCACAGTAATCTCTTTCTTCCACTATGCAAAACAGAGTTTAGGGTTTGTGTTTAGCAGATACCAGAGTATCTTATTTAGCTCTTTTCCAAATTATTAGTGGGGACTTGCTAATTATTATTTGTCAGGTGCTGAGAAGATGAGCAGGGTTCAGCACACAGCTGCCTTTGAATTCAATGTTTGTTTTCCTTTTAGATCAAGAATTATTCATGACCTCTTTGTTCCCTGAGTAAGTCAGTTTGCCCTAGGTTAATAAATTACCTGTAGATCTTGTATTGTAAATGTTGCATATGGCTTAGTTTTATAAAGATTTTCTTGTTGATTTTTTTTTTCTCAAGTGACATAAAAAGCCATTTTAATCCATCAAAAACTAAGTTTAGAATGGATTCTATTCATCAGAGAGAGAGACCTCTTTTATATATGATTGTAAGCTCTATGGTTAAGCCATAAAAGATCTAATTTCATCACACTATCTCATGCTTCAGAAACAAACATAGCAAATTCAGTAAATAAAAGCAGGCTCACATATTGAATATACTGTCACATTTTAATAATTTAGCTAGTTTGAATGCTGCCAACGCAAAGACACAGTTATTTTTTGTTGCTGTTTAAGCAGAGCAAAATTTATTTATTAAGGATGACTATTAGGAAGGAGAAGTAAAAGCTTTAGTCACAGGAAGGCTGTTATAGCCTGGTGCAAACAGCTTTGTTTAGCCATGGCTGACTAGTGATTTGTTAGTTTGGCAATAGATCAGGCCCTGCTTCTTACACATTTCTGCCATAAATTATGCTCTAATTATTGGGAACTGTTGATCACTAGATGTTCTCTGGCTGCTGAAGTCCTCAAGCCTGTCACATATACACTTCCTCCCTTCTCTATAAGATTGCAAGGACCAGACAAACTACTTATATTTTTCATGGAAGTATTGAGTAATATTTCTGTGCCAAGTGAGCAACGCATCGAGCTTTTGTGTCTTCTAGAGGGATTCCAAGTTAAAACCTGAGCAGAAACTGTTCTGCAAGATGAGATGATTTTGGAAGTCTTTTCCAACCTCCATGATTCTGTGATTCTAACTTGCACTAGCTATCGCTGTGTATTTGAGAGCAGAGGACTTTCAGCAGTATGCTTTCCAAGTATGTTTGTTTTAATACTATATTTATTAATTTTACAGAACATAATTGACATAAAACATATCTCGTAAAAGGTCCTTGCAAGGAAGGTTCAGTTTATGATTTGAAGCCAGAATTTTGGTTGATACTTTCTGCAGTTTAGCAGCTGTTGGCTGCTACACTTTATAGTGTCTGTCAGTGGCTACTGGAACTGATCCTCGCAAAGCTTAAAGGTTGTGTACTCCTCCATTCCTGGTTTCTGCAGTTGTCCAAATGGATGGGAGGCATGTAAATCTCAAAACCTAAAGTTTTGTACCTTTAATTTTTATATGTTTTCTGAAGATTTTAGGAAGCTTGGGCAGGAATTGCACTTGAGGAGTAGAATAAGCTGTTCATATATGGGAAGGCAATACCTTCAGGCTTTGCATAATGAGGAAAGTTTGGTCCCATTTTTGGACAACAAGAATTTTGATAAATTTAGGAGTTTTTTCTTATTTTTGGCCCCCTGCACTTTTTCAGTGCCTGCAAAAACCTTTGAAATTCCCGGCACCAAACACCAAGGTCCCTGCTTAGGCAGTTAGTGGTAGCAGCTGATATTACCTTGGAAACTTTGTATTTAATTTGGGCAATCAATTCTTGTATGAGTGTTGGTAGTCACCTAATTATATCATGAAGATTTTAACAATATGTCTCAACTTGAAATATGTTTGATTCTCATCCTTTCTTGTTTCTTTAGGAAGAATAGATAGGTCCTTACAGAAGATAATTATATTTTGCCTGAAATGTTTATAAAATAAAGATTTAAATTATTTTTCATTTCCTCACTCTTTAAGATTTGTATGTAATTCATAAGTATTACTTGTGATTTCAGAGAAAGTAGACATAAAAATAATGGATTATTTACAAAGTTACCCTGAAGTCTCAGAAATGTGTTGCTGCTATTTCCTACTGCCCTTCAGACACATAATGTAATATTCTTAAAAGTGGCTGTCTTTCTAGTGCTTCAATTTTCTGCTTACTTGCTCCAGAATAATTTAGATGTAATTCTGTCTTTGCAGTAGTGGAAGAAATTTACTGTTAGTTTTAAAGTATATGAATCTATTTTTGAGAAAGTCCCAGTTCCCTTCCAGTGTTGTTACTGCCAGGCATTCCATTGACTTCCCGGGAGCAGAAGCAGGCCAAACTTGCATAAGTAATATATTTATTTGTTTTCATTTTAATGCAAAAATTCTTGCTATGTATGATAAGTGCCTTCATTCACTTTTTCTAATATGTAAAAAGTATTTATATCTTTAAAAATAATCTTTTATATTAAAAGGGAATTCAGAATCAGTGAGCTTGGTTTTCAAAACCAACTTCAATATTTTACCTCTACTTCTGCTGCTGCCTAATGTTGAACTTCAAAATACCTCATTGCCAATACCACACATTAAATTAATATCCCACTGCCTGAAATCTTGATGTTAGCATCTGCTATTCATTTTTTAAAACTCTGGAAGTGGGAGGGGGGCCTTATCAGAGATAACAGATAGCAGATGTCACTGTCCAAATAATGTCATAAAACAGACTAAGGATAGTGAATTTTATTTAAGATAATTCTGATAAAAATGAAAAAAAAAAACCAACTTGTTTCCAAAATTCAAAAGCAAAATAGTTGTGTAATGTTCGAGAGGAAATTTCTCCTGTTTGGTGCTATGTTGCCCGTACAGCTTGAAATAATAAATAAGTTATAATGTATGTGTAATAATTTAATTTAATGACTGTGACTTATGTCTGTGAAATACAGTTGCATTTTAACCCTTCTTTTTCCTGCATGTTGTGTGGCTTTATGTTTATATTTATTGTGGTCTTTATCAAGGAATGTTAATGTCAAAGCCCTTAAAAAAATAAAGGGTGGAACAGGTACTAACCACTTTTGCTGAAAGCGAAGGTTTTCTTTAATCTGTGTGTTGAAATTAACTTCATGTGATACTTTATTGACATTGTTTTTATGGGAAAGTTCTTATATTTGAACACAAAAAAAATATATTGTTACTGATAAAAGCAGCAGTTGATGCCATTGACCAACTGGACTGAAAAAGATGGTTGGCACATAATCTTTGATGGTAAAGCAAAAAGATCTAGCTCCTGAGTCTTTTGCTGGAGCTGTAATTTTGTGGCCCAGTACTCTCCCCTTTAGTGAGTGACAAAACACAGAGAAGAATGAGGATCATAATACAATGCTCAGCTCTTAATTTCAAAGACATAACATGGTTTTTTTACATTCCTAAAACACTTTAGGCAGGAAGGGCTTTGCAGAACTTTGAGACCTTCCATTTAGAAAGCAGACAAGTAAGAGTGGGACATAGTCAAAATAAAAACAGTAAATAATAATAATAAAATCACACACACTAAAAAAAACCAAAACCCAAACACAAAATGCCAACGACTAGAATATAATGAAAGGGGAAAAGAAGCAGGTGATGTGTAATACCTTGCCTAAATACATACAGCCATTTAATGAGAATGAAAGGGATGTGAAGCTACTCATGTATTTATTAGAACTTTCAGAAAAGCCAAAGGGTTCTAGGTGGTCAGATGCTATGAAAATCATTCTGAGCTGCCTGTATGTGGCAGCTTCAAAAACCCCAGTCAGAACTCATAAATGTTGGTTCAGAGTAGTTTTGGAGCTCAGATTTAAAAGTTACTAAATATATATGAAAGTATTGGCATTTCCAAACATTTGTGAGGGGTCAATACATAAATATTTTTATTACCTGCAATGGGTTAGGAAATGGACAACATCTTCTGAAGTTCTGTATGCAGGAGTTCCTAGTCCAGTAATTATGGGAGCCTTGTGATTCCTCTGAGACAGGCTGCTCTATTATGCCCCTTTCACTTCAATGACAGCAGGATTAAACACTTAGATTTTCTGCTGAATCAGTCCTTCAGAAGCTTCCATGCCTTCTCATATTTATGTACAGGAAATGTAATGTTGGAAGTATTGTTAGTAAATTGAAAATATACAGGAAAGTGGTTTAGGTTGAAAGAAAACTGGATTTCAACATGTGAAGGTAGGTAAAATGTTGCATTTCTCCTGCAAAATATACTCATATTTTCATGCTAAACTAATACTGAGTATAAATTGGGGAGGGTGTTAATTCTCTAAGTGATATAGTGATTAAGTGCCATAGAAAAAGTTATATTTTCTATGCTTCTGAGAAGTTTAAAAATTTCTGACAATTCTGTATTGTGCCAGTATATACTGCTTTGTATTTCCAGTTTTTTAAAGTTCAAATACAAAATCTTAGGTTTTAATCAGATGAAAAAATTGATGTGATATGAAGTAATATTTTTTATAGAGCAGAAAGATGCACAGAGCTCATGTGTTTGTCATTCCTTTGATTTCTGAGCTACTGTTTTGCTGGTGCTAACATGACTAAAAACAATAAATCAGAGCTTGCACTTGCTAGGATCCAGCATTTCTTTTTCTCAGAATTATACAAACGCAGCTGAAACTAATTCATCTACTGTTGTAAAACTGTCTTATGTCTACTTACTTTGGTAACTGGTTAACTGAAAAGACCTTATCCCTTAAGATAATAAAATGGAGTTTTAAATAGTTAAAATATTACAAGAAAGACTTTTTAACTGTGCAATTCCCTGTAGAAATGTAACTTCCATAACAGAGATCCTGTCATTCCTGTGCATTTGTTTGGTTTTCCCCAGCTTCACAGGAGGCTGGAGGCCAACCTACCTGTGATAAAGTCTGTTAAACTGTGTCCAGTTTTTGGAAGCAGTAAGTGGATTAATTTTGGGTTGTTCTGTTTTCTTGGAAGTTTTTGAACACAGCTGGATGGACACAGATACGTCTGTTGTTCTCTATTTGAAAAATGTGTCTGGAAATTTATCCATTTGTTTGAAACAGAGAGAAACCCCTGCATTTCTTTTTCTCATGGTGGATTTCCTTAAGGTCCTCTATCTCCATTTCTGCCACCCTTCTTTCTTGATGCTTGCACTTTACTCTCTGTCTCCAGAGCTGCTGTAATTTCATGTAATTGCTTTGAAGTGTTGCTAGTGCTACACGGCTGTGGGGTACAGAGAGGTGAGTCCTGCTGAAGCCTGGCCAAGTCAGCAATTTGACATCTGCAATGCTGTAATGGTGAAAGTGCCCTTATGAAACTCTTGCAGAAGGTATCAAAGGCACAGAGCAGGACTGCAATTTTGTACATACGACAAAAATTTATACTTGTAGATTAGATTTCAAAAAAGTCCTAGTGAGAGTCTAGCTCTATTCCTGATTTCCATTGATTTCAGAACGAAAGGTAAGGCAGAATTGTTTGTTGGGGATGTTGGTTTTTAGTTTTTTTTAATTTTCTAATGTTTCTCTGTTTTTAATTGTGATTTGTCTGAGCCATCTGTCTGTTGTATATGTCATTCAGCTGAAAGATGATAAAAGGTACACATACCAGATAAGTTGCTGCAGGAATTCTGGTTGAACACTGTAGTTTATCTCTTCTCTTACTCCCAGCAATTAATAAGCTGGTCATACTTTTCATTGTTTTAATATGAATGTCAGATTCAGTATTGCTTGAATGAGGGCTGATGGTGAAGTTCCTAGCAGAGATACATGCAGAACAATCAGTGACAAATTTAAGACTGCACATAAGATAGCTGAATCTGCCAAATGGCTGCTGAAAGGAGGCAGAAATACCTCTTGGTTTCCTGATTTTCAGGTGGTAACCAGACAAAGAGGACTCAAGAGCAGGAAGAATAACTAGACAAATCAAATTTTAGTGTAACTGAGAGATGAAACAGAAGATAAAAAGGAAGAAGTAAATGAGAAAGCAAATATGGTATGTCAGCACTGTTGAATGGGAACTCACAAAAATAGGATTATTATTTTTATATTTCCACCCACATTAATATCCCCATAATCCATTGTTCTTGTATTATTGTAATAGCTAAAAACTTACTTCAAAATGTAATTGTGTTATGTGAGTCATGCAGGTAAAACAAAGAGAAGGTTGCTGACTGGAAAAGCTCAGTCTCACTTATGAGACACATGTAGACAGCGTAGGAGAACACGGCACAGTGAAACCTGTCTGAGCATCACAGTAGGTGGGCAGCTGAGCAGAGTAACTCATGGGGAGTTGGTCTGCCCACAAGCATGGTCTGGTTCTCAAAAGCTCTGTAGCTGGCATCAAGAGTGATGTCAGGCTTTAGGCAGTGATGGGCAGAGTAGTGGTGTTATCCTGAGAAGGAAAGACATGATGATAGGGCTTTCAAAGAAGGTCCTGGTCATCGGTTTTATTTGTTTTATTTGCTTGGAGAAATGGATAGTATTTGAGATGTCAGAAAGGTAGGCCAAATGAAGACTTAGAAATCTAACTGGAATAAAAAAGACATTCTGTAGATGATCATTAAATGGAATCTCAAGGGTTCTGGTTTTCATTTTTTCCAACAGCTGCAAAGAGTATGGTTGTTCATCTGACATTCAGGCAGATTGCCATTTTCTGGCGTTAAGGATACTGCCAGCTGCACTGGACAAAAGAATTCAGACCATGTGGTGTCAACTTAAAAACATATAATCTAAAGTTTCTCAGCATCATCAGCAGAGTGTGGCTTCTTCAGACGTGAAATCTATTTACCTTCAATGTATATGCTGATGGTTCTGACTTTGTTTAAATCAGGATGTCTTTATGTTTAAGAGGAATAGCACTTTCCTAGTAGATGCCAGATATATCCTCTCATAGCAGCTTTTCCTTCCTGTTATCCACATCAGTCCTAAAATCTGTCTTTAATCATCTTCATTCCTCCATCATTCCTGCTTTTTCTGTGTTTATATGTATGTAGCTTCTCATTTATGTCCACCTGTTAAATAGATATACTTCAGCATGCTTGGAAAATGGTTATTCAGGAATTTTTTTCTTACCCTTAAGATGAAAGTTGAAACAAAATTGTCTAAAAAGGAGTCCAGTAGAAGCAGGTTTTTTATGGAGCATACAGTGCTCAGTGCTGACAGCAAAGGCATGGCTGGGGGCAGGGGCCAGCTCAGATGACCTCAGAGAGCCACAGCAGTCTCTGTGCTCAGCTGCCACTTGCAAATCGCTCTTAGGTTGTACTGCAGGGCACTGCAGAGGCTCCTCCACACACACTGGGACTGTGTGGAGGGTGCTGGTGCTGCCATCCCCAGTCTGCACCTGGAAGCCCTGGAAAACTGTGGGGATGGGATGGGAGAAACTTGTATGCCTGCTTCTCAGCTTGTTACACAGCCAGAATATTAGCTAGACTGAAGGGGGGAAAAGAAAGGAAAAGTCCCTCTTGGGCTGACTAGAGAAAAGGATCACTGCCTTCTTTTGTTTCTGAGTTTGAAAATTCCAATATTAGATGATATGTTCAACAGATTGTCCTCCTGTCCATTCCACTGAGGGCAGTAGGTAACAGCAGTTGCTTTGTGTAAGGCCTGTCCATCCTGAGCTGCTGAGCTGAAGAGAATGGCTTCTGAAAAGTAAACCTAAAGATTTCCCTCATAAAAACAATGAGAACTGACCTTCAACAGTACTTTTCACTGCAAAAGTCATGTATACGACAACACACCTGTGAGTTTTTTAATTAATTACAAGTAATTAGGGTGAAATTGCTGGGGAGGTGTCCTGAAAGGTGGTCTTCAAATATAAGCTATTGAAATAACACTATAAATAAGTTTAAGTCACAGCAGTACTCTTTCTTGAGAGCTATCTAAATACAGAAGAGGTGTTGTCATAAGTACTGCAATTGTGATGCAAAAATAATATCCAGTGATACTTTCTGGATGAAGTTTAGGCCAACATTAACTAGAAAGACATGATTGCAATCTGCAGAATCTAGTTATAAATAACTCAGGTCACAGGGGAAAGAGGATGGCTTTCTTCATATGTTAGAATAAAGTGGCTGCGGGATTCTTAAGCTTGCCTACATGTTTCCTTGTAAAAGTATCCTGACAACTCACAGCAATATATTGCTTATATTGGATGGATAAGGAACTGGGGTTAAAAAGGAATTTCAGTCTGTAAAAATTTTATTAGATGATAAATTTTTTTTTAGATGATAGTACTTGCAACAGGAAAAAATTATGCCTTTTTTTGTGGCATAGAACTGGCAGCTTCTTCTGTGAAGTCTCACTGTAGAGCTTGAAAAGAAGAATATTCACATTTTTGACTTTTCTCTGCCTAAAGCCTGGGAAAGAACAAAAGATGAACCTCATGCAAGTGAGGGTGTAGCAACCCTGTCACTGAAGACAAGACTGACAAACTGCTGTCAGGCATGGTCCATGTATAGCTGATTCAAGCTGAGCAGCATCATGGATTGGATGATGTCTCTAAGTCCTTCTTAGCCTAGCCTTCCTCCCTTCCATTTCCATAGCTGCAAAAGCGCAGTCAGAATAAGTGGCAAAGCAGACTTACAGACTTACAGACTTAATCAAATCAAGATACCTTCTGAACATCAGAGGAAGGTGATATAACACTGAACTTTTGAAATCAAGCCATACTCAAAGAGATAACTTAAAAATATCTTCAGTGTAAGTTCTGTAGTTGACAGGTATAACTTAGATGTAATGGTAAATCACACACATGTTTCTTGGAGTTCAATCCTCTCTCAGGAGTAATGGAATATTTGATCCTTGGTCCTTTCTGGGTGCATGAGCTAATAGAACAAGTGTTTGTACTTGTTTTGTCAAAGAATTACCAACTCTGAATCAAAGAATTCAGTAGGATCTAATTACAGAGTGTGTGTTGCTTCTTAATAGTTGTCAGCATACTTAAAGGAATGAACAACTCTTTGAGCACTTTTATCTGAAAAATGCATATTGTGCTCAAGCATCACAAAAACCTCTGGGGAGATGCAGCAAGCAGAGGAGGCAGACCCAAGAAGATCTAGTTCTAATACAGCAAGTGAAAAATTGAAAGTAATTCCCAACTAAGCAATGCTCAAAGTATTGTTTTATTAATGTCTTGTGCAGCCATGATCCCACACTATTTCTAGAATATTAAAAGAGTCCAAACAAGCTTTTGGGCTAATTAGAGATTATCAAAATGCACTTTGCCAGACAACTCAAGCAACTACTGTGTTTAATCCTGTTTTAAACTGAATTTCCTGACCAGTCGCGAAAGTTCCTGAACAAAAAAAGGCAGAAAAAGGAAGACAATAACTTTTAACATTTGTAATATGTTTATCCTTTTTCAATCCTACTGCTGTGGCTTAGCCCCTGCAGGCATTGAACACCACACAACCACTCTATCCTTTCCTCTTGGTGGGATAGAGCAGAGAATTGGAAGGATAACAGTAGGAAAACTCATGGGTTGAGAAAAGTAATTTTTATAGGTAAAGCAAAAGCTGCACCAACAAGCAAAGCAAGCCGAGGGATTCATTCACCACTTCCCATGGATAGGCAGGTGTTCAGCCAGAAAAGCAGGAGTGCATGATCATTTTTTTGGGAAGACAAATGCCATCACTTCACATGCCCACCTTCTTCCTTCTTCCCCACAGCTTTTATTGCTGACCATGACATGTCCATTGGTCTGGACTGTGTCATCTCAGAACATTTGCACCTCCTCACTGGCCTTGATGCTGTGTGACACTGTTCAGCAATAACTAAAATATCAATGTGTTTTCAACACTGTTTTGGTGACAAATCCAAAAGCTTGCACTAGCTCCTATGAAGAAAATTACCTCTATCATCTTCTAGTCACTCATTTATATTTTAAGTCTCTTTATATCTAATACAAATACAAAAAGAAGCTATTGCATGCTTTCCATTTACTGGTCTGTTTTTCAGTATCCAGAAGCCCTCTAAGCTACCAGCTAAACTCCACAAAGCACTTCCTTTAAAGGAAAGATTGAGGACATTTGGTACAGAATCCACCAAAAAGGTGGATCAAGGTCTTCAACTTTTCAATGAAATAATAATAGCAAAAGTATCAAAGAGATTTTAGTGTAGTTGCATGTCTGCTGCAGAAAGAGCCCTAATTTGGTAGGAATTGATAATGGCACGCTTGTCTAAGAGTCCATCTGTGCCACAGAAAGCATGAGTTTTGGCAGGCTGATCCCTACAGAACTTTATTGCAATGAAGAAAACACAAACAGATGAATCCTAGTTACCACTGTTATGGAATGGCTTTGAACAATAGTAATGAAATCCAGCTTTTTACTGCAGATTTATGTTTTTAAGAGAACATAACATATGGGAAATATTACCTTATCCAATGTTGAGACTAGTGCTAGAGTTTCTGTGTAAAATGGTTACAGGATGGGTTTTTTTTCAATTTGCATTTTTGTGTGAGGAAATGATGGTATTTCTTCTGAGATTTAATGTTCTTATGGATTTTTTCTTCCTACATGGTTAATCTGCAGAAAATATATGGAAAATTGTGCTCTCTCTCCATAGACCTCCAGTTGTGTGGAATGTCATACAAATAAAACCACATCATAGACAAACTGAGCCATGAGGACCACACTCAAGTACTCAAGTCAAGGACCATGTTCAATTTTGAGTGGAGGGTGGTCAAGCAGCCAGAATTGCTGCAGTTGTACTTCGCCTGATCAGGAGAGTTAAGCCTTGGGAAGATGACCACCACATCAGGGTGGGCACCAAGCAGTGAGGAACCTATTCCACGGAGTGTGTAGTAACACCTTAGGAGCTTCAAGAAGGAGCACAGGCTCACGGAGGGTAAAGTTCAGCCTTGTAGGAAATGAGTTCTGGGCTCAATGCACTAAGAGGACAGGAGTGGCTTCCTGGGCACAGAACAAGGCTTTGCTCCTGCACCAGTGAGAATTTGACACTTCTTACTGACATCACAGAGCTGAAGGAAGGCCTTGGTGGAAAGGCAGGTGTCTTAGGTCAGTGTTCATGTGCAGTTCTCTAAAGAAAATATTGACTGATGGGGACAGAGATCAATGCAAGACATCCCCCTGTAAGGTGCATTTAGATGCCTTTAGACACTTCCAAATCCCACTTAGATCTTCCATGGAATCTTTATTTTCATTTAAGGAACTGAACAGGATCTATGCTCTGTGCTTAGAGAAATGTGAAGTCGTTCCCCGCTTGATATTGATGAAAGGTTTTTATTCAGCATTTGAGTGATTTGATGTTCTGTCTTTGCTATTTGCTCTCTGGGATGGAGGACAGGCAACACTTACTTACTAGTCTGGAGTCTCCCATGAGAATGGTATTGGACTGGAATAGTCTTCTCTTGCTGAAGGTCAGTCACTATCCAGTAAAGAACACATCTGAGCCTGCCTGCATATGATGCCTAAGCAGTTTGAATGGAAGCGATCCTTAAGAACTTTTCTTTACATATTAGCTAAGGAATGAAGCCAGGATATACCAAATTTCAGGAGAATATTATACATACAGAGTAATATACCCTCTCGAACTTTCCATTGATGATTCTGGATCTTCTACATCCATGGCAAGTGTATTAGCTTTCTCATGTGTTATAAAAAAAATAAAATTGAAGCATTTCTTTTTCTTCAGTTGCACTAAATACCATCTATCACTGTGTTTTGCAATGTGCTTCACTCACCTGCAGTGCACTCAGTGGACTCTTAGAGCAATTTCTTTCTTTAACTTGTTATTAAAAAGAGAGGAAAATCGTTTTCAGGATGTTAATTGTCCCTGTGGGTTTGTAAATCACTGAGCCAGCAATCTGTTAAAAAGATTGTGCACACATTAGACTATTAGCACGTTTTAAAAGAACCTTTTAAAGGTCCTTGGCTGTGGCTCAAGGCAATCTATGTGCTTCTGTAACTGATATTTTTGCAAGAATTTAAGAAGTCAGTTGCCTAAATCTTATTGAGGTCCCAGTGAAATTGTAAAGCACATGATCCTTAGAGATATTTAGGTTTCTGTTCCTCACTCTGTGATTGGTGGAAGATGGTCACTGCAGCAGATATAAGAATCTGGCACGGTGGAACCACTCTGAAATGGAGCAGCTCCATGAAATTCCAGGAGATGCAGTACCCCAAGCTCTTGGTTGTTGCAAAGCTGCTTAAAGGCACATCTCAGTTTAGTACTTTATTTGGTTTTAAGTTTTGGCAATTATATTTAAGCAGAAATTTACAGATGCTTAATATCTGTGGGGTTTTTTAGCTTTTAAAAGAATCAGGAGTTTCATTCCTTCAGAGCAAAACCACATTAATATAATAAATTAAACATCAGCATTCTTTCATGAATTAAGTAAAAAAAACCAAACCACAACCAAAACACAAAATAAGAACAAAAATAAACAAACAAAACCACAAAAAATCCCCAGCTGAAAAGCTCTTAAGTTGAAACCAGTAAGAGGATACAAGTGAATCACTTCTTGCAGTCATGGTCCTTTTTTTCAGTGTAAGGTCTATTCAACAGAAGGTTTGGATGCATGTAAAAAGAGAATCAGATCTTGAGGAATATGGGAAAAAATAAGAGCAAATCTATATGCAGAAATGCTGTCTCTGTACGCTTTTAACGATTTCATGCATTTAATTTTTTTTTATATAATCCCAACATGTCAAACATGTCTTTTTAAGTTTTAAACATAATATTAAATTAATGTGGAGTGAAAATCTCCCTGGAAAAAGTAATTTAAGTGTGAAAATTTACATGGTATGGGTTAGCAATATTTTGTAACTTAATTTCTTTTACAGCAAAGAAAAAGAAAATCAGATGACTTATACAAATTACAATACTGAAAAGATAAATTATATTCCCTATAATTTTTAATTTTTAAAATATACAAACATTCTTAAAATATTTAAAAGTATTTAGATTTTATGTATTTTCAGATTTTAGGTATCTTTCATCTGTGTTTCTGCATTTTTATATTAAGATACCTAGGTTTCAGCTACTTTTAGTCATCAAAGATAAACAGTATTTGAATGAAATACTTGAAAGCACTGTTCATAAACCCTGTTATTTTTAGCATTAAGCTGGTACTTTCCTTTATGAACTCCCTCTCTTAATTCCTGTATAATTATATTCTAATTACAAAAGAAAGTAGAACATCTCTATAAAAGAGAAACAGGAATTGCTCTGGAACTGCTAACAATACCTTCTAATAATTTAACACATAAAGCTTTAATTTTTTCTTTAGAAGTAATAGCGCAAATTATAAAGGTCAAATGAGGGCATTTAAATATAACAGATATATAACTCAGTTGAATTCAAACCGACAAAGAAAACAGGCTAACCACACAAAAATTCAGATCAAGTCCTCACTGGTGTAGAAGTAGACAAGTAATGCTGTATCTAGTGAGGAGAGATATGGGAAAATCTTTCCAAGGTGGAGATGCAGGGTAAGACGTTTCTTTACACAGTCTGTGGCTGTTAGCAGCCATGAGTCCCGAACAATAAATAAAACTTCTGCTGACTATAAGATACAAGGTGTAACAGAGATGTGTATCTGCTGAGAGGTGTTGTCTTAGTTCTTGATGTTGAGGGCAACAAAAAATTCAAGTGAGACTATGCTGTGCTGTGAGGTTATTCTGTGTTGTGGTAGCCTCACCTCCTCAAGTGGAGACTTCTTGGGACTTTGGTTGCAGCTCTAGCCTGGAATGCTGTCCCCACAAGGTCCCTCCTGGGAGCTCTCTGGAGCCTGATTTATTCTGCAGAAGAGGCCATTGATATGTAGTATTTTTCTAACACATCACAGGAGGAGGTTAAGTAATTCTGTGCTGCACTTCACTTCCTACTAAAGAATTAAAGGGAAGAACCTTTAGAGTTTAGGGGCCCTTTATGTCTTTATGCAAGTTATCTTGCCTGCTTTGATAAATAAATCCTCTGAATTCAGAGCTAAGTTTTATGAAAGGGTTTTATAATGGTATGGTTTGAGCATTTTAAGTTTTCTGACCTGCATTAGTCACAGATTAAAATTTCTGGTATTTTTTATTATTCTCCTGTCTTAAAGTATATAATATATAGTTATTAATAAAACATAAAATGTAAAACTACAAAAACATTATTTTAAAAAAGATGAATTATTTAAATGAGAGCAAAATAATTTAATTTAGAAGCAAGAATTCTTTTTATGGAGATTTTAGAGTAGATATGTAAAAGGCAAACTGTGGCCAAATCAGTTCCCTTATGTTTTTTGTAAATATACTTGCATAAGAGAAATATGCCATCCACTGTATTGTATGATAAATGTATTGCTTCATTCTGCAAAAATTTAATTTTAAACACAGTGGAAATTTCAATTAAACCTTTAGGATTGCATATGTAAATGTTTAAAGACATAGGAATCCATGTGATATTGAGGACAACAGTAAGCTGAGATTCTGTTTAACAAACTGTTAAACTAAAATGTTTCTTACCTAACAGAATAATTTATTACAGTTGCTTGTTCTCTATTTTAAAAACTCTCATCCAGCTGTTGTTCTCAGGTTAATATTTTCCAGGTTTTGTGCTGAAAGCTGAATGACCTGAACTTAATTTCCTGAAAATACAAGACATATTCAAAAATGCTTGGTTAAGTCAGCATGTAATGCTAATGATGTAGATGATGATGATGTAACATAAAGAGAAGAGAAATATCTTCATTGCTTTTGAGGAAAGTCTATATTTAAATTTTTTTCAGCTATACTAAAAAATTCAATTTTTATTGGACTATTATTTTTCTACCTGAATTAATTATCTTTCCATAGGAAGTGCTTTTTCAAGAGTAAAATAAAGCACGGAAGAAATCCTAGAAGAAATTAAGCGTGTTCTCTTTCCAGACAGAAAAAAATTGTCTCCATTGATCTAAACTTTTTAATAGGATGATGTAAAATAGGATTAATGACAATATTTAAGAAGAAAACACTAAACTACTTATATTCACATTGCTCATGGTTCAAGAGAAATCAGCTGAGTAGCCACCTAATGCGGGAGAAGTTGGGATGTTTGACTTCCTTGTTTGACTGAAAGCTCCGTAGGTCCTGTAGCCCTGCCCTGGAGGTGTGTAGGATGGCTCTGATGTGACGAATTAAAATCAATCCTCACTGAAGCCTGAGACCAGTGCAGCAGAGGACTGCCCCTTTCTCCAGGAGAGCCTGATCCACCAGGCATGCCGTAGGCTCGGCTAGCGCGCACTGCCAGGGCGGGTTGCACCCCCTCAGTTTGACACTGGAGGAAGGAAGGCAGGTCCTACAGCCAGCTGGGTATGTTGTAGCAGCTTTCTGAAGAAAAGCAGATACTGGGGTGGTGGGGCAAGTCCATGCCTCCAAGGACTGCGCTTTGACTGGTGGTGTCTGCTTCCTACCTCTTCTCTTGCCTCTTTGCCACGTACCATGAGATACCCAAAGCACACGGAGGAGAGTTGCCAAGCAAACATGACTTTGTAGCCTACTAGCTAGACACACACAGCCATGATACTGCATTTTCCTTTCTTTGGTGCTTGTGATAAGCAAGCCTACATGAAAACAGCAGGGCACATGCTGGAAACAGGCAGCTGCTCGAGCACGTTCATGTGAGATCATAGTATCAAGCTGTCCCTGCATGGATAGGGATAGCTGAGTGCAGGTATTTCTCAATGATGACATCAATGAATGGACAAGATATGAGAGACATCTGGCACTTGATCAGTAATGCCCAGTACGAGGGAGCTTACAGGGAAATTTCAGATAAGTACAGCAGATGTTGTGTCATAGTGCAGAAATTCCTATAATGGCCGAATCCATTTTGGGTGAAGCCACAGCTTCTTCTGGTTTTCTTACTGCTCTGAGATTTTTAGCAAAGTAGTGAAATAACACTCCTCTTTTCAGTGTTCTGTTTCCTGTGGAAAAGGTTTGAAGTTTCGTGATGTGCAATGTATTAACAGCTTCCAAGTGAAAATAGAAGAAGACAACTGCAAACATTTGAAAAAACCACGAACATACAAAATATGTAGAGCTGGAAGATGTCCTTCTTGGAAGGCCAGCAGATGGAAAGAGGTATGTGAAAGCTTCTATAATTACGTTCTCCGTGAAAATACAAGACAAGATCATATTCACATTCGTAACACACTGCTTCAATACATACATCGCCATGAAATTTGCACATTAGCAAGTACTTAATTGTATTTTCTTTATCTTTTTCTTTTAAGACTAATGAAAAATAAATATCTATGAAAATTGAAATTATTTGCTAATTTGAATTTTGCCTTGAATAGCTACTTAGGACTTACCTCTTCTTACCTAGTAAATTAACAGTAAATTTTTAAAGTTTACTTCTTACCTTCTGCAATGAATTCAGTAATATCACTATTTGCTATCTTAAACTAAATAGTGAAATGGAGCACGGTTTGTGGGAAAAGGACAAGAAAAAGGGCTTGTGGGCACAAATACTGGCCTCTTCCCTGGTTTGGTCTTATAGAACACCCCTCACCTTGTGGTAAAATTGTGTGCAACTGAGCACATTACAACTCTTTCAGCACACAATTCCCCACATTGGTAAAGACACTCTCCACATTCTGGCCATGCTTGCTAGAACAATATGAATGTTATGACTGAGCCTGGGCCTTTAGGTAGGCTTTGGGACATAACTGTGCTTCTGCCCAGGGTAAAAGGGACCTCTTTATCTCAGCAGGCATTAGTGATATAGTGAAATTCCTTTGGCCAGGAAGAAGGAAAAGAGGCATTTGGCATTTAAGCTCTTTAGGGTTCAAAATCCTTAGTACTACCTGCAAAAGATAATGTCCTTCAGAATATTACACTTTGTGAGATTTTCTAACCTGAAACACTGAAACTTTTTTATCTTTTATTGTAGTATTTGCATTTTAAAACAGTCTTAAAACTGTCAGTCGCTAATAAAGACAAGATGTTGACTCAGACCTTCAACTGTTGATCTTGCAAAATTGTAAACTTTTGCTTTGTATATGCCTATAGTGATTGTCCCTACCATGAATAAAGGTAGGCAGAGAGCTCAGTTAGGTACTTCAAATGCAATTGTTTTCTGTATTTTTAAAACATTTTAATTGTAATTTGGCATTTTCTACATAAATTTCTTCAGGTATTGTATCACAGGGGCCGTGAAGTATATTTTAAATAATACGCTAAGAAATTCCAACGACGGCCATACTCCCTTCGGGGGACTGCCTCATTTCACAGTGGCACAGCTAATCTTTGCTCCGTTTCAGTGTTCCGTGTCCTGTGGAGCGGGGGTCCAGCAGAGGGACATCTCCTGCCAGGTGTCAGGCGTGGGGCGGGTGCGTGAGGCGCTGTGCAGCGCTGAGCTGCGCCCCGCTGGCGCCAGGCCCTGCCGGCTGCCCGCCTGCCTCCAGCACCACTGGCTGGCACAGCCGTGGGGAAATGTAAGTAAGGCTTTTAACCTGCATCACTTCATTGAGTTATGTGATAGGGCATAATAACTTCGGGGGTTTCTGCGCTTTTTTATTTTATTTCTCCCCTCTGGGTTCAGATGCATTTCTGGTCGCTGTTATGCTGCGGAGTAACAAATGACAAATGCTGGAAACTTTGAAGGTCGAGCTTGCAAAACTTGAAAAGTGGCAAAAGATGTTAAAGATTTTATTTATACTCTCTTTTTATAATCTCTATAGGATTGGCTTGTCTATTGTAGACAAAAGCTCTGGTGGAGTTCTGAGCAGGTACTTATTGATATGGCTGTCTGAGCAAATACTTATTGATAGGATTGTCTCTGCATACTTCTCTACCTAGTGCATAAGATGTTTAATAAATCCTTATTATGAAATATATTTTTAAAAAGCAGTGTTTTAAGAGCAGAAATGCAGAAGAAACATCATGTGGAAGTAAACACCTTGGATGTAAAATCTTTGGACAACAGTTTATAAGAAATTCTATATGGAAGGTTTAAAGCATCTTAAAAACTTGAAACATCTTTTCTTCTTTAATAAAAGATAAAAGCAAAATAAATCTCATTATTCTCCTACAAAAGGGGATGGAAGATAAGAAAATAAAACTCGGCATTCTCTTACCAAATGTTTTTTCATATTTGAGAAAAATATACAGATAGCATCAGAAGAGAGTTGTCATTTCTAAATATGTAACTACTATTTTCTACATTCTAAAAATTTAATAAATTTTGTTATTTTTGCACACATGGAAACACATAAAGATGGGGAAGAGAGAAAAGACAAAAATTATGTATAATAACTGAAATGGCATTCAAAAGAGCCTTTCTCTAACATTAAACAAAAAAACAATTTTGTGCATTTGTGTCATATTAATAATCTGCCATGCTAATTTTTTAGGACAACCCCCCTTGAATATGAAGACTCTGAAGTTTCAGGGACCCAGTGCTAGAGAAGTGACAACTGTTAATGTGTAAAACATTGGCTGGTGCTCTGCAAAACCTAGATTATATTAATGCAGTTTCAGACATATATTTGTTTGTTGAGCTATATTGAGGGAAATCTGACAACGTGTTTCTTTGAAGTGTTCTATTCTCACATGTAGCTGTCAAAATCAGGAATAAGTGGGAGTGGTTCAGAATGCGCTTTTAGCACAAATACACACTTTCAAAGAATGAGGGTGAATTTTCCTTTGCCAGCAAACATTTGTGCATTCCAGCTGTCTGTTTGGAGCTCTCCACTACAAACACATTGTTTCAGTACATTCTCCAGCTATTTCATAACTTCTTCCACATGTATATTGCTGTTTTCTTGAAATTCATGTGTTCTGTTCCCTTTTTTCACCACATTCATACTCAGCCCTATAGAAGTAGTGTTAATAGTTCAAGTGCTTATCCATCTGCATGCCACTCATGGTACAGGATGTTCTTCACCAAACTTGTAAGATTTTCCCCAACCATCTTAGGTCCGGATGCTTGTATGTCAATTTCTTTGCCCCACCAGTCACAGCACAGCAGAAATATATCCAGGTCTCACATTTCTCCAGTTTGCAGCCAGTAGACTGGGTGAGATGTTTTTATCCTAGGGAGAAGAATGCCTTCAAGGCTAAGATATAGAGCATCACGAAAATAAATCTTCTTCCTGTCCCCATTGGCTGGATTATTCTTTAGATGCCTGATATTCTGAGCTGCTCCTTGCCATTGAAAGTTACCTTAGTTCAGTACCTGTAGCTGGGGACATGCTGTTGATATACATTACTTAGCATGTACCTCCACTTTTCTGGATTCTGGTGGCAGCAAGGTTCTTATTCTGTCCTGGCAGAGCTGTGGTGGCTCACCATTCCACCAGCTTGCCATGGGGAGAGATCTGAGGACCCTCAGGGCAAAGCACAGGCTCAACAACTACTGCTGCTCAAAGTTGTCACTGGCTTGATTAATAGCAGTTTTCTCTCCCTGTCCCTCTCCTTTTCAAGATCAACTTGTTTTGTTTTCAGGACCAACTTATTCCTTTCATATTTCACTGAAATCCTTTTCTATCTCTTTCTTCTTCATACAGAAGGGCTTTTACACTCAACCTTATCATCTTGGCTTGACATTTTCATTTTCTCCTCTGTCTTACCCAACAGTTACAGTGTAATTATTATTATATACTGTTGGTTTTTTTCAGCTGATTAGAAGTTTGAAAACAAAGTAAAATACTAATTCAATGGATAATTGAGTCTGGCATTGATAGCAGATGTCAAAAGGTATTGCTGTCTAGGTTTTACTGGTGTGTGACAATCAGTAGGTAACTTCATTCTATAAATGTCTAGGAAAACTGTGATTGATTTTCTCACTTTTAGTGCTCAGCATCATCTAGAAGAAAGGAAGTATACCGGAAAGTTAAATGTGTGAATGAAAAGCAGCTCCAAGTAGATGAAAGTTTCTGTGATCCTGCCTCAAAACCTCCATCATCCAAAACTTGCAGGGTATCTCCCTCTAAATATGCTGTGCTCACAGGAGAATTGTCACAGGTACGCTAATTGTACTGCTCACATCTTTCATATATATCTTTATGTTTAACAATGTTATATTGCTGTAAAATGTAGGTTACATGTGTGGAGAAAAAAAGAAGTATATTTGTGTTTGAACATGGCTGTCTAAGCTTTCTCCACACTGACCGGCCAAGTCAGCCATGATTTACTGTAGAAGCCGTTGAGTCCTCCCTTAAGCACCCAAGGACCTAAAATCACCAACTAGAGGAGAACTGCCCCTACCACAGGATTCCTTTGCTAGCTCCAGGAAACTCTCTCGCAAGCTGCCCTCGCTGAAGTAACCAAAAATATTTTCCTTGATTTCAGTGAAGTGGTTGATCCGTGCTTTGTTTCCCTTGCACATCTGCACTGCCCGTGTGTGCATGTCTGTGCGTGTATCACAGCTGAGAGGGAATGACTCTGGAACCCCTGAGAAAAGGGCACTGTGGGGCTCTGTGGCTCCTTGCACATGCAACTATTGTTACGATGTTCCTGATGTTCCAGCCCGAGGTGACACACCTCCAGTGACAGGCTTTTGCCAGAGCAAGGATCAGAGCTGACTTACCTGTAATGCAACTCTGCAGAAATGCCACAGAAATTTCCACAGAGATAACGTCTGTGCTTGGGGGGTTTATTTCAGTGCTCAGAAAGCTGTGGGTTTGGTTACCAGCAGAGGATCACGTACTGTGTTGGGATCCATGCTGTTGGAAGCCGGCGCGTCCGTGGCCTCCGGACTGCAGCGTACCGAGAGTGCCCCGTAGAGCCATCCCCCTACATTTATAAATGCAATGTCAAAGGATGCTCACAAGCAGCCACGTGGATGGTGGGGAAGTGGACCAAAGTGAGTACAGATGTGCAAGCTCATGTTTTATAGCTGCCTCTAACGTGAATAAATGCCAAGAATGACTTGCTGACATAGTAATGTTAATTATTTGCTTCTTTCTAAACTAAGTCTTAATGGCTATCTCTGTCTAGTGCTCAGCACCTTGTGGAGTGGGGATAAAGCAGAGAGCAGTAGAGTGTATGACTGCAAATGGCTTATCTAGTGACTTGTGCCTGCCACGTTTAAAACCAGATGCCAGAAAGATCTGCCACGAGAAAGAATGTAAGTGATAGCTGTGATTTTATGCAGTTAATGTTTTCCCAGGTTACTTATATTAAAGCTATAAATATATTTGGAGTGCAATTATGCAAAATTAAATCCTAAAACTAAACTCTGTTCCTGAAATATTAATATGATTTAATCATTCATTTTGAAGGTGAAATTCTTACCACCTGCAGAGACATGCAGATTAAAAAAGGGATTAGAAAGGATGGTGAATACCTACTTAACATTAAGGGAAGGATGATAAAGGTACTGTTAATATTTATGAGTTTTTATGAGGGCATATTTTTATGAAATAACACTTTTCTAATAAAGATTTTGCTAAAGGGTTGCTTTTTCTCTCCAGGTTTATTGCTCAGGCATGAACTTAGAGAATCCCAAAGAATATTTGACATTGGTAAAAGGCGAAGCAGAAAACTTTTCTGAAGTATATGGATACAGGTAAAGAAGTAGTTTTGTAACTTTATGAAGTGCATTTATTCCATCCAAAACAAAAAAAAATTAAAAAATACTTACTTTTTGTAAGAAATATGAGTAGGATTTTTTTCCTTGATTTTCTATTTCAAATATCCAGGCATGTGAGAACACGTGCAGAAATATGAATACGTCCAGCCTGAAATTATGTTAGTTATGGTAAATTATTATAATTTTTTTCTGTCTTGACTTTGGTAGAAATGTCTTTGATCTACATTGGTGTTTAAGCTGAGCCAAGATTAAAAGCTGAGCTTCTGGTTCAGTAAAGATTGTTTAGATACATTTATTGTTTCTCTATGATATTATGTTAAGGAAAAATCTCAAAAGGAAAACTAAATATTTGCTATTCTTCAGGTTGCAGAATCCTTATGAATGTCCTTTCAATGGAAGCAGAAGGCAAGACTGTGCTTGTCGAAATGATTACCTTGCTGCTGGCTTCACAATTTTTAGCAAAATAAGATTTGATGTATCTTCTATGCAAATTAAAAGTAAGCATTTGTTAGTTTTAGGCAATTTGAGCATTCTATTGAAATTGTATGTGGTCACAATAATCAAATTACTATTTTGACCCACTTACAGATCCAGCTGTGCCATCCTGGGGCAAACAAAATTCTTATTTAATTTAAGAATTCAATGTTGATTTCAAAGGAAAAACCCAAAACAAACAAACAAATAAGCAAACTAACTAACTAAATTCCCAAAAAACTTCCACTACTTACCTTGTTAATTTGTCCCAAATGGCCAATTGGCATGAATCTCACAGATTCATATTTTATATGTGAACTACCTTTGTTTTCTATGGTTTTGATCCCATTATTTAATTTATTTTAGTCCACAGCTTATTTTTCTCATGGAAGTCTTAATTTCTGTGCTCTGCTTAGTCCCTTCTCAGACCTTGGCAGACACTAAATAAATGGACAGGGAATCTTGCAGTGCTTTAAGCCCCTGCAAGTTGGTTCACCACCAGTTCACTTGGTGCAGTGTCCAGGTGCACATCCATCCTTCTCCTAGCTCATTCATATTTCAGAGAGAAATCTGGACTTGTAAATTGGACTAGTAGTGCAATAACCAAAATTCAAACCATTGTTTCTCAATTCAAAGCACACAACCTTCCTAATAAACAATGGACAAAAAAACCCACCCAGTGCAAACAATGAAACACCCATGTTCACACTTTTCATTGTGTCCCCCTGAACTTAAAATGCAACAGTTTGTGTTGAGTAATTTTCTGTTTTCTAGCCACAGATTTTCTTTTTGCTCAGACTATACTTGGGAGAGCAGTACCATTTGCCACAGCTGGAGATTGCTACAGTGCAGCCAGATGTCCACAGGTATTTATGATTTCTTACTTCCTAAAAAAATATGTGTGACTTGTTTAGATCTGTAAGGTTCTAAACCATTCTCCTTTCAGGTCAGTGTACAACATTAATAACTTTTTTTTTTCTTACTCTCTTCTCTCCTGTTCCACCATCCCCCCCTCACAGTTTCTCCCTCAAATTGTTTACTACACCCTTTCCCTGTAGACTCCATGTATGTGTATCCAGCTTTCTGTGTTTCATGTATTTCTCTGCCTCCCTCTGGATGTGATGTATCCTTTGTTTCTCCTAATGCTTTCTCATTCTTTGTTCTCCTCTAGTGACTTTTCTATAATCCTGCATAATTTTCCTTATCTTTTCTCTGCTTCTCTCCTGATGCTTCATGTCTTTGAAGACTGCCAGAGGAAATCAAACTTTTTTAGCAGTTTATTTTAAAATTTCTACATGCACTGTTGTGTCTACATTAGTGTTCCAGTTGTATTGGGTGGTGCTTTTTAGATTAATCTGTATATTGTCCCAGTTTGCTGTTTGTTGTTTCACATCACAGAGTAGTTTTGAAAGACATGAACAGGATCCCTTCTGGATGAAGCTAAAGCCAACAATGAGCTTCAAAGGAAATATCTTAATACACTCTAATGCTATTAAGGATTTGGTCCATGGGACTAGGGGAAAGTTAGTCCAAAATGAACCCCTGATTTGTGCACTGTCTACAGACATTGGGCTCTCTGGCCCAACTTTTACAGGTCTGCTTGTACTGCATTGTCCTTCTTGATGATGCAGATGTAGTACTAGTCTGAACTAGTCAACCTTTGGGTGCCATTGGCAGAAACAGGATTCCTTAGAAAACACTTCAGCTTATCTTACTGTATTAGACAATTTAGGATGAGGTCAACTGTCCTCTGGAAGTGAATTTCTTTTCAGTGATTATAAAGAAGTTAAGACTGACTGGCTTACACTTGCTTGGAAGTGAATCCCTGCTGTTCATCTCTCCTCATTGCCTAAACCTTAAAGACCAGCTATGTGAGTGGACACAGCCAAGGACAGCTAGAGACAATTTATGTACAAATGAAGTGCCTAGGTTTGGCAGACTTAAACCTCTGTTTAAGAAAACATTGAAGTTCATTGCAGCATTGTTTGCCTTCAACCTTCAAGTCCTTTGGGTGCCGTACAATACAAATCTGTGTGCCATGTGGATCTTGGGAGGTCATTCTGCTTACGTGGCTTGGCACTGACACATTTCCATCTATAAGTTCTGACTGAAGCTAATATTTTTGATGCAGTCAAAAGGCTGTATCAAATTCCTGTACTTTAGTCCCTGAAATCTATTCCTGGCCTTGCATATGCTGCATGATATAGCAGACAGTTCTTGAGTTGTCATTGTAATTGTAACAGCATTTCTCATTTATTTTAGCAAAATCATATCACTGTGAAAGAAATTACACTGGGGCTGTTAATTGTGGAAATCATTCCACACTATTTTTATGAATTTCCTCCTTCCTTAACTAGAAGTATCCACTTTGTGAATACTTGTGTGATACTTGAAGAAAACCTACCCTATCCACAGGAGTTTTTATTTGCTCATTCCAAGTTATAAGCACAGCAACTCTATATAGAAGTGCTCTCAAAATAAATCTGCTATACTGAGCAATATAACTGTATTTTTGCAAAAGAATTTAAGTTAACCATCATAATAAAAGCTATATATATATATGTATGATATTATTAAGAAATAAAACACAGAAGCTACCATTTGCAATAAAAAATTACTAAGTCTGAATATAGAAATTCAGGCTTTCAGTGAATAATGCAGAGGTGTGCAGTTTTCTGATTGTAGTGCTGCCTGAACCAATCATCAGCCTCTTTGTTAAGGTAGAACTTTTTTGTAGCATATTGCACTTCTCTGTGAATGTTATTTAATGATTTTCCATTTTTTTTTTACCAAGGTAGTGTAATTTGTCACTTTTAATATATTTCCTATTCTCTTAGGAACTGACTGAAGGTAGTTTTCAGAGTCTGTGTAAGCAAATGGTTTAGAATCAATAGCTTCTATATCTGTTGTGAATGGTTCGTGTTGCAAAACAATCCACCTAAAAATATAGTTATTTATTTTAACATCCACTTATGTTCTTGTTCAATTGTATTATTTATTATACTGAAAAAGCAATGGAACATGGTAAGACAATGATGCTTAGACAGTGTGCAAACATTTGAAAATTAAATGTCCAAGAAGTGATTTATGTGTTTTGATCAAGTTATTTCCAAAAAACTCAGGAACTTAAAAAAAGAAGTCTTTCAAGAAAACCATCTTCATTCCTGCCTTTTGCAAGTCAGTACTTTTTGTAAATTAAAATTTCATTTGTAGAAGAGCAAAAATAATTTCAGTTGTCTGATTTTGGTTTTGTCTTCCTACTTAAATGCTACAGATCAGCTGATGCACAGCTGGTGCTTACTGCAGATTACCTCAGTTTTGTGTTGTGAATGTCCACAGAAAGGGCATAATGCAGCATAACCAGCCCATATTTTGTAGTATTTTGAAGCACCTTTGAGTACTTCATGTTTAGACATATCCTAAGCGGTATGTGCAAATATGCCAATGTAAAGTCTTTTAGTATTTTGAGCTCTGTTTACCAGCTCTGTATTTTTTTTTTTTCTCCCCTAGGGACAGTTCAGCATTAACTTGGCTGGTACAGGTCTGAGATTATCCAGCACAGTGAGGTGGATTGCTCAGGGCAACTATGCAACTGCTGACATACACAAATCCCACGTGAGTCACTGCTGTTTTCCTTTACCTGCTCTTACAGCCTGCACAAGAGGCACTAGTGTTGACTGTAGTGAAAGCTGCAGTGATTTTGTGAAACAGAAATAGCATTCAAGGTCTCATTTAAGTCATGTTCAGAAAGTTTAATCATACTGTCCAATATCTAATTCAGATCAGCTCTCCCTGCCTACCCTTCTCTTGATTGATTTTAAGAGGTTATTGTTGTATTAATTGTTTTTAGAAACTTAATTAATTGTTCATTAGAAACTTTGAAGATTTTTTTAAAAAAACCCAAACACAACACCCAACCCTCCACATTTAGTCCAAGATATCCTACCACAGATGATCTTTTTTGTTGCTTACTCCCAACTTTCTTAGCATGGGAAAGCAAGACACCAGTTAAGCAAGTGTGCATGGTTTAAGACAACATTGGATGGTAAGCCTTGGACAAAGTGTAGAGTGGTGGTGATAAAGGACCTCTGTTCCTGTTCTGCTAATGCTGCTGTCTCCCAATTTAGTGTTTCTAGATATGATTTGTCGAAAGGTCTCTCGTGTGCAAACCTTGAGAAGCCTTTTGTGCACCTGTGATTTCAATTGCTTTTCTTGATTGAATCTTCTCTTGGTCTGATTCCCAGGACGGTACAAAAATATATGGAAGATGTGGAGGATATTGTGGAAAATGTGTTCCTAACACAATTATTGGTCTACAACTTCAAGTACAGTGAGAACTCTGATGTACTAAGAGCGTCAAGGCAGGGGCATTTTCCATTTAGGTTCAAATTGCAGGTGCTCTGTATATGTATATTTTAATATTTTAATGTCTGTAGTGCTCATTACTGTAACATTCACTAATAAGAATTCCTGTTTTCGTCAGGATTTACTCAAGGTTCTATTATCTGTTTATGGGCTAGCAAGTGCATAAATCACAATTGGAAACCTTCAGATTTTAAAGGAGAAGCATTTATTCAAAGTACAATATATACTAACAAGTAAATTGCACTGGGATTACTTCCGTGGGTAATACTCTAAATTATACAATAATTGTAATTCTTTACCTGTAACTTACCAGTATAATTCTTTATGCAGTATTCAGTAAAATTTATACTCTACTGATCTTTTTGATTGATTGTGCTAAAATACAGAAAGGAAAGCTTTACTGTTATATAAAGAAACAGGTAATTTCAAATAATTCCAATTTTGTGCAAACTTGTGAGCATTATCTGTCAATAACTTCTAGCACAAAAGTACATAGCCAAACTGCTTGAGATAGTTTTATACATCTGTGTGTTTCTCTGTCAGTGAAAGCATTTTTCCCCATCCCTTTCATTATATTCTTTGTGGTGCTCAAATCCTGGCAGTAATACTGAGAAGTGTGGTTTAACCTCTGTAGTCTCTGTAGCACATGTTAAACATCAGGTCTTAGGTTTGCTGTGGTTACAGGAAAAGAAAATAAGGCAACCAATTGCTTCAAAACATGATTTTGAATCCGTGCCTCTCATCCAAGTACCTGTGAAAGCAGTGTATTCTATTTACCATAGGATCTTGTGTATAATTGCACAGATATGTATTTGCTTAAACACTTTCCATGTCCACCTTACTCCTTTACCCTGCCCAATGGCACACTAGTAAAGGCTGTAGCATGCATCCTTCAAAATCCAATTCAGCATAATTTTCAATAACCTTAGAGAAAAATCTGGACAGAGATTTTTCATCAAGCCCCACAGTGGTTTCGGTGTCCATCTTGGACTCAGTTTGATTTTTCAGTGTTTGTAAATACAGTTCTAACATCTGCTCTTTAAAGAAGAGTTACAAGAAGAGTTAAAAATGATCTAGCTCTTTGATTTGTTGGTTTGTATTACTTTAGAGTCCAGAACTGTAGAAATATATGCATATACAGATAATGTGTTTTAGGGCCAATTCTCAGGTATTCAGAATAAAATTTTCTACCTGCATAATAATGTACATTATTGTACTAGATAACTATACTTGCTTTTTCTGACCATAAGCAATCTGTAAACCAAATATTTATTTTGCATGCCAGTACAATTGGTAGATTAAATGGCAGCTATATAATATTTTTACAGACAAAGAGTTAGCCATGAATTAGCAATATGTATTAATTAAAAACAATACTGTACCACAGAAGTGTCTACAGCTTCTTTTAAGATAACACATGTAGGTAATTATTTTGTGATCTCTGCATCAGAAATGTATTTTTGCACTATGTGCCTTATAATAGTTGTAAACATTAATAAGACTATAAAACATTATTTTCCTAGAAGTGTTTACATTTGCAATTAAAATATTGTAATTTATAAAGTATTTATATAATAAATATGCTTGTGTGAATGGTACCAGGGTACTTTTGCTTGGATTCTTTTTGGTATTGTACTCTAAGTATAAAATGTTCCAAAAAACATTTCAGCTTCTTTAAGCACAGAATAATTACATTCTTAATGCTTCTTAAAAGTGTTGTACATTGACTGCTATACATGTACTGGAATAACTGGAGGTTATATTTACAGGAATAATTTCTATAGAAGCAAATCCTCCTTGAGAGGGAAGAACTCTTGTCTGTCTGCTCTTTCCAGTTATCCTCCCACATTTAATTATATTTTTGGGGGGTTGCCCTGTAAATTGTTAACTGAAATAATGTAGAAATCTGAAATAATTTTCCTCTCTTTAACCTAAGCCTTTATAGCATGGTCCCTTGCCTGCTGCTTTGGCAGAAGGGCAAATGCAGTTCGCCTCTAGCCCCAAGAGGACTTTTTTTTTCAGCTCATTTAAAGGCTACAAAGTGTTCAGCTCTGCTGCCACAAAGTCACTCTGAAAATCCACTGCCAAACAGTGACTTTTAATGCAGTATTCAATACATCATGTTTTTCTTGGATAATAAAAGTTTTTTTTTTTGAGCAAAAATATATTTTCTATACTTCTAGCGTATCATGTGGTCCAACTTCTACATAGAACAGCATTATATTGCATTTTACCTTTTGGCAACTTTTCTTTCTTGTACCCTTGATTTAGAATTTCAGCCCTACTATAGGGGAAAAGTAATCATTATGTTCTAACATTTTGTGACTTCCCTGTGTAAGAATTTTATTTTTTTTTAGGAGAAATCTGTCATCCCAATTTCAACTTCCTAACTTTTAATTCTGAGGGCAATTTAAGAAAAACATAAGCCTGATGATCAGCTCTGAAGAAATTAGAGACTAGATGATGTTGACATGTTAGGAGGGCATGCAAACAAAAATGTGGATCATGGATTGTACTTGCAGGAAGATGTTTCCATATCCTTTAATTGAAATTTCTCAGAATTTCCATCCCACAGGGCAGCCAAGATGCTTGTCTGAGTGGCAGGGTACTCCCTGGCAGTGCTGTGAGCTCCAACTCCTGGGACTGCATGTGCTGAGCTGCCCAGGGCTGGTCACAGTCACACAGCTCTCCTGCTTGGGTTCATGCTTAGGAAATGAAATGCTTAACTGCCCTATCACTATGCCATAAAAAAAAAAAAAAGGTAATAGCTAAAGAAGATTGTAACAATGCTTTGTTAGATGGCTTCTAGGATCTTTTCAATCCCACCAATGGCAGCATTACATATTAAGTGACAGAACTGCACTTAACCTGCCTGTGTGCACAGACAAATTTAACGCTTATCTGAATGTTAAGTGCCAAAAAGGGACTAGATGTGAAAAATCTTGTTTCTCACCTTTCTTTTACAAAATGTCACTTGATGTGTCATGTGACAGTACCTGTGCCTTATCTTGAATTCATCCTCTAGACGTCTTCTGCTGGTATTTCCCCAAAGGTTATATGTGGGAGGTAGCCGAGGAGATGGAAACTTTGGCTCTGGGTACACTGAGAGATCTCTGTTCTAGCAGAGTTCATGCTGGTCTGTTGTGCCACTGTCCCTCTGCAGAGAAGCAGGATGTGCCCAGGTGTCTGGTCTGGAACGTGTGTTGTGCAATCAGTCCATCCTACATCCGTGGGCAGTTGTGATGGAGTGATTTCAGCACATCTGTGATCTATGTGTCTGTGAAGGTTTCTGATGGACTGTCATGTGTTTTCTTATCTAACTGAAAGGCTGTAATATCCAAGACATACTTGACAAGATGAAGGAAAGGTTTGGGATTTTCTTCCATTTCTGTAACCTGGAATATGTTCAGCGTAACTTCTGTGTTTTGTTGGCTATTTGAAATGAAAGTTACTTGTATCAAGAAAGGGGGTTTGTGTCTTTGCATTCTTATTGCAGTAAAACATGAGATCCTGGGAAATTCAGAACATGAATAAAATATTACTGTTTTGCAAGTGCTTTCTACATCTTGCAAAGCTTTAAATAAGATTAGGAAAGAGCATGTGGGGTTGTTTGTAAGTTTCCATAAAGAAAAAAATAGGTATGTGAAAATTGATGTTCTCTGGCTATCAAAACTGAACTTGAATTGAAAGGGGATCAGAAATATGCCATAATACTTTAATTTAAAAAAAATAAAGGAAAACTATTTACAAAAGTAACTTTTAAAGAAGATAACTGAATATTTAAATAAGGAACATTTAAAGGAGAATCATTTACAAACATCACGGCTGAGATTTCAAAGTAATCCATGCTGGCAGTTAATCCATGTTAGCCTTATTTTTAAACTGCAACAATTTCCTACTGCACGCCAAAGAAGCCTGTAAAAGCATTTTTCAAGAATTAATTTTCATGATATGATAGACTCCCGTATTTCTACTTTTGTAGAAATTGAACCATGAAATACCAAAGGCTGCACTTAAATGGTGTCTTGCTTGATGCAGGTAAAGTATGACTGGAGGTCACCATAGCAGAACCAATATGAAATAAAGTCCTCTAAAGGCCAGAAAGTGCCAACTCTGGGGAAATATTTGTATCCTGTAGACCTGCTTATGATCTCCCTTGTATGGCCTGTTCTGCTCTCCTATAGTATTTGGCCATCATTTCCTGAGCATTTATGATTTTTCAGGATGGTCTCACCAATTATTATCTAATCATTAAAATATGAAGGGGGCCCTCTCTTTCTTTCTGGTGTGCTCTGAAAATAAGCTTTATAGATCACAGAAAAAAAAAAAAAGTACTGCTTTTAAAGGGCATTCCTGCTTCATAGTACCAGCTTTCTTTCAGACAGAGCACAACTGTGACAGTAGGGATAAACTACCTGCATTTTGTTCAAACAGAAGTACAAGCTATCTGACTTGGAGTTGGATCTGACATTTAATATTGCCATCCACAGAAAGTGATTTGCTTTTGCACAGTTAAGTTTATTTTGCAATACTATAGCTAGAGAGGCTTTTCTGGGCTTTGTTTATCCTGGTTTTAAAGAAGCAATCCATGCTCTGTTTCTGATAAATTTCTCCTTGTGTTCAGTTATGATAGATATTCCTTTGAGTCGATTGTATAAAAATTCTGTAGCAGCAGAGCAGAGCAAAGATCTAACTGTATTTATGTCTATATTCTGCCTTTAAACATGAACAGCTGTGCATGCATTCATCTGTCTTATGTCTGACTTTGTGCTGCCATCCAGAACCTTTTCCTTTTCAATAAACAAATGTTTCCCTCTTTAATGTGTGTGTGTTTTATCTCTGTTTCTGCAACAGAACTTTCTTGTCCACATATGTTTTTCAAATCTTATTTGCATAATTAAACAAAGCATGCAACATGGAGAACCTGAGCTGTAAGTGGTAGCGAATGATGTTCTCTGAAGAGCTGAAATAACAAGTTATTTCTGTCTTGCTCATCATTATTTTGTTTTGGAAAGCAAAACCCCTCATTTATGAATACTGAAAGCCTTTTTTTTGAAATAACTGTATGGGCTGATTTTGCAGTCTGGTTTACAGAAGCAAGAAACATTCAAGGAGAGCTCATGAATTTTCTATTTGCAGAAGACTAGAGTGAGTCATAGCAGCAGCATGTATTTACACCTTGTAGGATGAAATCCTTTTTTGCCCTTCAGCTGTCTCTGGCAGTCATTTATTGATCATAGTAATGACATTCATGGTCAGTTCATCATTCTCCAAAAGTTTTTTTTATTTACTTTTGGAAGATGGAATAATTAAAAATGTCATTTAAAAATGTCATTGCACAGAACACAATCTGAAATCTGTGCTTGTAAAATCAGAGAGCAGAAATTTTCTTTTTAGTGTTTTGTACTTAAAATATCTTGAAGAAAAACCTTTGTAAAAACATTTATTTTACACCTCAGTAAAGAAAACAGCAGCCCTGCTTGCTTTTGTATTTCTGGAAGCTCTGCAAATCAGACTGGGCTAAGAAGGCTGCCACCTTTCATGAAGGTTTACAAGGTATTTAACAAAAAATGCTTTTGCCCTTCAATAATTGCTTTCTGTCTTGGGTTTATTACTACTTTTACCAGAAAAGTGTTTCCAGTTCCTTAACTAAACTTCCATTCTAACTCTCGAGAAAGAAGGGAAAAGAAGTAAATTCATAGTTGCTACCTCAAAGGGAAACCACACAACCTGTGTGCTGACATAAAAGCAGGATCAGAAATTGCACAGTGAAGAAGGACATCATTTTGCTTCTAGAAGCCTCTCTTCCATGGCAGGATTAGAGAGTCATTGCTGCTTTTTCTTTGGTGGACAAGTGAATTTTTGGTATCATGCTGCCAAATACTTACTGAGAGATTATTTTGAGACAGGTCTCTGGAGAGTGCGGCTAGGCAGGCATAAGAAGAGGAGATACTCTGGGCTGGAAGCTCAGCCTCCTGCAATGTGTTTGTCTGACCAGCTGTCGACAGCATTGCCTCGTATGAAATTCAGTGTTCAGAGTATTTCCCAAGCAGCAAAGGAAGTGAAGTGTGGAGCACTGTTTCCAGCAGTAACTTACACCCTGCTTAAGCAGAGGGAGAGAGAGGACTTTAATAACAAAATGTGCTTCTGGCTACCTGAAAAATTTACCTAGCCCATATGCAAGCAACCCCCTCACCATTGTTACCAGTTTTGTGTTTTTACTGCCATATTAAATTATAGATAAGCTGTAAGAACTATAAAATTTTAATTTACAGAATGTATCAACAGGCAATTTTGCACGGCTCAGCCACTTTTTCTGTTTTGTTCTGCACACTGCAAACATTATTTCATACATCTTGAGTGTGCTTGACTTTTCTAACCAAAAAATAATCCTTCTAGAGACATTAGTTCTTAATTTTTTTTTCTTTCTGCTTTACTCATTGAAAAAAGTGAGATCTCTTCTTTTAATGATATTGCCCTAGAAACACACATTCAAGCAACCAGGTATTTTAGTATTTAAATATTTTTACCCGTCCCCACATTTACATTTTTGATCAAGCCAGTGGCATTTTCTATATCAAAAGGCATAAGCCAGCACAAGCATGAGAACCAACCCAAATTTGTTTGGGTTTCTTTGTAACTTGGTACATTACAAAAAATAAATGTGTATTGGCATGACCACTCTTCAGTATAAGGAAGTACTTCTGGGTCTGATTCCACAAGTCATCATAGCAGGCCACACTTCCAGTCCTTCACTGAATCCCAGAAATACCCATGTAAGTCTGCACCGGTGCATAGATGTATGAGGATCCAGTTTCCCATGCTTGAGACCTCAGGCTTTGGGATTTTTTTGGATGTTTGTTCCTGGCCGTATGCCTCCCTCTAGCATCTTGTTCAGGACAAAGCACATGGTTATTTTTCAAAATTGTTGTTTTTCAAAATGTGCTATTGCTGATAGAAATACAGGATAAATGGTGTAACACAGTTACTCTTGTGGTATTTTTTTTTCATCGGGAGTTGCTATTTGAAACTTCTGTCTTATTTGAAAGGTTGCCAGTTAAATTCCTCACAGCTACACAAGAATCACTTGCTTTGAAAGCAGAAATTTCATGCAAATCTGAGGGCATATTTTGCTTTAAAGATTTAACTGTATACTGTGCTGCTACTTCACGCTGACTTTACCATACGAGCCAAAGCTAAATGATGCAATCAGTGCTATGCCAAGTATGTGCTAAAGATAAAAGAATAATAAATATGAGGACATTAAAATAACCACTCGGCATGCAGGAGACAGGTTGTCATCCCTATACAGCTTCAACTAGCAGAAAATAGTCTCAAATCTAGATCTTCTTCCTTAAAATAAAGGATGATCCCATTTGGTGTATTACAGAGTATGTCCAAGAATCTCCCTTGCATATATAAAATCCCTGCTTGTGCATCTGGGAAGCGATCCTCACTCAGCTCATTGACTCTTTCTCCAGGGAAAATGTGCTGATTCTTTTTCATCATGAGGACCTGGCCGTGAGGTGGGAGGCAGGGAGCTGCTTGCTTCCAGCCTGGGCTCCAGCAGTCAGCATGGAGCTCACACCTCCACATCACCAAGGGGCACTGTGGTAGCTGGAGTCCCAGAATCAACCTCACAGTTCTTCCTGCAGGTGCTGTCAAGGAGCCCAGGTGTCCTGTGTGCAGCTCTGAGGCTTGGCACTGTGATGTTTGCTACATCCTGCTCAGGACAGACCTCATTCTGTCCTGCTGAAGGTCAGGAGCCAGCAGACTTTCAGCTCATTGGAAAGAGAAAGACACATCAAACATGAAAGATGCCTTCTTCAAATCCACATTGGGTGGTTTAGGTTTAGGATCCTTGACTGCTCATAATATTTATTATGTGTAACAGATTTTACAAGCTCATTACTATAATAAAAAGATGCTTCATCTGACATCAGTGGTCTATTTTATATAGCCAGAGGCTTTGGGACAGGGGGACTGTAAAACACTGAGCAATGAAAGGTGTAACATGCTGTTAAAGTCTGGGAAATGATCTGATGATTTCCCATCCAGCTCTCTGCATACCTGCATTAGAGTCAAAGGTGCTTCTTAACATGAAAATGTGACTCAGTACAGATAAGAAATATTGAACAGGCCTTGCCAGGCATCAACTCATGCCTTCGTGGATGGCCACATCTGCCCTACTAAGTAGTAGCACAACACAGCACAACATAGTTAATCTCCATATGTCTATTAGGTAGAAATCCCCACTCCAAGGCAGGTCTCTGCTTTCTTCAGGGAGCCTCTGGCACATGCTGCTCCAAAATGTGCCCACACTGTCCAGAGAGCAGTAGAGGCCAAAATAGCACCAAAAATGTGTCAATAATTTAATGCCAGAGCCAGCATGACAGAGGTCGCCCTATGTCCCAGGTCTGTTTCATTTGCTGGCCCAGGAGCAGCCCTGAGACTTACAGCAAAGAGATTTTCCTTTTTCCTCTCACAGACAGCTTACACTCTTCACCTTGGCCACAGAGCATTGTTGCTAGAGATATTTGCTGCAAAAAGTGGGGTAAATGCAGTGATGAAACTCTTGCTAATATATTTCCAATACATGGTGTGTTGGGTCAACATCAGCCTTCCTTCTTCTGATAAACAACACCGCTAAATTGGAACACTAAACTTCCCTGAGTGCATTTTGAAGGGGGAGGATGCTCACTTGACGAAAACATCTCAAATTTTTAAGAAGTTGCAGAAGAGCCTGTAATTCTGGCAGATTGTGTGAGAGGGGGAATCTGTGGTTTTGAATAACACAAAGTGGTGCCAGATCCTCTACTTTTATTTCAAGCAAAGTTTTATTAATAGTTGGGAAATATAATCTGACTGCAGATTTCTCTATCACAAACCTCTCAGAAATTATGTCCTTGGCTATCACAGCAGCTGCAGGAGGCTGGCTCTGAGGTGGTTTCCATGGGCAGAGCTGGCACAGAGGGATTGCCGTAATGAGTCCGCACAGGCTTGGCACCTCTCCTAGAAACACACAGTATGGTGTGTTTGTTCACTACAAATATAATTTGCTATGCTGGGTGCTGTTCAGTGGCCCTAGAGAGAGATTTATGTTTTGGTGGCCAAGCACAAGAAGAAAACTGCTGCAACACTGAAGGGTGTCTGGAGCAGCACGCTTACTCTAACAGCCCTTTACTGCTGCACAGCTCTCTCTCACTGCCTCAGCGTAGAAACCTAGGACACAAGTTCACAAATTAGGATTGGGAAACATCTGGTTCACATTTACTCAGAAAAGTTTGCATCAGACACAAACTGCTTGGACAAGTGGAGAGAGGGCGTGTATTTCTTAAGCATCTTCAGACTAGGCACAGTTTCTGAACTTGAAGTAATAAATTAGGGCTTAAGGAAACCATTTGAAATCAGATGGCTGAAAGAGAGACATTCTCCGAGAAGACATTGCTGTTTAATGTTAGCAATCTGATTTCTCTTCTCTCTTTGCTGTGCCAACTTTTATAAGAATCTGCACACACCCTTTGAGAGAAGAATTAGAACTTCCTGCAAATTGGAAACTTTGCTCAGCAGCACATAAAGCTGCAGGAGCCCTAAAAGCACACTTGAAGTGATCTGAAATTTTGCAGTATGGTGTGCATATATTACAGCAGTGTAATATATGCAGTCACTTTCTTACCATTTTCTTCAGCACACATTGAACCCACAAAGTGAAATCAGGAGCAAGCCAGATGTTACCCTAATGTCCCACAAGATGGTGACAAAACAATTCTAATAACACAACATTTTGATTTGTGCTATGTACAGACTTAGTGACTCCAAATATTTTCTTACTATGCAGTTGCATTAAAGTCTGCTTATATAATATATTTTGGGCATATTTAAATGGCTTATTCATGTGGCAGACATTCATTCTTTTTAAGTACTTTGTTGGTTGTATTTTAAATTAACTTCAGGACCACATTGCAAGTTTCAGTCCTTCTACATTAGGAATCACAAGTTCCCTAGATGCTGGAGAAGGAAAAGTACATTTATTGCTTATGATCCATCCCTATGCCAGACTGCTTCCTTTCCCTCCCTCCCTGTATGATTTTTGTTGTGTGAGGTCTTTTGGTCCATAATTTCCTTCCTTTCTGAATTAAGCATGAAAAAGTGGCATGGTACTTTAGGCATAAGAAAGGCAGCCACTGAAGAGCAGAGCTCTCCAGAGGCAAGACCAGGACCAAATACGGTGGGGAAGACATGAGGTTCAAGAAAAAGTGAGGTGCTAGGGAGGGCTGGAAACACTCACACTTATAGTCCTAAAATATTTTATTAGACTTCCTTTTTATATTTAACAATGGACAGTTTAGGATAGTTGCTTCTTTGGGCAACCGAGCAGAGGAACCTGAATGGGGCCTGAACTACAGAATTTCCTTTTGGAAGTTGTGCCCTCAAACTGGGCACTGGAGATGGAGAAAGTATTCCACATTATAAACTGCTGGTCTTTAAAGAGTAGAAGTATTGTCCAGTATTAGAAACAGTTGTTTCCCAGGGTCTTATTGTTTTAGAAACAATAAAAATTACATTCTCAAGGGACAATGTAATTACAAGCTCTTTATTTTGGTCAAAATGGGAGCTGAGTTTAACAGACTGAATGGCTCCAGCCTTTCAGCTACCGGAAAAAGATTGTGAAGGAAATATATTTCCAGCTGTACCTGTGAGTTTCTACCAATAGGTGACAAGACCAGATTAATCGTCTGGCTGAGACTTACAGAGGCATTTCAGTGGCTTGAAAGCCACATGACCAGATTTTCCAATGTATTCAGTCATCTAATTCTCAGTGATTTAAGTATGAACTTGGTTTCGACATATATTCCATTTCTGGCCTGAAGTACCACTTAAAAATTATTTATGCATTCAGGAGCCAAAGCTTTCGTGATAAAACAGGGGTGTGCAGAGACGCTCAGCTTGTTCCAAACAAGCTTGTTTGACTATCAGACATGATGCACCCACGTGAGCCAGTGCAGGAGAATCATCCCTGCTGAGGCATGCACTTAGATTGCCTCCAAAATCTCACCTCCCATCCTCTGCACTGCAAAGACATTTGCTGTGAATTTTTTTCCTATGGATTTTGGCCACAACCAACATAGGCTTATTGTGATATAGTCATTATTTTTAACACTACACATCAGTTTCAGTCAGATTTTTTTGTAGCAATATCTAACTCCTAGACTGAGAGATGGAATGCAGCCAGTGGGAAAAGCACACTTTGATGGCAGTGCAAGTGGCAGCGAGTGCAATGGTTTGAACTTGGGGACAGCTTTGCTCTCAGTAGCAGCAGCTTAGTAGGACTTACCATTCCTCACTTTAAATCTAATTTTAAGGGTTATTCCCTCCCTCTCTCTCTCCCTCTGCCTCCCTCCCTTTCTCTGCATCACTGTATCTCTTCCTTCAAATGCCACAATCTCCATCCCATACCTGCTCCACGGCAAATTCCCACACAGGTGCATCCTCGTGTTGTACATTCCACACCTCTGCTGTTGTTCGATGCTGCATTTGAAACCTGATGGTGGAGGAAGCCCTGCCCTCCCCAGCTGGCACAAGCATGCTGTATGAGTTCCTGCTGTCTACACCCACTTTTAGCATGTTTTGCATATGAGCAAAGCGGGTGATCACAAGCTTGTCTGGAAGTGGGCTATTCACACTTGTATAATTTTCATATAAGAAGCTAGATGTCTAAACCCATGTTCAACACATAAATAAACATGCCCTATTTTTAAACATCTGCCATTCTCATGGCCTTGGCAAATATTATTTAAATGTGCAGTCTTTGGCATCCAGCTGGGAAAGTTTTGTCTTATGCTTCCAGAGGCCTGTAAGAAAGACCTTAATGTGGGCCATTATTTTAAAGGCATAAATACAGTGATCTGAAAGCAGGCTTCTGGGCTTGCCATCAATCCTGGGCAAAACATCAGAGTTACTGATGAAAAGTTCTCTTTGCAACTCAATGCTATCAGCTATGCCACTTGATCTGGCTTTATGGAAAACAGTTCATCAGGCTCACATAGAATGATTTTTCATGCTATTTTAACATGGAACATTTAACAGAATAAGGTTGGTTGATAAATGTTCTAAGATTATAAAGTTATTTAGGCTTCTGTGGGGCATTTAACACAATCATCGTGGGATTTTTCATTAGGATAAGCAAAGAAGATGTAACTGTAGAAGAGAAGATATCCACAGATGACAGTTTTTTTAATCAGGTCTCACAGGGGCTAGTTCTTGGCCCTATGCAAAAATGAGCGGGGAAAATAATTAAGATGTGAATCAAAAATATCACACAATACGCAGAGCCTCGCCCCTTCATTCCTAGCAGGGTTTCCAGCTAGAAGGTCAAGTAGATCAGGTTGCTCAGGATCCTATTGGATATTTGAGTTTTGAATACCTTCAACAATGGAGACTTCGCAGTCTCTGGGAACATTCTTCCAATGTTTGGCTACTCTCATACTTGAGGAAAAAAGTTCTATCTTCCTATCTAATTGGAATTTGCTGCATTGCAGTTTATGTCTGCTGCCTTATACACTTCCAAATAGAATATGGTTTCTTCTTCTCTATGACCCCTCTGCCATGATGAAGGACTCTGTCAGCCAAGCACTATCAGATCCTGCCAGGGCATAGAGGGATCACAGCTTGCCCCTTCTCTGCCCCTTACATCCTCTTCCCCTGCCCAAGTCCCTGTCCTGGTACCTGGGATGCTGTGGTGTGGAGAGCTTCGTTTCACATCCAGCCTGCAGCCACTGAGGAGAAGGCTGCTCTTTTCATAGGCTCTGACAGAAAGTGGAAGGACATGAACCACCTTCCCTTCTGCCACATCTGCCCGTCTTAATGCCTGTAAATCAGAATCACAGATTCATAGGACATCCCAGGTTGAAAGGAATCTCAAATGATCATTTGGTTCAACATTTTGTGAGAAAGGGAGATTATAGAGGGTAGTAGCACCCTGACCAATCACAAATTAAGTTCTCCAGTGACAGGGGATTCTATCATGTCATGAGAGACATGTCATGGTGTCGCAATGCCATTCCCTCCATGTCTTCAAAACTGAGCTCTGTCATCACTGCTGCTGCCTCCCTCGCCTCTCAACTAAAGAAAAAGGGCTGAAAATTCTGAAATTTCTGGAGCAAGATGTTCCCTGAAAGCTGCTTTTTTCTGATCCCACCCTGAAAACACATAATGTTGAGTATTTCAGAACATGAGTGAAGAAGAAAAGCTCAGTGCTGGATTAAAGCCACTTTTGGCAAAAGATAAAAGACAGTCTCTCTCTCCCTCTCCCTCTCATGCACACACACAGACAAACAGGAAGAAAAGCTCTCAGGGGCACAATCAATTACAGTTCATATCTCTTCTGAGCTGTCAGAGATAGTCTCTGGCACAGGCCCTGCTGGAGTGCAAACCCAAAAGGGATTTCAAAAACAAATCCTTAGCTGGTGTATACCTTGTATACCAGCACAGCCCAAAGCAATTTCTGGAACAGGAGGATGACGATTAATACATGATGATACATAAGCACAAGGAATATTTTTCTCTTAACTGAATTTCCTCTGGCCTTCTGTAATGAACTGACTGAAACAAAGGCTTTGCTGTTTTATGTTTCTCACGAAAAGTTTAAGATTCTTTAAAATTTGACTCAGTCCTAACCAGGACAGACATATCTTTACACATAGCTGTATGTATAAATGCAGACACAAATAGAAAATTATAAAAATATTTAGCTTGGAAAATTCAACATCCAATACGAAATGCAGACTTGCTGTCAGTGTATGGGCTTGTCTGTTCTGCTGCTGCTGGAAGTGGCTGCAAAACTAGCCAGAGGATGGATTGCAAACTCAGAGAGATATCCCTCTGAAAGGTATCATGAAAATGTCACCAGACCTTCCTCGACAGAAACGGCAGCACTTATTTTATCAGTTACAACTGGGAAGCACAACTCCAGTGCAAATATTTGCAACCAACCCAGACTTAAATATTTGTTCTCTTATCAGGGGATCAGCATTAGGTTATCATGACAGCCCTGTAAATCCTGACTAACATGGCTGACATGAACAGGAGGAGCTTTGTAACAGTCATGTAGGAAAATGCCTATAGAAATTTGTTAGACTTTTATACTATAGACCCCAAATCACCATATAGCATCTTGTGAAGGTGTTTGTAAAGGATGGGCCCCTGTGGCTTCAGGGTGTCATCCTCTGAAGATAAATTCAGTTGGAGGTTCTGCATGGGATTGTACATGCTTGAGTAGACCAGGAGAGGACTAAAATCCTGCTCATGGCTCCTTTTGTTCTTCGAGGCTTTCCCAACACTTCAGGCCGTAGCCAGCAGGTAGTTCAGGGCTGTGTGATATTGCTGTCTATATTCAGCAAGCTCCCTCTCCTTTCCCACCCACCTCCTTCTCAAGCTTGATGCAAATATGTTGCTTATTCATATTGATGTTTCATTCAGTTTATCTGACACCCATCTGAAGTATTCGTTTCTGTCCTCACAGCACATTTTTGTGATCCAAGCACAGAAGTGCTGTGTGTGAGTGCAGAAATTAAGAACCTGTCTAAGGGGAGAGCAGGGACAAATCTTAGTCAAGGGGGCCTGGGAAGAGACTTCGGTTTTCAAGATTCCAGGAGGCCAAGGCCAGAATGGTAGAATTGCAGTAATAAATTTTAAAAAGCACCCCAGTTTAAAGCTGGAACAAAGACAAATTTCAAGTGTAAATTAGAAATCTAAATCCTACTGAATGGCTCTTTAGATCTGGAGCAATGATTTGAGCCACATGTCTGATAACAGCAATGGAATGTTCTGGCACTGCCTGTTGCTGAGCTTTACCTTCAGCGTAGATGGTACCTCAGTGTCTACAAAAGGCTACAAGCCTGGGCAGCTGGCAGGGGCAGAGGAGCCCAAGGATGTTGGTCCAGGGAATGGGGTCAGGATCTGACCTTGTGGCTTCAAGCTAGGGTTGAAGGTTTCTGTTCTAGAAGAGAGAGCTGCTAGAGCAATTAACAGACTGATTTCCAATGATCAGACCTTTCTAAGGGCTGTGGAGTTGAGCCTGAGCAACAGCTTCAAAAGTAACCCAAGACATGCAGTGCATGGTGCATCATGGGACCTGTTTCAGCTCGGCTCTGCAAAGCAGGACTGATTTACCAAGACCTAGTAAGGAAGCCAAGGCTCTGTCTGTGGCTACAGACATGCCTCTGTCTCATGGAAGAGATTGCAGAACTTTATTCATTCAAATTTTCACTAATTGTTACTGATGGTTAATATACACATGCTTCAAATGCTGCTGGGTGTGGCATCTTTTTGCATAGCTTTTCATGTGATTGCCACAAAGTGTAGCAAGAGTTGCTGAATTTGGAGAGGTTATTGGATAAGTCATCTGTTGTATATAGAGAAAAAGAATTTGGGAGGGGGGAGCTCAGGTCCTTTATTTTTTATTTTTAATGGTTTTTCTAAACATTGTGAAGAATGTTGTGGAAAAAAAAAATAGCCATCTGTCTGACAGATATTAAAGTGGAGACTGTGTTAAAAATAAAGTGCCAGGTTGTCCTCTGCAGAAAGTTAATAAAAAGAAGGAAGTGAAAGACTGCTCATTATTTTTAATGACTTTGCTTTCCAGCAGAGTGCCTGTATCTCCCAGCCTCTACATTCTGCCTTATTTCAGTTCATTATGGCACATTCAACTGCCCTGGAGAATGATGGCTTTGTTCTAAAATACCAAATATATCAAGAGGCCCCTGGCCCAGCCTGGCTGGGCTATTAATCACAGCTCCAGTGCCACGAGGAGGATGCTGAGAAGAGCCTGTGGCACAGGGAGTGCAGCCTGCATGGCTGGGAGCTCTTTGGCAGGGGAAGCTGTGGCAGGCTCTGGTGCTGCTGAAGGCTCTGTGCAGAGCTGTCAGCAGAATCAATTAAGTGGTGCTTGGCAACTGCCTGGATGTTTTCTGTGTGCACATCTCTACATTTGTCTCCCTCCCTGGCTCCACCTGGCATTAGGCTCTCATTCCCTGTCAACGGATATTTGCTTTATTAACTTTAAAATATAGGATGCATTTTGCAGTTCAGAAGATGAAAATTCATGAGGGTGTGATTCAGAACACAGTCCCAAGCAAAGCACCCACAGCATCCAACTACATCTGCAGGCTCCTTGCATCCAGCAGGTAGAAAAGCTGAAAGCAGAAGCTGCATTTCCAGATTTGAAAACAACTAGCTGTTCTCAAAAGGTTTGTTTGAAAAAAATCCGTGCTATCACTCACTTGAATTTTTCTGATAAGGATTTTGATAAATCAAGGCCCATTTATAGCCAGATTACAGTTACAGTGATTTGTTTGGAAACAAGATACATATTTTCTATGGCTCTGAGGAAACATCTGAAAGAGGTCCAGAGCCTTTGGAGTTTTTTCTTAGTAGCTCCTCAGAAACTCATTTGCCAGCAGATTTTGTTGTCATGCTCTGCCTCCTCTTCTTCCTCACTGATGGTTGAGGTCTTGCAGCAAAACCTGCATCATGCATGTTGTATGAAATTTAATGCAAAAATTCTGACCATGGAGAAGCCCTTGCATGGCTTGGGGCAGCAGCAGGGGATGCAGGGAGACCTCACACAGCTGTGCTCACAGCTGGAGTGCTTCCCTGGCTCTTTCCATGCCTTTTTTCCTGTAGTTGCCACTCCCAGTCTCAGCTGCTGTTCCTGGGAGAGCAGAGGCTCTGGGAAACTGCAGTGGGCAAATTCATAACCCTAAGGGTCTTTCAGAGCAAATGACAATCCATTGGAACAACTGCCCTCATAAATCCGCCTGGCAAACAGGAGGAGGATTGGATCTTCCTGACATTGCAGCAAGGCTTGCATGTGATGTCCAGGAGCCAGTGCTGATCTTTTAAATTCTTGTCACAGTGAGCTGGTTGATATTTTGAATTTGCTTACCTTTTAACACAGGAAAAGGCCAAAACTCATTTATATGGGCGAATAACATTTTTTCTGCCTGTTCTTAATCCAGGAAATGAAAATTGTGACCAGAAATTTGTCCCCTTCTCTAAACACTTGCATGCTGGTGTTTATAAAAAAGATCTCCACCATTATTTTTCCCAACTGCTAGAGGAATGAAATGAGTGTCAGCCAGGGAGGAAAATGAGCTTGTTCCTGTGTGAAAACTTAGCACAGAGTCAGGCAGAGTATTTTTCGAGGTAGGATGTTTGTTTGTTTTCCAGCTCTACCAGACACCAAACTTGGCTGTAGCCTGACAACATGCTACAGAGAACTCTTCTGTCTATAAGATAATGAGAGAAATGCTTAAAAGATGGCTGCTAGCAAGCTAATTACAAGAGAAGGAATTCAATGGATTGCAGAAAAAAGAGCAAAAGGAAGGGAATCAAAATGTTCAAGAAGATCATTTAAGGTCCTTGTTCTGGGAGAAAGAGAGAAACTGGTTTCACTTCCCAGAGGCTAATCCGGTCCTAATTGTCTTATTATTGGAGTCTGAAGGAAAACAATCCATGTGGCTGTGACAGCAGAGCCAGGGAAGGCATGATTGTGGTTGCTGTGGGGAGACAATAGCTGCAGTGTGTGAAGTGACACAGGATAGCATGTGCAGAAGATCCCTGGGCACACTGCTCGGCGTTACAGGGTGCATGGGGAGCACTGACAGCAGGCTCAGGATTCATTTCCACTCGGTAGTTTCAGATACTTCTGTGAGAAAAAGCTCAACCTCTTCCCAAATGCAGACCAGACAATCAGAGATCACATGTTACCAAAAAAAAAGCAATGCGCAACCTATAGCTTACTCATGAACTACAAAAAACAAATGACACATTTACAACCCACACTCAGGACAGTGAGATCCTGAGAGGTGACTCTATGCACATTGTACAGCCGAGTTCTAAGATACATCAAAATATAGGAAGTTGGGAAACCAAGCAAAGGCTGAGGAGATTTGCATTTTTTCACATTGGGAAAATTAGTTGTCCTTTCTGTTAATGTGGCAAAATTACTTTGAGTCTCTAGTTTGTGTAATTAAAATACATAGCTAGAAAGGAATTCAAATTTGGACTAAATTATACCAAGGAAACTACAATTCAGTTTTGATCATTTTGCTTGACTTGGACTCTTTTGGTATTAGAAATGCACAGAAGATATAGTATTACAAAATAAGAACTATTATGGAATGCCTAAGGGATGTAATTAATTATCCAGAAAAACTTTCAAATAAGCAGACAAATGCATGCTAAATTATAATGAAATTCCAGTGGAATTACAGCTTTCTTCCATAACAGGACAGATGACCTCATCTCATGAATGTTATGCTGTGACTCTCATGGTTCTTCAAGGAACTCGAGCTTTGACAGTATGAGAATATAATAAATTAATCAAACACAGGAGAGGAAAATCTAGCAAAGAGTATGAATGTGTAGAAAAATACCTTCCTCCTCTTCAGATAAACTTTAAGAAATATTTTCCTGACTGAAATGGGTGGAAATGCCTTTTCTCCAGAATAACTTGATGATCCCATCAGATATTTGATTAGCAGCTGTGGTTTGGCAAGGAAAGCACAAACTTCTGGCATCTTCTGTTGAACCAAGTTTTCTGAGACTTTGGGCCAAGCTTTTCAAGTAGAGTTAAAAAAGAAAGAGTCTAAGATTAGATGGCCAGAAGTATTTTACATTGTTGGAGTACACATATATGCAGGCAATGAGTATTGCTAAGGGAAAAGCTCATTGGAAAGCAAGGAGATGAAACATCAGTCAAGTTTGAGGTTTCTCCTGGGATACAGCTACAGGAAGACCAAAAATGAGTAATGCTTCTCTCTGAACACAGCATGTGCTACAACCCACCCTGAAGCAGGGGCAACTAAGGTTCTTGTTAATAATAGATCTTTGGGGTGGAGTAGAGAAATGACATTAAATGATCAGCAGGTGTATTTCAGAATGATTTAAGTGGAAAGGAGGTATTTAGCCACTTTGCTTACTATCAGTAGAAATACAGCAATATAAAAGCATAAAAAAATAACACTTAAGGAACAGAAAGGAAGAGGAAAAGAGGATAAGAGTACAAAGATACCACCACTTGTGGACCTAGAAATGGGATTCCTGCAATTTCAAAGTCTCTTGGTAGAAGTGATGGTCTCACTCTTGATCTTGTCGGGAGTGGGGGAAAGCCCATGAAACACAGGAGTTCAATAGGTTTATGTAAGTTTATGTTTATGGAATGTCCAGGTACCCCTCCCTGGGCAGGGTAAAGAGTTTTGCAACACTGTGTATCCCACGCAGTCCTCTGGCAGAAGGCCTCAGAAATGAGTCTGGGGGCACTTTGGGGGTCTTTGACAAACATGACAGCTGCCTCTCACATCAGTGTAGCTGAGCCAGTAAAGACCCATCAGAGGGGACTAGGCCTAGGTGGGGATGTCCCGATACTTCCCCAGAGAGGAGTTTGCACATCTGAGCCAGCTGTGCAAGGGAGGACACTGGCATGGGAAAAGCACTATCCCACCAGGCAGGACCTGCTTCTTCCCTGACCTGGCTCAAACTCCAGTGTGCAGCCTCTGGTGGTGGGTGCTCACACCCTCTGCCCTCGGGCTATTACCGCACACGTTGTCACAAAATCTCCCCTGCTCTTGCACAGGTCAATCATTTGAGTCATTATAACCCTTAATATTTCAGTCTCTCACAGCCTGTTGCAGAAAGAAAATGAAAAGTGCCATCCAGGTGAGTTCAGCAACTCATTTCACTACACTGATCAAGGTGGGAATGCTTCTGCCAACCCCTGGGGTTCTGCCTGATGACTGGATCAAGTGTTCCATCTGTAGTTTGTCAGGGAGGGCTTGCAATTCTAAAAGTTCAAAAACCATGTTTTCTGGTTGTACAGACAAAGAAACACATCTGCAAATTTTAGTTAAGTACTCTGGAGTTAGAAAATTTCAGAAATTCTAAAAATCTTCTCTAACCCTGGCTTTACAGCAGATATTTTTGTGTGAAATAACCATCTACTGTACTACCCATAAAGTAAAAAAACAAAAATAAACACAGGTGGTAGAGGCAGGGAAAAAAGCTCTCAGAGAAATTGGTGCATTTCTCACTTATTAGGACATTTCCTTCATTTTAAGCATAATTTATTCTGTTTCAGCTGCATGGTTTCTACACATTTCCTTTGAAACATCTGTAATTCTTTTTGGCAGAGATCCGAGGCAATACAGTGCAGTCTCATCTGGGAAGAGTATCCTAGGAAAGTGTAAATATCACAAAGCTGTAAAGAAAAAAAATATGTTAGCATTGAAGGGCTTGAAAAAAAACTGGACTAAATCAGAGATAAATGAAATCACCTCAGTGGGTGACTTGGACAAAGTGGAGGAGGACGCTGGTTTTGGCCCATCCTGTGGGCCTAGGAGAGGCATCCTTTCTCAAGCCTCTGGAATTCATCAAACCCCACTTCTGGTGGACTCTCCTTTCACAGATGACTGATTTTTAACTCAATTATAACAACAGCAAGACATGAACTCTCTCCTCAGTGGAATGCACCCAGGAGACAGAAACTGTGACTGAGAAGTCAATTATTTGGAGACCACTAAGGCAATGCCCTGAAATATTTTGGTCCTGCCAATTGTTACAGGATCATTCACTTGGCCAGGAGAGAACTGCAGCACAAAGCAAGCACACAAGCTGCTCAGTCAGACCAAGTCTGGGGGTTCAGCAAGGGCTGAGCACCAACCAAACAGCACAAGTGCACTGTCCACATCTCTCACAGTGCAGGGTGGCCTCTCAAATCCCATCAAGCTGACAAGTTTGTGCTGCGCGGAGATGCTCAGGGACTCTTGCTGAACTCCCAACGCAGCCTGGCCACATCAGCATTGCATCTTGGCTGATCTAATTAAAGAACTGGACCTAATCAGGCCAGCCACAGCACCATATGGATTAGAAGGTAAACACAAAGTCCTGACATCTAGATCTGTTAGCAAGAAAACAGAGTATTGGACTTGCATGTTACCCAGGTAAATCAGTGTCTCTATTCCCTGTCACTGTGGCCTTGCTCCCAAGCACTGCCTTCACACAGACTTCAGTGCTGCATTGCAGTTTTTTTAAAATTTAATATTATCCAGAACTCAACAGCCATCTCCCTGTTTTGTGGGCACAGTTCCTGAAATAAGATTAACTTTGTCTCCAGGGGTCACTTTCTAGCCAGCAAACCAAAAGCTGTGCAGGAGAATGAAAACAAGGCAAAGAGAGAACAAAAATCAGGCTGTGTTGCAGACTTTCAATTAATGATACAAAAACATTTCAGGGGTTTAGGGGGGAAATATTTTAATCCACAGATTAGGATTTTTGTATTCAAGCTCTCCATATCCCTCTAACTGCTGATGATTTCCCAGCCAGAGGCCGTTCTCGAGTGTGCAGATTGCACGAATCCACCTCCCACTGGATCCTACCCCACAGCCTTCTCTGTCCAGAGCAATCCTGCAGCACAGTGCCCTGACAGAGCCCTGCTCTGCACACTTGGCTCTGCACACAACAGCCCAACTACAGGGACCACAGGGGATCCATGTTCCCGTTAGTTCTTTGTGTGGCCTCCATTTGCCACTTCCATTCTCGTCACCTAGGACATTTCAAAAGGATAGATATATTTTTTTTTCCCCTATATTATTCTAGAGGGGCTATAAATGTTAATATTTATGGGTCTGACTAGCTGGGAAAGCAGACTTCATATCGTGGTGTAACCATTTTGAAGATCCTGTTTCAAGGAAAAGTAAATCCCAAGGTTCAAGCAGGGCTGAGAAAAAAGGGAATATTTTATCATCCACAATCTATCTGATCAAAGCAATACCAAAAGCATTTCTCCATCTGCAGGGAAAAAAACTGAGGAATGTGGAGTAGGCAGAAAAACTAATATTACACATGCCTTTTGAATATCCTTCACACTGAAAAGGGACAGCCCAACCTTTCAGTCTGCAAGTATGTGCAGGCATCTACATTTATCATGCTGCGAACATCTCTATTTTATTCCATTTCAGTCTGTAAAGAAATGCAAATGGACTGATTAAACCAAATTATTGTATTCTCCTTTCCCTCCATGGAAAAGGTGTCAGAGTTGTTTTACTGGAAAGCAGACGAGAGGGGGCACTCATAGATTTCCTACAGCAGGGCTTTGCTTTTTGCTGTGTTGGTAGGAAATATATTTGAGAGAGTCCTTGCTGGAAAAGGTTCCAGGAAAAATACCAAATTAACATAACACCATAAAGAAGCTGAAAATTTTGTCAGAAAGGGAAAGAAGAAAAATGGGGGTAGGTGGGGGATGCAGGAGGACCCCCGGCACACCACACCAGAAGCCCAGACCCATAAAATTGCTTAGGTGGGAGGGCAGAGTGCTGCAGGAACAGGGCTGGAAGCAAAGATCCTACGGCAGTGAGAAAAAGGCTGAGTCCAAAGTGTTGTCCAAGCAGTGAGCTAAAGCTGGCCTCAGGCCTCTTGCAAGAATTTACATTTGCACACTAATGAAGACATGCAGGATAGGGTCTGAGAGAAGCTGTAAGAGATACAGCTTGTAGGGCAGTCCTATTTTACTAATTAAACATTTTCAATTGCCAACACAGGGTCACTTGGGAAAGTTAAATAAATCAATCAGCTAAAGGTGTGAAGTCAATTTATGTAAGTTATAGCATATTCAAGCTGCATGTGAATGGTTTCATTCAGGGTAAAAGGCCTTAGATTACTACAGCTTAATTTTCTAGATTAGCAGAAACAAAATATGTTTTGATTGCAAAGTAAAACAAGATGAAGGGAGAATACCCATCCAGTTAGTAACTTAGCCCTGCATCTATCGTCCCTCTTTGTTTTTAGCAGCAGAAAATCCAAAGCTACCTAGATAGACAAATAAAGTTTACCATGCATTATAAATACAGTCTAACAACCTTGGCTGCCAAGGGCTGTAAGGAGCAGAAAGTGTGTTACGACAGCAAGTACAAACCTCACAGTGTTTGCTGTGCCCCCACCAGTCCCTTTTGCTGCCCCCATCAGCACCCCACTGGAGCTGAACCATATCCCTGCTGCAAACAGTGGAGTCAAGTAGCTATGAATTAACTTCTAACTAAATTACCAGAGAGTGGTATTATCAGAAACAGAACTGTTTTATTAAAGACTACATTCATTTGCTCAGTTAAGTGAAATATCAGTCAATCAAAAGCTTTGTCTTGCTCAGTGAACTCCCCTTCTCTGCTCCTTCACTCACCATTAGCCTCTTCAGCATTTTGAACCACTAAATTGAGCCATGCTTGTGTCTCTTTTGCCTTTTGTAGGCTTCTCCCATTGGTCTCATCATTGTACCAGGCCCTTCAAGATTTTACTCTGCCATAAAAATGAAGAACTTCTGATGTTACAACTAAATAAGTGAAACCAAAACAAGGTAATTTTCTGTGGTAGGTCCATGTTTATGGACACCAGTTTTGGAATTGTACTGGTTCACAAGGAAATCTGAATTAGGACTTCTGAAAACCATCAATTCCCTACTACAGCTTTGTAGACTGCCCATTAAAACCAACTCTGGGATTTTCTAAACAATTGAGTTTGCACTGGTCACTTTAGACACCTGAATCAAATCACTACCTGAGGGTGAAATTGGGCTAGCTAAGGAAATAGTGTACAGCATAGATGTGATAGCATTATAGTTCTGAATTTTTTTAAACGGCAGGCCATATGGGAATGGATTTTTCATTCAACTCCTTTAACGTTGAAAATAAATTCCTGCTGCAGATTTTTCTCAAGAACCTCCAAGCTACAAATGTGTTAACATCCTCAAGGGTCATATTTTCCCTTTTGAAAAGGGAAAAATATCAGGCTTGATTTAGTAAATTTCTGACCTATTTTAAGAGGATGGGTTTGGAAATGTATTGTTAAATTGAGTATTATACATTTCAGTGACTATTAGGGGAACTTCCACAGGAGTGTGAAAATGGGAGAGCAATCCAATGAGAAAATGAAAGCATTGTAGTAACACTGAGACATTTGGGGCATGCATTTTAAAAAAGAGGTAGACTGGTGTTATGGGAGAAATTATATTAGTGAGAGTTAGAGATCCCAAATGAGGCCTAAAATTATACAGAACCTCCAGTCCCATTGTCCTATTCCTATTTTAGAGGCAATTTGTATTTTCCATATAACATTTGCTGTGTGAGACTGATTAGAGACCCTGCATAAAACTAAGATACTACTAAGCACACAAATCACAGGGAAATCATAATAAGAATTTAAAACAAGCATCTTGTTATGGTTGTGTATAGCCTTTGCAGTAATCTAAGAAAACTGTTCTAGCCTTAATTCACTCTTCCCCCCAATAAATTGATAGAAGTGTCATGCAATATACAGCATTTTTACAGTAGAACACAACTGAGTTGAGGCATACAGGCTCCATCATGTCACCTAATAATTAGGCTATTTCTCCATTTTATTTAACAGTTGGGTACTAATTTTGTTGTTATCCCTGTAAACTCCTGTTGTCTTGAAGCCACAGCAAATAATAGCAGAAAAATATTACAGAAACCCCAACATTTGAAATGCATTTGTGAATTATTTTTTCCAGGCATTCTAAGAGTGTACTTTCTTCTCAGTTCAGGGAGAATTCACTCCATTCAGGAGCCTACTAGCTTAGAAACCATCTCAGGAGAATGGTTTAAAAGACTTTATGGGAGAACAAGGTCATGCCATGCTAAGAATCAGGACGATTTCTAGAGAATTTACATCTGCTGAAACATCTAAAGTGTATTGAGAAACCAAAACAGGACCAAAACAGAAGTCTTTAAATTCCATAGGGAATTGACTTTCCTTATCCCTATAATTACTTGCAGAAAATCAACAAAATAATATATTTTATTTGTTTGGGGTTTTTTTAAGGTCAATTAGTTGCCACTTAAAGCAAAGGCATCTTAGAAATATTTGTAACTTACATACAAGAATCTTTTAGGATTTATGTCCTTGCTTCTAGGCAACTATCTGTCTAGCATCTTCTCTTCAGCACTTGCTAAGACTTTCTTTGGCATTTTCACTCAGCAACAGCCCTGCTGGTTTTCAAAGCACCATCCTCTGCTCTTCCAAACCTGTGACACTGGAGCTGTGTTCTTGGTATCACAAACCCTCTGGTTTGCCCAAAATCTAGCAGTGTATACTTGAAAAGCTACCAGAAGTGCAGGTGAAGCACAGTCTTCCCCTGGAGCCAGTGACTCAATGCAGCCATGCTCTCACACCCTCATGGCTCTCTGCCTCTGGCAACCTCCCTCACTGTGCCATGCCCATCTCGTTTTGCTTCAAGAATAACAGAAGGAGGTTTTCAGAACACTGCTGACCTGCTCAAGTTCAAGTCCTGGGAGATGGCAGCCCTGAGACTACAATTCCTCAGGCTTGGTTTCAGCTGCAACAACAAATAGAATCACAGCAATTTCCAAGGAGAAAGATCAAAATATCTTCAGCAGGGAAGTAACATGAAAAGGTGTTTAAACAGCTAAATGGCTATTTGGTCAAGGAGAAACCCTCTTCCCTAAGAATGTCTACAGGTTAAATCCCTGAAACTCACTGTCAAGCAGTTGGAGAACAACCATGGAAGGTCCTGCAAGTTACTGTGGTTGATCTGCTTTTTAGCTTTACTCAACCTCCAGCATTAACAGTCCTCTCAGAGCTTAAACCTATTCCCCCACATTAGACACTGTTGCAGTAGACCTCTCTGTTAGTGGTAGAAATGAGCCAAGACACAGACATTTAGCAACATGAAAGGGTGCCTGTTTACTCCTCTTTACAGCTCAGCCATCCTGACCCCGGCTGCAGCAAGCTCCCACTGTAGGGTTCAGCTGCAGACTCTGCTGGTTATTTCCTACTGGACCATGACTGCAAGAATTAGTTTTCAAACTCTAACCACAGGCCATAGCCAGCTCAACCATGACTGCAGAGGCTCCAACTCCATCACATCCAGACTGACCTCACAGGTGAGCTTCTACAGCAGCAACTCTCTTCCTTGTTTCATTCTTCTTTGTGTCTCTCTGCATCATTCCTTCTTCCTCAAGGCTTCTCTACCTCCACCAGGTCTGCTTCATCAAAAAAGCTCCAGTGAGCAGCCAACCCACCCCTTTTATCACACTTATCTTTATTAGTCACAGCTGTGACCCATTAAGGGCAAGGCTGTTCCTGTTCTTTGGTAATTAGTACAACTGGACTTATCAGGGGTGAGGTTGCCTGTAACCCCTTCTTCTACAACTACAAGACAGATTTTAAGAAATTAAAAGATGGGAAAGAAGAAAGAAAAAAATAAGCCCCTCAGAATAAGACTAATGTCTCCACAAGCAATACATTTATGGATATATTTGCACAAAAACAACAAAAGGAAATTCATAATACTGCACACAATATTTTAAATGCTACTGTGAAAGCAGGCCAAAATGTTCAATCTCCTTAAGCAGCAGTGGAAACAGGCTTTAAATTAATCAGGATTTTTAGAAATTCTAATAAGAAGGGGCTGATGAAAAACAGCTGCACCAAATCCCAATAAAAACCTTCAAAAAGAAGGGAATTAACTGACAATGCTGGTGGAAGAGTGTATCATCAGAAGATGGTCTCCTGCTGCTACAAAATGCCAGAGCAAGACCAAGTATTTTTCCAAGGAGAGATAATTATGATGAGCCTCAGCCCTATTTTGGGGGACTTGATTTCCACTCTGTGGTGTGGTGATAGAGCACTCATTTGGGTAGTCTTTAAATTACTGAACACAGAGAAAGAGCATCCAGTTCTAATGCTTATTAGAAGTGGTATTCACAACATCTCTCCCCCCACTATAGCAATTTGTGTGAGAAGGATGTGTTTCCAAAGTATGGCTTTGTAAAGGAGAGGAACAAAAATGAAAATAAAATATATGCTTACCATTAAGAGTTGAAGCTCCTCTCAACTGTAGACTCAATAAAGTTAAATTACAGCTCAGTATTGGTGAAGGAGAAAGTATCCCACAGAGAGGCAGGATGTTAAGTCTGGTCTCAGGAAACCAGTTGTCTGCACAAAGAATCCCTTGTGGAATACCAAGAGATGATGCTAACAGGTTCTAGTAGTATTTTAGCAAAAAAAAATTATGTAATATTTTGGTAAGATTAGTGGTACAACAAGGTGATGATATACAAAAACAACAGTTTACAGAAAGAAAGAAAACTTAATTTTTGCATGATTCTCAAAAAGATGTTAAATTTTTTGTTTGTTTGTTTGTTTGTTTTGGGATTTTTTTATAGAGCAGTCAGATCTCAGTGACTCCCCTTGCTCTCGGTGACACAACCTCTGAGTGTCCCCCAGGACAGACAGACATCCAGCCCACAGTGGAGCTGCAGTATAAACACACATGGTTCCTGATCTCCATGAGTTTATAGCAACTTTCCCCAAAACTCTGTAGGATTTATGCAACACTGACAGCTTGCAGCTGCCAAATCTCCTTTATTGAACTGACACTTAAAATGTTCACTCTAGAGGTTTAATCACCTTGAAACTGAGGTCTTGTTCTGCTCAAAAGGACTTTTGAAGACAGTATGAAAATATTTGCACGTGAGACTTTTCATCTCTTTTTTTTTTTTTGTCCTGGAACAAATTGCTTAACTTTTGTTGCCTGCAGTTTCTGTGGTTATAATGTTGTCTTAATGTTCATAGTTGCCTGGAGAGTCTGTGAATGAAGAGTTCAGGGCTCCCATGTGGAAATGTGCTATTGCATCAGAGCTGCTGCTCCTCCTCTAAGCCAAATCATCCCCATAGGAGATTCCTCTGGGTTGGAGACATTACATGGAATCATCTAACATTCCTACATATGCTCAGTTAGTTTTCTGTGCTTAATTATATGGTAAAGGTAAATCTCACTATCAGTTATCTGCACAACAAAAGGAGGTTAAAGCAGTAAGATTTTTGCTTGCCTTGATGGTGTGTAGAGGTAAAACAGAGGTACAGGCACTATAGAGGGGCCACCAAATCCATTTCATGGGTAAGCTGCTAAAACTGCTTCAGTGTACGGCCTCAGCTTTCTCCATTTGCTGCCTTCTGCTGTACTCTGAAAAAAAAAAGCTTGATAATGCAAATGTAGTCAGCAATGAAAAGTCATTCTGACGACCCTGTAAGAGTCATAAACATGTTTGTTTTAATTGAGGTGGGGTAGGGTTTGTAGTGCAATAGAGCAATGAAAACAGCCCCAATAAACAACTCCTCTCATCTCCTGCTCTGACAGCCCCTTTCTCAAAGCACCAATATTACCCACTTAGAAAATGGATTTATGCCAAGTTTAAAGCACTTCTTCTTCTTTCAGCACACCAGATGGTACTAAAAATTCAAAATATTTCCTACAACAGCTGTATCTTTGACAACAAAATTAATACAAGCTGAAATACCACTGTTGTATGTAGGCCATAATGACCACACTCCTCAGTTTTGTGTCTAACGTAACAAGGCATTTGATAGTTAAAAAATATATCTGATCAAGCCAGTATTGCGTCAATCATATGACTCTGTCTGGGTGTTCAAAACCACTTGCAAAATTTAGTGCCTTTGTAGTTTAACAGCTGGTCTGATAAGAATGTAAAATACACCTTTCCCTAGAGCTATAATAAATGTGTTAACACTTTCTTACAACCAACACTTTCCTACAACTCATCATTTTCTTGCCCCAAGATCCCTCTTAATATATTTGATGACATAAATCTTTTAAGCTGGTTTTGACCAGAAGCTAACTTCCCATACTCTGTGGTATTGGGACTTTCGGGGAGCACAATGAGATGTGTTTTTTTCCTCTGGTGTTTAAAGGGGAGGAGGGAGGAGGTGGAATATCTTCAGTTCAGATGAAACAAAAATGAAGAGGATGGTGCTTGCAGTTGCCACTTCCTTAACAAAAATGTGTACAGTAAGGTTTTTTAATTATCTATTTGTTAGATCATTAACTAGATCATTAGATAAGACATGAAACTCTTTAGTATTTTAAACAGTGTAGCGGCTTTGGGATGTCCTGAACAGTGAGCAATAAAAGAAGGGAACATGAAAATAAAACTGAAGTCAAATAGTTTTCCCATCAAAAGAGCATATTATCCAAACACTATAATGAACACAATTCTATCTGCATATGTTTCTATCTGTATGTGAACATTCTTGATGCTAGCACGTGAACATCTGCTAAAAATTCAATTACTTAGGAGTGCTGTGAAGCAAGAAAAAACTGTTAGCTCTTGTTGTAGAGAGGGAGGATAGTGTGGTGGTTATTGATGCTGGACAAAGCCTAGTCTTGTTTTGTGAAACACTGAGCCACCTCAACAGGGAGTTTTACATCCCAAAGTTGTGTAAGGCCTGAGGTACATGGAGGATCTACCATGGGAACAGAGAGTAAAACCCCAGGATCTGAGATCCAGTCATCCTTTTCCCAGTCAGACCTTGTCTGTGGTAGGTGAGCACTGCCTTCCCCACACCTGTGTGACTGTCTTTACTCCTGCTGATCTCTGCTCTTCCAATGGCACCTTGCACAAATCACTCCTTCCAATTTCCCCTCAGTGCAATTCCCACCCTTATCTGTGGGACTCCCTTACCTCTGGGACTCTAGTCCTCACTCAGCACAAGCCTGTGCTTGCACAGACCATCTGGCATTGAATTGATGTGGTTGAACTGGCACAGTCATGCTGGACATGGAAGTGCTAAGTACAGGGTTTTTACTTACAGATATAGTGCTATTAGCTATTTTTAACCATATTCCTTTTTGCACAACTGCACTGCTGTCATATCAGTTTGGTTTACTTGAAATCTAACATTCAAAATATTACTCAATACAAGTGCTCCCATCTAAAAATTTTAAGTAAGCAATTAAGTCTTACATTAAATGTGGCTGGTTCTAAATGAAAATTTTTGTGTACCTCCTCAAAACAAATACGCTGTCTAAATTGATGAGGCAAACGTGTGTGACCTTATCAGACACAAGCAGATAGTTTTCCTCAAGGTGAATCTCTAAATTATCTAGAAAACTAAATTATTTATCTAGACATGTAAATTTGTCTAGAGGTCCCTACATACCACAAGGGTGATGGCTTTCTGCATCTCCTCAAATAGAATATATCCCCACAGTCAGTTACAATTTCAAGATGAAAAATGTGTGTGACTTCTATGTCCTGGCGATCAACTGAGCGGGATCAGAACAGACTTCTCTGATCTATACTAAAGATTGAGCTGATCTTGAAGGCTTAGACATCCTTTTTTCCTATCCCTGCATAGCCACACAGCTCATTCACTGCCAATCAGGCAAGAGCTGGCCCACTGTGAAGGTGCGGACCTCTTCTAATTCAGGTAAAGTAGTTTTAAAGCTACATTTAGGAGAGTTCTCTAAAGGATCAATTGCATCTCCTTTAATTTTTTGGGAAGAAAACAAACAGATTATCTCAAAGTAGGATTTTCTGAGTTCTGTTATTTTGCAATTGGCCAAAATTTACTATTTCCATTTCTATTTGCAAGAGCCCAACTCTCTCACACAAATCCCTGTTAATGACACACATGTGCAGAGCACTAAAGGAAGCTAAAGGGATGCCCACACTCTTGGCTAAGCCCCATCTTAGCCGCTGATTTGAAGCCAAACAAACTCTTCAACCTCTGAACTCCAACTCTGCCACTTGCTTTCACGGTGCCTTGCTAAGCAAGCAGGAGCCAAGCATCCGCAAATTCCAGTCTGTACAGAACTTCCCATATGCAGTCTGGACAGCAAGGTGTGCTAAAGCTCAGCCAATAGTACCCATGGGGCAGAAATTTCCTCTGAAAACTCTTCTCAATTGTATCTACTTCAGTCCAGTGCAAACCTGAAAGGGTCAATATGGAAAGTGCCAGTGCTTTATGCTAATACATTCGGTTCTGCACAAGAATGGAGATTACTGAAAAAGGTTGAAAGAACTGCTGTAAAATAATTTTTTTCCATCCTTCTTGGTAAAAATTCATTCCCAACTGCGTACTTGGACAAAACCAGAGTAATTCAAGTGATGCATCGGCCAAGGCTCTGGGCTCACTATTTGAACAGACTCAGAAGCCAATGTTTTCATTAAAATTACTTCCTTCCTCATCATCAGCTCTGCTACCCAAAACAAAATCCTTTTCGAGAGATTTCTAAGAAATCATCTGCGCTTCCCAAAGTCTGTCCCTGTAAGTCCCTTTCCCAGCCACAGCACATGCATAATCACCATGGCTAACCAATTATTCTGGAAGCATGTGTGATTCCCAGATTGTCAGATTTTCGTGGTTTGAGATGTTGACATACAGCTCCAAGCTGAACACTTTCAGCTCTAGGATAAAGCACAAAAAGAACAGAGTGGATTTTGTACACCTGTTCTCCATCTATCCACCAAGAATGCCATCTTTAGACTTGATAGAAATTCACTGTGGCCTCCCAGAGGTAAAAGTCAACGAATGAAGTCACTCCATAATATTTTATTTTGCTGCTAAAATATCATAAGGTTAAAGGAAAGCTGACACCAGGAAAGGTTACACAGGCATCCCAGGAAAGAACTCAGGAAGCAAGGAACACCGCCCATATACTTTCAGTGCATTTCTAGCTAAGCTCAACACATTTAATATCTTTGCCCTTCTTCAAAAAGATTTATGACATTTGGCAGCAGAATGGTATTGCAAAGCAGCTGTGCTGCAGGACCACTATCCTTGTGGTGTCATGCAACGACACTGGCAAGAATAAGTGATCTCACTCCCTCTCTGTAGTAAGTGCTCACAATCTCTCAGAGCAATCCATTTACAAAAAGAGATAGGATCTGCAGATGAGTGCACACCCCATCTGATGAGCAGTATGAGACTGCAAACCCCACCTCCTTCTCCTGTGAGCTGATGGAGGCCCCAGCTCCACCCAGTCATTTACTATTCTGATTCCTCTGTCATTCTGCTGTCCTTGCTCTCTTATGGTCCAGGCTGGGACTTTCCTTTACAATCATCTAATGCTTTTACGTTCCTCTAACGCTCATTTTGTCAAAATCAGAGAGCAGCTATGCGTACTTCAGATGTCTTCATACAATTCAGGAACCACGGAGATGTAAACTGGGCCACGTCCATATATGACACTCTGTGTCCACAAATGCTCAGCCCCGGCCAGCTCCGGACCCAGCGGTCAGGAGTGGGCTGCCCCGGGAAGTGGACACTTAGCTGTGCAGCTCTGGGTGCAGCTAGAGCGTACCAAGACGCTCTCTGTAAGGTTTGCATCGTGCCAGGGAGCACAGTAAGGATGAGGAAGGAGCCTTCTGTTTGCAGTTACAGAGAGATTATTCCCAGGACAGGACAGGGACAGAAGAAGCCAGGAAACATCTCTGTGCAAAGGGTTTTATACAATAACAGAACTGGGGGTGGATACAATACATGAACCAATGAGGAGACATCAGAGGTGGAGTGAGGGGAAAATCAATCATGAGCAGAAACCAACCAAGGTAAGGGGGAGGAGAAGGGAGATCATGGGCCCTAATGGGGCGTCGAGGTTTGGGTTGATCCAGGGAGTTGGACACTTCCAGAATTGGATCAGGGGAGGATTGACATTGGAGGCCCTGTAAAAAGGGGTAGGGTAACAGTGATGGACAGGGAAGGTACTGGAATAAAGGGAGGGGAAAATCCATATAGGGAATAACAGGGGATGGCAAAGCGGAGATTGACAGATAATGGTCAATGCCAGCAAAGGGGGTAAACAACCTTGGAACAAACCAAATGGGAGGAACATAGGGCAGCACAGGACTAAACCCTTAACAACTGTACAATATTAAAAATATAAATAATCAACAAAACATGCACAGCAACACATGTATTTCTCTGACTTGCTGCTTGCTGTGTCTTGCTAGTTTTCATCCTAGTCCTGAATGTATCCTTGCTTTTACTGCTTGTTCTATCACACTTTGTGCCAATTATCTGCAACTTGCTGTCCCCAAAGCCAGGATTCACCCTTAACAGTGGCAGAGCACAGAATTTATATCCTGTATAACCAGAACTAAGCTGAACAAAGCTCTTTTTGGAGAACATGCAAGCAGGAAGGGATGTGAGGTATGTGCATGGCCAGTTAAGAACTACTCAGGGATGAAACATATTTTCAAAAGTACTGAAATCAAGTGACTGCAATGCTGTGGTCATTTGTATGAGATGAAAGACAAGAGTATTTTCCTGACAACTGGCTGAAAAAGCTAGCAGCATCACTGACCACATATCAGTATCCTCCTCAGGAGGGGAATCTGCATGAGAAAAGTGTTTTTGAGACAGAACACATCTGTCAGAGTGGAAGTTTGCCTTGGACAGTGCCACATTTTTCCCTGTAGCAGGTTAAGTCTTTGTAACATAAGTTCATGCTCTCCAGTGTATTTGTTCTGTATGCTTCTATTTATTTCTTTTGCTAGTACATTATAGTCGACTCTTGTTTTAATCTTGATTATCTTGAGATCTCCTTTTCCATGACAATGTCTGAAGAAATCCATGAGTCTGGTGCCTCAGTAGTCATAGTACTACTTTCTGTCTTTCCCTTTGAACCTTTAGCTCCCCGCAGTGACCTTGATGTGTCCTTAGCCTTGCTAAGGTGACTGCACAAGGGATGGATTTTTGCAGGTCAGTCTGTGTGAGAATTTGGAATGAGGAGTCTATTCTTATCTCACTTAGTGGGTCACCTTGGAGGAGTTTGTTCCCTGTTCTATGCTTCACTCTCTTCATAAGTCGGAAGAGATATTTAATATTTCTTGATGAAAAGCAATTAGCTAAGCTGTAACACAATTTCCCCTCCTAATTATCTGTCAGCCTGCTGTCTGTTGAGAGAATGTTCAAGCTATGTGCTCTCATGCTTGCAGGTGCACTGAGGCACTATTTATTTTTGTTTTTCTTAGCCTCTCTCCTATAATTCTCGGGCACAGTCTTTGTGCTTTTACTATTCATAAAAATGGACCATAATATTCTATTCATCCTAAATCACATCATATCATTGTTGACAGAAAAGCATTAATTACCAAAGTTTTAATTTATGGTTTCGCTTCTGATTTAATGTGTAAAGAAATATGATATTTGAAGCAATTTGAAATAAGGGATGGCACATAGTCTCAGAAGGACTCTGGCAGAATTCAGCTTCACCACAGACTGCACAGGAGAAATGGATCTCAACACCTGGAATTCTGCATCTTTCTGGAGCATCCTTTAGAATAGCCTCCAAGCATCTGCTAGGACAATACATGATACCTCCACACTCTGGAGCATGACTTGTGCTGGTGGTGAGTTCTTGTGCTGAGTAACCATACAGAGCACATTTGTGAAGTTCAGTCTGAGACCCTTATGTGCTGTGTAGTCAACCTGCCCTGTGTGATGGCCATGTGTCTAGCAACCCCATTAGCATTATTGATCTTTATCCTTCTTTTTACATGGCCAGACATGTTTTATAGAACAAAAATCTCACCCTTTCTCCTGACAAAGTTTCTGGGTAGAGAAATAAGTGGGCATGTCTGGGAAAATCCAGAGATGTGTTTGAAAACCAACTAAGGCCGGTAACCCTCATCTCCCTTTCTCCACCCCTTCTCCCCAGCCTCCATATGATGATTTCCCTGCAGCACAGAGAAAATCTCCAGCTAGTTCTCTATTTCTTTGGCTAATGGTGGAGGGGAGGAAAGCCCTCTCCATGAAGGCACCCCCTTTGTTTCTCCTTTTTGCCCAAAGCCACCTTGCTCTTCAAGCTGCTGCTCTATCACCTCTGCCCCTTTGTTCTCCTGCTTAGGGATTTTCCACTCCTCACCTTCCTGCTGATAAAATTAATCAAACTAATTTTCCCACTCAGTCACCTCCCTTATCACAGTCACTGCTTGGCCAGAGCCCAGTGGATATGCTTTATGAGCGCTGCTATTTTTTCTGCAGCTTTTTATGGCCAGGGTGAGTGATATGTCCCAGGATGTGTCAGCAGCTTGCTGATTCACAATACCTTGAGACAATTAACAAATACATTTTGAGCCATTTTGTGAAATAATTCAAATTCATAAATTCAGATAATTTCATCATCAGGAAAAGATCCTGAATCCTTTTGTTTGTCTTTGAAACTCCCTGTTTTTAACTAGTACTTAGTCCAAGTGATGACCGCAACTTGTTTCAGCTTCTGTATCAATGATTTTAAAAGGAAGAAAGGAAATTTTGTTCTATCTTGTGTTGCAGTGCAGGCGTTCTAAAGGTGCAGAATGGGGATACATGTGAGAATCAGCAGGAAATATCTTTTCTCCTTGGCATCTCTGACAGATCTCTAGTCTAATCTGCCTCCCAAGGCCCCCTCAGCAGTTAATACAAGAGCCCATGGCTCAGTGACTGAGGAAGCCAAGGAAATCGGTGCTTAAACCCAGAAGGGCTGAAATTAAGATGAGTCCCACTCAGTGAGTAAGAAAGATTTGCAGTTCTTCTTCCTCCTGCTGTTACTGCTCCAGCATCACATGTATTAGTAACACCAAGGACAGCATGCACAAGGGCCAACAGCAGCATTTTGAGCAATCTGTCAGCTGATCAGGTGTGTCACAAGTGAGTAGGTAGATCCTTATTCTCAGTGTTGCTTCTCAGCCCTGTCATTTGATTTCATGCCACTGAGTTTGCCTAAGCAATCTCAGTGATGGTCTGCTCCCCACAACTTGGCTGTCAGTGTTAGAGACCTCTAAGGAGATCCTGTCAGCTCAGTGGCAGGAAAATTCCTGAGTACATAAAGCTTACACTCCTAAGAGGATTCCTCTTTGCATATCACTCCTGGTGCAGGGTGACATTGCAGCATTTCACTAGTTATCCTGCTGAGGTGAAAAAATAAAATAAGTTTTATTGTGCTATACTAGAAATAGTTCTTAAAAGTGTTATACATTTGGAAAGCAGGTGCAAAGAATCAAAGAGCATAACCTGCTCTGACCTCCATACCCCATCACCATGTCTGCCCCTGGCCACTCATCTGTGCATCTCTTGCACGAGCTCTGGACCTTCCTTAAGCTTTTCAGAAGCTGATTTAACCCACTAAAACAGCAAAAAAACTACTCCCAGAAGGAGAAAAGGGAGTAAACATTTGTCTGAAGTTTCAGTTAGGTCATTTGGCTTGGCAGGATGTCCGGCGGATACCAGGGCTGCGGAAGGGAGCAGGGAGGGATGGTGGTGAATGCAGGAAGCAGGGTGGCAAAGTCTGCCTTCCTCTGCTCAGCAAGCTGGGTGCCAGCCCACAGACACTTGCAACCCTGCTCCTGAGCAGTCTCATCCCTCTAATGTCACCCCCTGGACTTTGGGCAAAGCTCGGTGAACTCATACTTTCCCTGGGAATTCAACAGAGTGTAAATGCCACACTGTGAGCTTCCTGTAGCCTAAAGACTTGATAATTGGTTTAATTAGGCTATCAACTTATGATCTTCTTGCTAGTGAAAAGCTGCTTGATTCAATGTTAGCTTTTGATATGCAAAAATGCTTTTGAAATTCTACCTCAACCTGGGTGGCCCAGAAAGTGTTATAATTTCCCTGACAATAGATAATTCATTCATAATTCACACATGTATGCCTGACAAGTGCTGATGGAGAGTGTTGAATAATCTCTGAGGCTATGGATTCATAGGAAGTTTTCTCTGGAGACATTGCCAGAGTGATAAGTTTTTCAGATTCCCCCCAGCTTAAAAGCATCAGTTTACTTCACTGACTTACTTGTAGACCTGCAAACATTTCATTCAACCTAGTGAGACTGAATAAAGGCAGAGACAGTAGCAGTGACAGAGAGGAAATATTCTCCTCACACTAGCACTAGTACTGGGAAAAAACATAACATGAAACACAAGCTTCAGTTGAAATACAGGAGTGTTAATGACTAAACTTTCTATGACATAACCACAGAAACACCTAATAAATAGTCATTATGGTAGTAGAAAGATAACAACCTATCTACAATTTTATACTGATGCTAATTATGATCTCTCACAAGATGAATTAAAAGATTCTAGTTTGCAGTTATGGAAGATAGCAGCATAGCCAAAAAAGGAAGACTGCCTTCACTGAGGCATAGTGTGGTGTTGTCAGCATCCTTCTGAGCTTCAAAGGCCCTGGCATATCCATGAATAGTATTTTACTAGCATGATAACAAGAATGACAGTGCTGAAGAGGAATTTCCACTGATCTCATGTAATTTTAAATAATACTTAATCCTTCTCTTTACCATTTGTTTCAGTATTTTCATCTATGCTGATTTAATTTAACCTGGGTTTTCTGCAGAGCCAAAAATATTTCCAATTCTCACTTCTTTTGGACTGCTCTGCTCATGGGGCACATTTGTTTCTGTTTCAATTATGACCCTGTTAAAATGAAAACTTCTTTTATGTTGTAAAAATCTGTTTTAGACAGCACTGTGTTCTTAAATTAACGTTAGCCAGCTTTTTGTGTTCTTACACCTACAACCTAGACTGCTGAGCCCAGTTTGATATCCTCTACATTACTTGGGGAAAGTGTTATTAGTGAATCGCTAAAACATTTGCTGTTTTGACAGGTGGTCAGTTCGCTGTGTTGTTCAAAAAGCAGTTTTTCTTTAAGAAGTGCATTGCTATTCCATACTGATCTTCTAGCCAGATTGCAAAGAGCCTGGTGTCAGCAGTGTTGGTCTAATTCCATGGTTAACCTTGTCCTTCTGTGCTGGCATCATAAGAGACCTTTCCCTCCCCACAGTGCATGGCTGTGGGTGCAGGGTTGGATGATCAGTACCACACACCAATGCCCATGCAGAGAAGAGGGAGAAATGGCTCAGGAGGTTGCAGTATGGGGTTGGAGGGTTGAAGAATGGAAGTGATGCCTTAGGGGATAGCTATCCAAGATTTATCCCCACACAGCTTCTTCTTACCTGCCCTTGCTTTCCTGAGATGAACCAGGGAGGGACCACAAGCATGAGGAACTTCAGTTCCTGCCTCAGAAATATCTCTGGCCATGTCAAAAATATCCTGTTTCTTCTGGCCTTGGGGTAGCAGCAGTTCAAGTGATTCTAGACCCAGGCCAGTTTCACTGGTAGCCAGGGGTTGTGTCTGGTCACAGAGGGAAGCAGCAGTTTGCACAGCTGGTTGCTGCTCTGGGAGGTGAAAACAGATTCAGGCTTCTAAACTGCACACCAGGACATCTCATCTGGAGAAAAAAGGGATTTCCAAACTATGGAAACCAAAACCACTTGGGCATAAAGGCTGGGATAAGAATTGGTGGATACTCCAAGAAGAATAACATAAATGTTGTGAGCTCCTGCCACAGCACAGAATCATTGAATCATAGAATGTTAAGGGGTTGGAATGGTCCCTAAAGATTATCTAGTCTGAAACTCTGCTGCCATAGACAGAGACACTTCCCATTAGACCATGTTGCTCAAGTCCTTATCCAACCTGGCTTTGAACACTGCCAGTGTTGGGACATTCACTGCCTCCCTCACAGGGCGATCTTTTCCAGTATCTAACCACCCTTGGAGTAAAGAATTTCTTCGTAATATCTTACCTAAATTTCCCCTCTTTCAATCTGTCCCCACAGTATGGTATATAGCATGTAATGGAGTGTGATAGGGTACTTTGAAGGGATAGAGAGGCTCCTGTCAGGTCACTGGTAGATCTCCTGTGTTTCTGCTAAGGCCTCCCAAGCTCAGCCTTATCTCAGCCTTATCTGACCCAAAAACCTTCTGAAGCCTCAAACCTTTGCTTCTTTCTCTCTGTTCATAGCATTTCCAAGCTCTCACGTCAGGATGAAGGTGTGGGAGCTGATGCCTTTCTAGTGATGGGAATGTCTCACTGCCAGAATAAAGTGTTCTTTTCCAAATCATTCTTTACAGCTAGGGGCTTTATAAACTCACTCGGAATAGAAGGCTTTCCTGGTGGCAGGTGGATACTTAAACAATGTAAGGAAGAAGAGGAGAAAATCAGATATCTAAGCTGATGGGAGAAAGAAAAGAAAGGAAAAGAAGTTTTTTTCTGCAATCATGCAAAACAGGCATTTTAGATAGCTGGAGACATTTCTGCACCGTGGTTTGGATGGTGGCCAGTTTACATTTGAAACTGGTGCTAGTCAGGAGGTGAGTGAATAGCTTTCTTAATCCTCCCTGTATGGCTACTTCTGGGGACATGAAGGCAGGTCTTCTTGCATGGTGTGAGACAGAAACTGGTCTAAATCAAAGTCTCTCTTTCTACTCAGTGATTCAGCTGTTAACCTCCAATGTGAAAGGTGCAACAAAGCAGAACTCAAAGAAGACCTGAGAGGAAGAAGTAGCACTTCAAAAGCAATCCAAAGGGGGAGCTACTTCAAAAGGCAACCCTGGAGTAAGAAGCACTTCAAAGGGGAAAACTTCCCTAGGGAGCTTGTTGCAAATTATCTTAAAGTAGGTTCTACCATCAAACAGATGTAATTAGTTTCATTCTGATTGTCATGAAATCTTGTTCATTCAAAAACAGTCTGAACATTTTGTATGGTAGAGGAGCACTTGCCAAAGGATACACTAGACTTAAGTATGGTTAGTACTCTCTCACTGTGGCTGCATGTAGCTGCTCACCAAAGTTTGTTAAAGCTCAGGAAGGTCTCTCAGAGCAGATCTGTCCAATGTTGTTAACTTACTCGTAGTTAATTTAATTTAATTCTCATTTTCACAGCTGACTTGAACACTATAAATAAAGACTGTTGCTATGTAAAAAGTGGAGAATGTTTCTGGCCTCTCATGTATTTCCAGGTACTTTTTATAGTTGTATTTGAGCACTCCAAAATGGCATACATTTTTTTCTCCTTTTGTTTCATTATCTCTAGGCATAAAACAATCCAAATGTCACAAATCACATGCACCACCAATTAATTTTACTGTTACCATAGACAGTGTAATTAAAATCATGGCAACATGGCCTGACCCCTCCCGTTCCTCCTCTTTCTATCTTTCTTGTATTTTTTTCCCTTCTCATCACTTTGAACCCTTCATCTTCTATACATCCTTTTCCCTGTGCTTGTTCTCATGACAGGGGAATCAAGTCTTCCCAGATCTCCTGGTTGCAGCTTCACCCTCCCTTGGCCAGCATCCATGTTATCTACCTGACCCCAACACTAATACAAATATTAATTTTGAAATATCTGTTTACTTTTTAGAAGTTTAAATTCTATACTCTATGAAGAAAGTAACAGAGTGAAGTGAATTGTATCTTCTGTTTAGGTAAAGCATGAAAAACAGCTTCCAAAAAGAACTGAGGCATATCAGGATTGTTAAGTTTTGAAGTGCCCACAGCCTGATTTCAGAAAACTTCATTTGGTCTCAGCACTCTGCTTCCTCAATCTCCTCCGAAATCCTTGGTGATAAGTTAATTTTTCATTTTCTTGGGAACCAAATACCACCTTTGGATAAATTAAAAGGAGTGTCTTGTGCAACCACATCCATGTCATTTCAGTAAAGTGCCTCATTTGGTTATACTTAAATGGATACACAAAAAAAGAATGGATACGTATTATAATGGTGTTAGATAAAGCACCTATCACTTGAAGATTCTCACACAGACACCTAGAAAGCTTATTCATCTTTTTCTTGTCTTTCCCATCAGTGTGTCACTAAGCTTGTTTTTTTCTTCTTGAATAATGTCTACATTGTTACCCTAAGGCAGGCAAAAGGTGGTTCCTTGTTTCTTACCTGGGTCAGACAAAGCTGTGTACATACTGGAAAAGGAGGAAGGGCTAAAATGAGGGAGGATTGTTTTTAGATTATTTATCAAAAAGCAACATATAATTCCCCCATCTGGAAGTTACAGTGTCATTTTCCTCCTTGCAACAGACAGATTCTTACAACGTATTTTCAGTGTCTAATTTCCATATTTCCTGTTAAACAACCTTGTTGTAGCAAATCATTCCCCACATTAATAGCGAAATTAATCTTGTCTTTTGAAGACAAAGGAATTTTTACATGTAAGAAAAGATCCTCCCCTAGACCTCTCAAGTGCACCAGTGTTCTGGATTTGAGCAGCCCACACTCCGAGGCGTTCCGAGAAACAGCTCCTGGAGTGCAGGGATCCCTGGAGTGTGTGACAGGTACAGCATGGAACATGTCAGACCTATTGCCCTCTGACCTGCTGGTGTTGGCAACTCAGCTTCCCACAAATAAAAAGTTACTTGGCCTTATCAAAGGATGTTAAAGTGTGTTCTACATACCGTGAACACCTATTTAAGATTTTTAATATGAATCTTTTTGTAGTTGGGACTTGTTTTGAAATTTGTCTCTTAGCAACATCAGAGTTATTTACAGTAAATCACATCTGAATTGAGATGAAAGAACTTCACCTGACTTCAGAAAGGAAAATACACACAACTTGTGTTTACAAGGCAACCCATTACAGATGATTGCTTTGGTGATAGCAGCTTATGGAACATCCATATGTGCAGTTGGCATTTGTAAGGTGATGAAACAGAATGCAGTTTCTGATATCTGATCTGCTTTCACTGTGGTATTTGCAAAAATAAATATACCAAATAAAATTAAACTTGGAAATCAAAACAGTTGATTTATCTGAAAAATAGGAATCAAACAATACTCTTTATTAAAATAAAGAACAAGTTCTAAAATAATTTTTTAATAATTGTGGGTTTTAGTGTTTAGTCTGCTACAGAACAGCATGACAAAGTAGTGGAGCCTGAGACTGCTATTCTGAGCTAAAAGTAAAATAGGGTTGTTGTTTTAAACTAGAAAGAAAATAAGGTTATAGAGGATAGCTGCTCTAACTCTGTTTCTTTATCACATTCTGAAGAGAGAGATAATAATGGAGTAGAAGGAAACAGAAAAAAGACTGGCTTAGGAAGAGATGACCTCTCTTTGATAACAAATCCTGCAGTACTTTGCATGCTCTGCTAGTCCTTTGCATGGGGGTTAAACCTTACTGATGACTGTTCAGTTTTGTAGCACTGGTTCTACTTTGGATTGTTAGAGAAAAGGGAGAATTCATGCTACAGATTTCACCTTAAGCTAATTTAGAAAATGAAACTATGTCAACATCACCAGTTCAAAAAACAGATTAAGTTTTGCAGCTATGAATCTTTGGTTTTAGACAACTGGGCATTCCTATTGAAAAGAAAAAAAAAAAAAAGGAGTAAAATTGTGTTTTGGGATAGCTCCCTAAGAAGATTTCAGCCTTATTATTTGAATTATGGCAGCACCTTCCTGTTAAATGCTCTGCTTGTAGTGTAATTTACTGACTAAGTTAGCTATTACGGAGTACAGGAAGATTTAGCATCAGACAGAACACACAATCTTTTGCAAGATGACCAGGAAGGAGACATCTTTCCAAGAGACTTGAGGAGGAAATGCTGTGGAGGACAGAGTAGCTCTGGAGAGTCACATCTCTGAGTACAGAATTTTCAGATGTGCAACCTGTCCTAGGGGTTAGACCTCTCACCAAGCCCTCCTTATAAAATGCAGATAGAAAAGATCTCTATCATCATCACCTCCTGTTACAAAAATGTAGATTTCTGTCCTTTTCTTAGCAGAACTCAAGTTCAAATCCCCCATTTCCTTTAGTCTTTCCCATTGCCATTTGCTACCTCCTAACTGCTGGTCTGTAGCTATGCAGGTTGTAGTCCCTCTTTCATTTTGCATGGATTAATTATATATTCATTCTTACTATCTAGGGTCAATGCCCATAAGAATCTGTAGCTGGGAGGACTGCTCTTATCTGAGATGTGAGAGACCTGCATATTAATGAATGTTCTATTTAGTACTAATCCCTTTATTACAAAGCAATGTCTTTGTGTCTCCTAAGTCTCCTTTGAATGCTCTAAGCCTTCAAATGTAGGGAATTAAATTGTCCAGAGAAGTGTTGGGTGCCCCATCCCTGCAAACATTCAAAATCAAGTTGGATGGGGCCCTGAGCAACCAGATCTCTTTCAGTATGTCCCTTTTCATTGCAGGGGGTTGGACTATGTGGTCTTTAAATATCCTTTCCAATCCAAACTACACCAGGATTTTATGATTCTATTCTATTAAGTAGCAGTGGAGAGGAGCAGTCTTCCATCCTGCAAGTCCAATCTGGTGTGTGCAGAGTTTCCCAGTACAGGGAGGATGAGCACAGTATGCCTCAAATAGGCACCAAGCTGAGGTGGCCACCCATCTCGATGCTGTCACACCTTCAGGCAATTTATTTGTGTGCAGCAGCAGGAAATTCAGTCTCTGTGGGCTTTGCTGATAAATCTCAAACACTTCCATACTTTGATGGCACCAGAAAAGAGGTTAGCAGCCAACAGGGCACTTGGGGAAAACCCATTTTTAGATTTCAGTGTCTACATAACTGGCAGTGAGGTGTTACAGTCTGGATGGCGCCTCACCATCAGGCAGTCTCTCCTTCCATGAGATTTTCCCCAGCACAGTCAGTCTCCTAGAATAAGGAGAAAATATCACCCTCTGAGAAATAACAGCCTTTCATTACAAAATATTTATGAATGTTTTCTAATGCTCTGAAATGAAAGCAGAAAATGTTTCTTATTTCCTGCAGAAGTCAAAGAGTACCATCTTTATTTCTGTGTCTATTCTCAGTGTTCAGCTGTCATTGTAGTTTAATTATCTTGTCAGAAGCATCTGCAATTTGGAGAATTTTTCTTATGTATTCTCGTACCATTTTCATTCCAGTTTACATCCCATGGTAGTGCTTTCTGGTGGGTAGTGGGAAGCAGGAAGAGGATGGAGCAGCAGGACACAAAGATGGTCAGGTTCAGCAATGAACTCAGATAAGCCCATGATGCAACAAGTTTAATAATGACAAATCACAGAGTATAATGACCACAGGAGCACAAGAATGGACATAGACTTTTAAAAATGGTAAAGAACAACTCTACTTGTCTTTGATCGTAGAATCCTAGAGTAATTTTTGAGTGTACTTGTTATATAGAGTTTGTTGCACTTGTATGATGCTGTACCATTGCAATGACATTTATTGAACAAAACTCATTCAATCTGAATGCTTTGATCATACATTCATACAGCATTCATACAGGTGTTGAGGAGGGAACATGCAAGGTATGCAATTGCTGTTCAGGGCTTAGACACAAAGACATGCTCCTTCCAGCTACAGGCTGTCTTTCTCAAGGCAAGGACATCTGAAAAGGAGTTGGAAAGAGCCTTAGCTATGGAGAGGGAGGCAGGAATGCTGGCCTAGTGAAATCTGCACATGCTATATCTTTTCCAGGACTGACAGGAAAGACCTAGCAGGTATAGCATCTGTGTAATTTAGTGATGTTCTAGGGTTAAGTGGGTCTCCCATCTGGGTGAGAGAGTATCTATTATGCTGGAGCAAGCACATAAACCACAGGCTGACATATAGATTAATGATGATTACCAAGTCTAGACCCTGCTGTATGCCTAAATATACAGCTTTAGTGTAGGATGACACTGTCTCAAACATCTGCCAGAGGGCAACACATAGTAAATTTCTCACATACAGAAGAGAATAAGTGTTAGATGATGTTCAACAAATAAACAAACCAAGGAAACCTGCTCTACCTCAGTCAAAGAGAAACAATTGTCTGAATTGTCCCTGTCAGCGCTTGAGTAGATTTATTGCTTCTTATCAACAGCTTGTTAAAAAAACTGGCAAGACATTAAGAAAACGGGGAGGAAAATCCTCCAGACCATAGTTTGCTATTGATGTCTATGAATCAACTTGTCTCACTTGGAAATCATGCTATGGTTATCAATAGGGGTGAGCTACGCTGTGTGATGCAGCTCTAACTGTGACAGGTGTGAAGATCAGCTCCTTACAAAAGATTTTAAATTAGAAGGGTGTAGTAAATATGTGGGAATATGTAGTTATTAATGTATCATGACTGAGAAGTATTAAATAAATTGATTAGCCAAAAAGTTTTTTGTTTTTTTTAAATGGCTGCTTGATGCATTTAAAAATAAGGAATCAGATCTTCTTTATGAAAAGAGCAGACAGGTGCCAAAAATCATTCCATTCTGGCCTAAGATAGACATGTGAACTGTAAGCTAGTCCAGAGTCTATTCAAGGTAGCCAAGTGTTTTAATGGAGGCAACATCACTCTTTACTTCTTGGAGCAATGGATGAACCAGCAAACAAAGATGTCATTGGTAAGAGCTAACATGTAATGCCTAATAATCCATATTTTTTTTAGTTCACCTCATTCTGTTTTCCTAGACTGAATTCACCTTAGATCTATTGCCTACTTATAATTTGGGTATTCAGAAATGTGGAGGTCACATTTCTGAACACCAGTTACTAAGAATATGAGTTGTAGCATAAGAATATGTTGAGGATATGAGTGTAGATTAGATTAGCATAATGGTCTTATCTTTCAGTTACAGCATTAACACAGTGCTATCAGAGACCTGCATGAAGAGACAGCCAAAGGAAGGCATTTGGTTTTGAAACAGATTTGCTACAGGTTCATTCATTTATAAGAGAAATACCAATGAAAAAACAACAAGTGAATTTGTAAAACAGAAATTACAACTAAAACACATCTGTATATTCCACAGTTTCTTCCCTAATTATAAGGGAAGAAGGAATAGAATTGTCCAATTTTTCAGTTTAGGAAGTTTAATGTACAAAATATCCATGCTTTTGCCGCTCTATAAACATAAATTCCAGCTTTTATGACACAGATGAAGAAGACCCTAAATGTGGGTGTGGTTCTAAAATTAAATGAAAGCAATTTTATACCCACAAAGAATGAAATACTTATCTGTGTTATCTCTGATTTTAATGGAGTCTTTACTGTTTTCTTCCTATTCCCACTTAGATCATATGGGTAAAATACACAAATAAGTGAGATCTCAGTCTTAGAGTGACAGTTCACAGATGGTTTAAAATTGTATGCTAAATTCATAGTCTGGAATTTTTTATAAAAGTTATTTATTGCAAAAGGTCCCTAAATCTACACTGAGGTGTAATATTCCACTGGCAATTGCTTTAACAGCTCTCAAAAAAAAAAAAAAGAGAAACTGGGACTCACTTTCTCTCCAGTTTGTACTTTATTAATTCTGTAAAACTATGTCACTCCTGTCCATTATGTTTAAGACTAATTTCACAGCCTTCAACAATTACTTCATACATAATGGATACCTTTTTTCTGAAAATAAAACTCCAACAACCTAGAAACTACATTTTTCTTCACACATGATTGTTCTCCCCATGGAACTTTAAAGCAGTATTTTTGCAAAGACATTTTTTCCATGTTCATTTTTTATCAGCAAGTAGAATCTAAACATGAATCACTGAAATGAAGTCTCTTCTGTTTTCATGGATCTCACTGTCTCACTTGGGAAGCCAGCAGGGCCAAAATAACCCCTTTTTACCCACAGGTCTTTTGTCAGCATGCAGGGACATGACAGAAAGAATTAATTGGTGATTAATCCTTATATCAGAATTAGAAAGCTCTTCCAAAGCTCTTTTCTGTGGCCACTGGTCCTGAATACATAGGGGAGAGTGCAGAGAGAGCACAGCAGTGAGCACATTCACCTGGGAGGTGCCTCTAGTCTGTTTTGAAGGGAGAGTGATGATGTCCTGGCTGTCCTTCTCTCACAAAGCTGCTGCCCAGCTGCTCCTGTGATTATCCTGCTGCTCACCTGACAAAGCTGCAGTGGTGCAATGAGGCTGTAGGGAAGGCGTGTGGCAAGAACACTGGCTTATTAATTTGGGAATCTATGCACATCTTGGCAAAGGAAATCTCAGATGAAAAGGACGTGTTTATTGCATTGCAAGAGTTCCTTCATTACCTGAAAATAACTCATAAACTGGAGGCTTGTTGTCTGGCACTAAAAGCAGCATCTCCACAAAGCACATTTGTAAGAGCTCACAGTTAGTTTCACTAATTAGCTATTTTGTAATTGCTTTGGATAAAGTAATTTTACCCTCTTGAAATGTGTGAACATCTTTAGCAAATTGTCTCAAAGTGCCATGTAATTATTCTATTTGTGATGGTGTTAAAGTAAAAAAATACACTTGCAGCTTTGCTCCCAAATCAACAAGAAACTTATTTTGTCACTCTTAAGAGACATAAAAGCCACAGAAAGGCTACCGGGTTTTGGACCATAGCTTCTACACATGTGGAGTGTAACAGGGCTCAAAAATAGCTTGAGTGCAACCTTAGGCTTATCAGACAAAATGCTGAACAGACAGGGACCATGAGACAGGCTTTGACTGAGAGAATGCGAATCTCGATAGTCGGAGTGAGGGAGAAAGCAAACATTAAACCTATCTTGCAGATGGGCAGCAAAGGCACAGAGCAATTAAGGTTCTGATTTGGGAAAATACTGAAGAACATACATGAATCCCACTGAAGTAATTAAGTTCAGCTCCTGGGGAATGACTTTAATGAAACGAGACCTGGGAAATTGCCTGCAGCCACTTATAAGCTTAGGAGTGAACCAAAAACGGATTCTGCCTCCAAAGTGTCATTTTGGTAATTTCAGTGGTGTCCTTGTTCCATCTCACTGGGGTTCTCCCTATTTGTTTTGCTTCTCACCAGTGAGCACAAAAGAAGGAGCTGGACATGTGAATGCAGAGCAGGAAAAACTGGCGATAGGGGATCTTTCTGCCTGAGTGAAGAATATCAGCTGGGGTTTTATTGCTCTCAGTTGTTTCTCTGCTTTCCTTACTTTCCTTTATATTGTCCTTTTAATACTGCAAATTTAGCTGTTGAGAGGGAAGGAAAGACAGTGGTGGTCTGTCAAGCTCATTTGCCAAACACAGTCCTACCCTTGAGCCCTAACCCAGGTTGGAAGGTGCAGCCCTGGCATTTTAAAATGGCACTATGGTCTTGCTGTCCATTGTGCCCTGCTGCTGCTGTTCCCCTCACTGTGACCTCCTGCTCTACCTGTTCCTGGAAATAAAGCTGGGGGCTGAGCCCACCTAGGCCTGCCACCTGTTTGCTACAGGTCCTCTGCACAGGGCTGCCCAGCTCAGCATCAGCACCACCTGGGATGACAGTAGTGACAGGATGGATGGAAGTGATGACCCAAATTGGGTCATGCACTAGAGGGGCTGTAAGGTCTGCTTGGGGGTTTATTTTTGAGAAAAGGTCAGGTGGAAGGAAAAAAAAAAAGGGAGGAAATGACATTTCCAAATGTGCATGCCTTGGGTGACATATCACTACACTCAACTGTTCAGGTCTCCATTAAAAACTAGCAAGTAATGGACTTGTAGCTAAATTAGGAGATAGTTGAAATAACTTTTCCAAATGAGCTTAACTTTAAAAATATTCAGGACTTTTTATTTTCTTAGGGAAAAAAAAGTAATAGCCAGTATTACTTCAGGCGTGTCAATGAAAAAGTGTGTAGTAATTTTTTTTTCCAGAACTGAAGTGAAACATTTTTTAATAATGCTTTGGTTTCCTACTGATAGGCTCTGCTTGTTTTTCTTTTCTGCAAGATGCAAGTTTCTATCAAAAGGAAATATGTAATTTCAAAACGAAATATCAAAATACTTACTTTTAGTCTCTTGAAATAAAATGTTCAAATTTTATTTTCAGCTGAAGCTTTTCACAGAACTAGAAAAGAGTTTTCCCATCTTCCTACGTGACACAGTCAGGGCAGTGATTGTTCCTCTATCCCTTCCTGTCATCTCTCCTCTGCCATTTTGAAGAATTTAGGCTGTGACAAGTTAATGGCACTTAACATCCTAAACATTTTCACTGAAAGCCATAAGGGAAACCACTTATACTTTTCTAAACAGTGCTTCAGGCTCTGCTGCAGCTTCAGTTAGTCTAAGGGAGAGCACTCAGTGCATTTTCTGGCAGCAATCACTCCAGCAAATGCTATCTCTTAAATCACTTCTTTGATGTAGTGAAAATACCAAGAAATAAATCATGATGGTAGAAGCTGGATGCTATTATGGCATGTGCTGGGCCAGTTCAATTTGGGCTGAGAGGAAGTTGTTTTTTTACTTGGTGCAGCTGTTTTCTCCCATCGGTAGTCATTTGGACTTGAGGTATCTCAAGATAGTCCTTCCCTGAATAAAAAAGAGTGTTTTCTTGCTCTCGGTTTTCAGTCAGCTGGTTTGATAACTGCAGAAGAGTTACTTGCCCTCCTCGTGGTTGTCCATCACCTGACTACATAGAGAGTCTCCATTCCTTACAAAAGTTTTTATCTTTCTGCTGCTGTTCTTGTGTTTGGTTTATGATCTGTTGCTCGGGTATATTTCCTTAGCTGGGAGCTGGCCACATTTGGCTGATGTCTGGCATGTGCTGCTCTGCTTTCTATTCATGTAATTGTTAAGCAGGAAATACCTATTAACTTGTTATCATCTTGTGTTGAACAGATTCCTGGTGAGCAGACACCGAGGAGCTGCAGCACAGTTGTTTCTGCTCACACACATCATTCTCTGTGCTGACTACAGAGCATATGTGTTTCCTTGTTTCACAGCACACAAGTGTAATAGGTATCACATTGTGTGAGTTCTCTTTCTTTGATTAGACTTGCAGGAAACTCACCTCCTCCCACTAGTGAGATCCACATGTGTGTCCTTCCTGGGCTGCATTGCTAGACATTGCTGTAAGTAACCCTAGATTTCTAGCACAAGCTTTCCTGGAATATGATGTTGATAACCTCCTTCTCCAAGTGATAATGAAACTAATAAGGAGTGGGGTTATTCTGGACCTTGTTCACACACTGGAGGGGCTGGTGAGGAATGTGATGCTCAAAGGCAGCCTGGGCTGCTGTAACCCTGAAATTGTGGAATGTAAGATCCTTAGCACAGAGAGGAGGGTGCACACAGCAAGCTCACTTCCCTGGACTTGAGGAGAGCATATTTTGGCCTCTTCTGGGATTTGCTTGGTATAGTATCATGGAATAAAGCCCTGGAGGGAAGAGGGACACAAGACAAATGGTTAATAATCAAGGACCACTCCAAGCTCAGGAGTGATGCATCCCAACAAAGAGAAACTAAATAAAAAATGCCAGAAGACCTCCATGGATGAACAAGGAGCTCCTGGACACAAACACAAAAAAGAAACCTACAGAGGATAAAAGCAGGGACAGATAATATGGGGAGAATACAGAGGAAAAGTATCAGATTAGGAAAGCTCAAGCCCTGATAGAATTAAATCTGGCCAGGGATGTCAAGGGTGACGTGAAAAGTTTCTATAGGTATGTTGATGATGAAAGGAAGACAAAGGGAAATGTGGGCCCTCTCCAGAAGGAAACCTGGTTACCTGGGATATGGAGAACTCTGAGGTCCTCAATTACTGTTTTGCCTCAATCTTCACTGGCAATGCTCCAAGCACATCACCCACATCACAGAGGCAAAGGCAGGGACTGGGAGAGGGAAGAATCACACACTGCAGGAGATGGGTTTGAGACCATCTCTGAAGGTGCACAAGGCCACAGGACAAGATGAGGTCAATCTAGAGGCCCTTAGGAAAACAGCAGATGAAATTCCTAAGCTATTGATGATATCTGAGATGTCATGGCTATTTCATGATGTTCCCACTGACTGGAAAAGGGGAAATATAACATTCATTTTTAAAAAGGGAAAAAATGAAGACCTGGGGAACTACAGGCCAATCTTACCTCTGTGCCTGACAGGATCACGAGGCAGATCCTCCTGGAAATTGTGCTAAGGCTTGTGAAAAATAAGGAGGCAATTCATGACAGCCAAAATAACTTCTTGTAAAGCAAGCAATATAATCTACCTGGACTTGTGCAAAGCATTTGAAACTGTCCCACATTTAGAGACAACTTCCTTGTCTCTAAATGTGGGAAGACAGGGATTTGGATTACCCAGCAGATAAGGAATTGGCTGGATGGTCACACTCAAAGTGTTGTGGTCAATGATTTGATACCCAAGTGGAGGCCAGTGATAAGTGGTGTTTCCCAGGACTCAGTGTTGGGACTGGGACTGTGTCATGTCTTTATCACTGACGTGGACACTGCCATCGAGTGCACCTCAGCAGGTTTGCTTTGGGGAGACCTTATTGCAACCGCCCAGTACCTGAAGGGGCTTACAGGAGAGCTAGAGAGGGACTATTCTCAAGGACATGTAATGATCGGACACTGAAAAAGGGTAGATTTAGATTAGATTAGATATTAGGAAGAAATTCTTCTCTGTGAGACTGGTGGGACACTGGTCTGTCCAGAGGAGTTGTAGCTGCCCATCCCTGGAAGTGTTTAATGTCAGTTTGGACATGATTTTAAGTGTTCTGGTCTAGTGGAAGGTGTCCTTGCCCATGGCAAAGGACCTGGAACTAGAAAATGTTTAAGGTCCCTTCCCACCATTTCTATGATTCTATGAACTTTATTTGTTTCTGTTCTAAGAAGTTGGTGTGGATAAATGAAGAGTAGTAGAGCCACAACTCTGGTGCCCACCCTGTTCTACTTCCAGTGAAAGACCTGGACCATTGATCCCAAAACCACCAATGGGCTCAAGTGCACCAGTGACTCCTGTCTAAGCCATGTTTTCCCAGTACTAGGCAGATGGCACATTCTCAATAGGAAAAAATTATTCTTGATTGAGATGATTTTAACTCTGTATCAAGCACCTACAATTATGATAGGTCTTAAGACCTGACCATTAGGGGCTGCAGACTTCATTGTAAAGTTAACTTTCACCTGAGTTCTTTGGAATTGTGAGATCTTGCAGGTGTGACCAGGAGAGCTGATGTCTGGGAGGCTTGTCCTGATTATGGCTGGGCTGTGCATGTGCATCTACACTCACTGGCAGCAGGGAAATTGGGCAAGAGCTGCATGGGGGTCTGCTGAAACAGAGCTTCCTCATGAACTGGGCTACCATGGAAAAGCTTTGGAGGGGAGGCTGAAACCTTAACAGCTCCATGCTTTCCTCCTAGGCTTGAAATTTGTGAGTCTCAGGCTTTTATTTTCCTGTAATTTGGATTTTAAAAGGTCTCTGCTGAATGGTTTAGTTTTAGGACTCCTACAGATCTTGCCTTGGGTCACTTCACCTGACCCAGGAGTGTGATGAATGCACATTTGGGCAGACTCTGAGAGAGGCTGAGGAGCTTTCAGGAAAGGTGTTTTGTGGGAGAGGACTGCAGCAAGGTATGCAACTTTCAGCCCTCTTCCTGCCTGTGTCTCAGGAGCCCTGGAGGAAGCCAGCAGAAGGTGAGAGCTCCTTGAATGTCTGTTTTGGCGAAACCAGCTCGTTCCTGGCCACTTTCCCAGATGCTCCTCAATAAAGCAGAAAATGGGAGCATGAGCTAGACAATACCTAGTAGTAAGTCTGATCATTGTGAGGGTGCTCCAAAGTCCTGGCTGCAGTAAGGTGTAATATGATTCTGATTGTCTTGATGTATGCATCTGCATCAGAATCATTTAGGGCCCTTTAGGTTATACCTCAAGTCCTATTTACAGGCAGCTGTGAAAGCAGTCATAATCACAGTAGGGACCAGGATTCAGCTGCCTTCCATCTACAGAATTCCTCTGGAAAACCTGTGGTTTGCCTGGAGGAGATTCCTCTTGCTCCCTGTTTCAACCCCAGAAGCCTCCAGGGGCTAATACCACAGAACCTCTGGCAAGGGCTGCTCTTCAGACTCTCCTGGAGTGAGCCTGGCAGGCGTCTTAGAGAAGGCAAACAAACTGCCCACCCACTGCAACCAACTTGATGTGAATTGAATAACTGCATCCAAAGAGCTGTGAATGAACAAAGCATTTGATGAGTTAGGGCAGAGACATCAGGGGGAGGCTGGCTGTCACCAGGAGGGATGTTTGCTGAACTGACCTGCATGCTGGCATTTCCATGAGCTCATTTGAGAGGGAAAGAATCACAGGACAGTGCTCCATTTTCTTGTGCTGGATTTTGATGAACAATAGGATGAGGTTAAANCACACTCAAAGTGTTGTGGTCAATGATTTGATACCCAAGTGGAGGCCAGTGATAAGTGGTGTTTCCCAGGACTCAGTGTTGGGACTGGGACTGTGTCATGTCTTTATCACTGACGTGGACACTGCCATCGAGTGCACCTCAGCAGGTTTGCTTTGGGGAGACCTTATTGCAACCTCCNAACTGTCCCACATTTAGAGACAACTTCCTTGTCTCTAAATGTGGGAAGACAGGGATTTGGATTACCCAGCAGATAAGGAATTGGCTGGATGGTCACACTCAAAGTGTTGTGGTCAATGATTTGATACCCAAGTGGAGGCCAGTGATAAGTGGTGTTTCCCAGGACTCAGTGTTGGGACTGGGACTGTGTCATGTCTTTATCACTGACGTGGACACTGCCATCGAGTGCACCTCAGCAGGTTTGCTTTGGGGAGACCTTATTGCAACCGCCCAGTACCTGAAGGGGCTTACAGGAGAGCTAGAGAGGGACTATTCTCAAGGACATGTAATGATCGGACACTGAAAAAGGGTAGATTTAGATTAGATTAGATATTAGGAAGAAATTCTTCTCTGTGAGACTGGTGGGACACTGGTCTGTCCAGAGGAGTTGTAGCTGCCCATCCCTGGAAGTGTTTAATGTCAGTTTGGACATGATTTTAAGTGTTCTGGTCTAGTGGAAGGTGTCCTTGCCCATGGCAAAGGACCTGGAACTAGAAAATGTTTAAGGTCCCTTCCCACCATTTCTATGATTCTATGAACTTTATTTGTTTCTGTTCTAAGAAGTTGGTGTGGATAAATGAAGAGTAGTAGAGCCACAACTCTGGTGCCCACCCTGTTCTACTTCCAGTGAAAGACCTGGACCATTGATCCCAAAACCACCAATGGGCTCAAGTGCACCAGTGACTCCTGTCTAAGCCATGTTTTCCCAGTACTAGGCAGATGGCACATTCTCAATAGGAAAAAATTATTCTTGATTGAGATGATTTTAACTCTGTATCAAGCACCTACAATTATGATAGGTCTTAAGACCTGACCATTAGGGGCTGCAGACTTCATTGTAAAGTTAACTTTCACCTGAGTTCTTTGGAATTGTGAGATCTTGCAGGTGTGACCAGGAGAGCTGATGTCTGGGAGGCTTGTCCTGATTATGGCTGGGCTGTGCATGTGCATCTACACTCACTGGCAGCAGGGAAATTGGGCAAGAGCTGCATGGGGGTCTGCTGAAACAGAGCTTCCTCATGAACTGGGCTACCATGGAAAAGCTTTGGAGGGGAGGCTGAAACCTTAACAGCTCCATGCTTTCCTCCTAGGCTTGAAATTTGTGAGTCTCAGGCTTTTATTTTCCTGTAATTTGGATTTTAAAAGGTCTCTGCTGAATGGTTTAGTTTTAGGACTCCTACAGATCTTGCCTTGGGTCACTTCACCTGACCCAGGAGTGTGATGAATGCACATTTGGGCAGACTCTGAGAGAGGCTGAGGAGCTTTCAGGAAAGGTGTTTTGTGGGAGAGGACTGCAGCAAGGTATGCAACTTTCAGCCCTCTTCCTGCCTGTGTCTCAGGAGCCCTGGAGGAAGCCAGCAGAAGGTGAGAGCTCCTTGAATGTCTGTTTTGGCGAAACCAGCTCGTTCCTGGCCACTTTCCCAGATGCTCCTCAATAAAGCAGAAAATGGGAGCATGAGCTAGACAATACCTAGTAGTAAGTCTGATCATTGTGAGGGTGCTCCAAAGTCCTGGCTGCAGTAAGGTGTAATATGATTCTGATTGTCTTGATGTATGCATCTGCATCAGAATCATTTAGGGCCCTTTAGGTTATACCTCAAGTCCTATTTACAGGCAGCTGTGAAAGCAGTCATAATCACAGTAGGGACCAGGATTCAGCTGCCTTCCATCTACAGAATTCCTCTGGAAAACCTGTGGTTTGCCTGGAGGAGATTCCTCTTGCTCCCTGTTTCAACCCCAGAAGCCTCCAGGGGCTAATACCACAGAACCTCTGGCAAGGGCTGCTCTTCAGACTCTCCTGGAGTGAGCCTGGCAGGCGTCTTAGAGAAGGCAAACAAACTGCCCACCCACTGCAACCAACTTGATGTGAATTGAATAACTGCATCCAAAGAGCTGTGAATGAACAAAGCATTTGATGAGTTAGGGCAGAGACATCAGGGGGAGGCTGGCTGTCACCAGGAGGGATGTTTGCTGAACTGACCTGCATGCTGGCATTTCCATGAGCTCATTTGAGAGGGAAAGAATCACAGGACAGTGCTCCATTTTCTTGTGCTGGATTTTGATGAACAATAGGATGAGGTTAAACACTTCATATAAAATACTAACTCTGATAATGATGACAGACTTTATAGGGGCCTATTTTGCATTACTTAAATGTCTTTTAGTACAAGATAATCCGTCTTCCAAAGCTGGACAGTTTCCAGGTTCTTGTCATGCAATAGCTGTAGTTCAGCTCTGTCTAACCAGGAAGAACAAATTTTAAACACATATGTTAATTGAAAAAGTAAGGTGGTAGATCTTAGCAACCAATGCTACATTAACTATCTCTTAAATAATTTTATAGCAAGCTGGGCCTTCTGGAATGGCCCTTTTGGGATTTACCTATCAATAAAGTAAGATCAACATGTGATACTTTAGCAAGGTAAGACTGGAGATGGAAGTTTTATTGTTATAAGGCATGTTTTAAGTTGTAAGGAGATGCCCTTCAGAAGAATTATATTTAAAACTATTCCAGGAAGCCAGCCAATGTACACAAGCATTTGCTGAAAGTATGTGAGAGATTTATAAAATATTTCCTGGATAAAACATTAACAGAACAATGTTTTAAAAGTAGAACTGCAAGAAATGCAAGAAGTTTAGGTGTATGTCTTACTGAGATACAGACAAACCATCAGAATCCAGGACACAAAGCATCAGCTGCATGATTGTGCTTCCACTGAGAGAGCTAAAGGATGTCATTGATATGGAAAATAAACAGATGTGTTCTCCTTACCAGTCATTCCTCACACACTTTGTCAGTTCCTGTCAACTGAAAGATCCTTCCATTTGAATTGCACATGTAGCATTGCATTACTGCTCCATTGCTGAGTACCTCTGGGCATAGAAAAACTCTGCAATTTTTCAATATTTGTGCCACTGACCATGCTGTTGGATGTTTCTTCTTCCCAGCTTCCAACTGCCAGTCTCATTCACTCTGTCCACCGTACTTCCCATTTTCCAGCACCTAATTCCCTTCTCTGTCCTTACATTTTTGACTTCTGTAATGTCCCTCATCTGTTTCCTTGCAACCACAAGGAATCTCTGGCAATCCACAGATGCAAATATGTACAATATGTGAAGCTTATCTTTATTGCTTAAACAACTTTTCCTGCTTTTTGTCTTTATCCTTTTTATATCAAAACCACTTCAGCTTTGGAATTATGACCCTATATTTTTACAGGAGCAGGGTGGTGCTGCCATGTGCTGTACCTAGAGATACTACTATAATAAGATGGCAAAAGGAAAAAAAGAATGTGTAAAATAAATAACAATACTGAATGAGGAAAAGTCAATGTCTATGGTGAGGTCTACAGAAAGGCAAGAGAAAATGATTTCTGAGATATAAAGGTTTACTCTGACAGCTAGAATAGAGATGCAGACCTAGCACACCTGTAAAAAAACTCAGTAAATATTGCTAGAAAACAATCTTCATCATAAATAGTGCAACAGATGCAAGTACAAGCCAGTCATTTAGAATTCACCACACTAATGTGTTTTGGAGCAGCCATGGTCAAGACTATTCCAATGTGTGCATACTGGGTATCATACCACAAAAAGTTTGCAAGCAAAGCTGGTTTGCAAGGATTTCCTGGGATAGATATGACATATTCTTCCCCCATTGATAGACACGTTTATGTTTAAAAGTACTTTTCAAGACAGTCCAACACCCTGTTGCATGACCTAGTGCTCCATCTGGGACAGCGAAGTGTTGCTTATTCAAGAATTAAAGAAGAACATTTTTTTTTCCTGATAGCCAGTGTGAAGTTTTGGAAACTATGATTTGGTGGTATAAGATGCATCATGAACTTAGATATTTATAAGTTTTAATTATTTGTCATGCCTGTTTCTAAACAGAGAATTGTACCACAGAGCTGAATTTGGTCTGACTGCTGTCTACTCTTTTCCTTAAATACTTTATGCATTTCAAAAATTCTCCTGCATGGCTGTGCAGTGCTGCTGACTTTTCATGGAGTTTAACAGACATAAAATAGATTTTTCAAGTGGAAATAAATATGTAAGCCTTGATATAATATGCCTGTGAAAGAATGCTCACTCCAGCAAACTCAGGTAGTCACTGCTTCCTGTGATCTACCAAAGCTGTGATGCAGATGTGTAGAAGCAAGTTAATGACCATAATAGCTATTCAAGACCATGAGCTATGATCACCTGGGTGATCCTCTGTGGAAAACAAATCATGGATTTGTACTGATCTTGGTGAAGCCAAACACACTTTGAAAAATGCTGAAACAGTATTTTCAAACAATGCTGAGCAAGGTCTAATTGCAGCTTCGTAGATCGCTACAACATGGAGGCGTCTGAAAATCCCCCTGCAGACCTCCAAGAGAAACAGTGGTTTTTATTGGATCAAAGACTACATCAGACCTTCAAAACCTAGTCTAAATGGGAAGTCTTTCAACTATCATGTGCTGCAGAACTACACTTCACACTGTACAAAAAAATTAGTCAGTGTGAGTGACAAGTCCTGGATATTTCAAAGTGAGATTAAGGCATGTACAGGATAACATCCTTCATTTCACACAAGAAATCAGCAAGACTGATGTACTTTAAACTTGTGAGATGATGCTGGTAGAAGAAAAATCTCAAAGAAAGAGATATTTAAAATTTGTAACTGGTGCAGATGGTTTAGATCATTATAATTCACATTGTAATAAAAAAATTGGTACCAGGCACCTTCCCGAAATCTGTTATCTAGATTTGCAAAACATGGATAAGAATATGATTCTAGCCAGGTAATATCTAGATACCTTATTCTAGAATGAAAAAAAAAAGCCCTCAAAGGACCTAGTTTCTAGCTGGCAGATAGCAGGGTTCAAGAGCACATTAGATAACAATTTTACATTTTAAAATGCCAGAAGAGATTAGGACTGCAGCAGATGCTTCATTTCTGGAAAATGAAACTTAACTCTGCTAATTTTAGGGATGTTGTTTTGTGTCATAAATGTTTAGGGCCAGTATGAAAGGAATTTACTAAACAAATTACAGAGAACTTATAAGAAATAACAGCATAAGGAGAACCTTATTGCTTTTCGGAGTACACTGTTTTGGAAACCAGATGCAGTGATTCAAACTGGATTCTTAGGAGGTTCTGTAGTTGTGTAATTTGCAATCATTGCTGCTTCAACTTGGTAAATTATGGTGCATAGTGCATGTGAAGTTGGCCTAAACTCTACATAAAAATTCACCAAAAAATCATACAGTTAAATTCAACTGAACAAAATCATTAAAATATCCTGTGTCTTGCCTTTTATGAAATTTCATATTAGCTGACACCTTGGGAGTAAATTTTACATGGTCAAAAGTATCTTCATATCAATATATCCTTGTCTATATATGCTCAGCCAGTATTTTTTTTTTCATAACAATCCAATAGGATTTTTAGAAACTAAAATTAGGTCAGTTGTCTTACAGTTTTTTTTTTGCAGAGGCTACAGGAGAAGGAAATCTTTCTGTCTGTTGTTAAAAACACTACTGCAGTTCTGGGGCTGAAGGCACTGGGGTTTCAGCCCAGCTGTCCTGGTGGTCACTTGTGGCATGGAAGCAGGAACTGCTCCAGTGTTGCATAAGCAATCACCTGATCAAGTTAATAGAGCAGTTGACTAAATGATTCCTGCATACAGCACAGTATGCTTTGAATTTACATTTTGGACAAATATATTGTAAACAGGTTGCCTCACCTTAACAAGGATATGATTTTAAAACTGTCTAATAGAACTGCAAAGATCAAGTGAAAAAATTGCTAGATTTCTAATTTATTTTCCAGACGAAGATTTTATTCTGGCTACATAAATACTGCCTTTTGCTTTGCAAGCTGAAGTATTTCCATTCTCTGTAAGTATTACAGTACTATCTTTCCTAACAATTATCTCAGTCTTTTTTTTTTTCCCCAAAGGGTTTTTTTCCCTTTTAGCAAAGTCTAATTTGGCCAGATCCACCTACATATGCTCAGCTTTCAAATGATTCATTTCAGATGTTCCTTCTGCTTCTCAGCAGCATTTGTTTCCATCGTTTTCCATATGTCAACAGGTTATTTTCAAAGCAGGCTTTCTTCCCATTTTGTCAGTAGGGTTAGCAATGTTTTTCATGTGAGGACTGTGGGTATAAAAGACAATAAAAAATGACTGAAGATTTCATCTGTCATTTGTTCATAACTCTTACAAAAATAACAGATAAAAATAATCCCTGGTTTTCCTGGTACCTGACTGGTCATTCATTTGCACATCTTTTCTCATTAGACAGCAACTGTCTTTGATTTCTCATGTTAATTTTGAGTTTGATATTGTGACAGATGTGAAGCCCAAGTAAAGGCACATGTTAATTGTGTGGGTTTTGTTTCTGTTATTATACTGATTTTTGCTGCTGATACTTTCCCAATTCAGCATTGTGTACTTCCTCTGCAGTAATTAATCTTTCTCCATTTTTAGGTGTCAAGTGCTCAACTTTTTTTTTTCTTTCTTTTTTGACAATGAAAGAAAAACATGGAGCTCCTATTTTCCTTGGAGATATTAGAAGTATTTTTCTCTTACATAAATATCAACATTAATTTAATTTTTTTTTCTACAACATGCTACTCCCTCTCAATCAGCCTTTTAATGTCCTACAAGAAACATTGAGCAAGATGGGAGAAACTAAGGGTTTATGGCATAGTCTGTGCACTGACCTGCTGCAATTTTCAGGATACAGCATTGTAGCTCTTCTGCATTGGCTATTTTACAGGGCTTCAGGAGAGCCAAGTTTTTTGTGTAATTTCTCTCCCATTTAATATATCAGTTCGTTCTCAGAAGGAAACCTATTTGGTATTTTTTGAAAATGCAGAATTTGTTTTAATTGGCATATACCGCACTTTGAAAGGGGCCATAATTTGCATTATTTCAAAGCTTTCATGCAAACACAATGTTGTTTCCAATTCAGTCATACTTTTTATTTCAATTTTAAGGCATACCTTAAAAAGAATCTGCTTTGCAGATAGCCCAGTTGGTAACAACCAGGCTTTGCATAATGCCTAGCACAAACTTTGTGCAGACAGCCAAACAATAGAAGGCCTGTGTCCAACTTGACAAATGTTAGATGCAGATTTCCATTGTCTCGCTTGTAGTAAAGATTGCGTCAGGGAATTTCTGCTGCGATTTTATTCATTGCAACCGAAAGTTAAAAATCACACCCTAAATCCAAAGTTATTAATAACACATTCAACAGATGGCAGATTGTTTTAGAAGAGCAAACTGCATTGAGTGCGTTTCTCCAAAATGAATTTTTAACTCACAGTATTTGGCTCTAAATCCAATCTAATCAAATGTAATTTAAATTTCAGTGTGAAGCAAAGGAAAACAATTTTGTACCTCATGTTGTATTGCCATCTAAATCCCTGAGCCTTAACAAAATTGTCTATCATGTATTTAAGAAGTTTATTGGAAGATGGAAAACAGCATTATTCAGCAGGAAAATGTCATCCAAGTTTATGAGTATAGATATTTATGTTGAACATGTGGAAAACAAGATTTTTGAGAGCATTTTATTAATTAAGTTGGTTGGGATTTGTAAAGCTGGGATGTATATATATGGTCAACCATTCCTCCCTCCAAAAACAACTCTAAGATTTTAAAGCTCTTTGCAGGGCTGATCAAATGGAGCTGGACTTCATGATCATTCAGTGCTAAAGCAGCCCCCATGGAAAATACTGCAGTAGCAAAAGCCCAGAGTGGGAAAACATCCTGAGCATCATCTCCTTTCTCTGTAGACCTAGAGGAGGCAGTACTGTTACTTATCTGTAATAGCAAATAGTTGTCCCCATCCCACCAGCTCTGCTATGCTTCTTGTTTTCCTGGTGATACATAAGCAAGTTTCTACCTGTTCTTGTACCTGATGAGAGCTCAGCAGCTGAAGCAAGTCACTATTCCAGCACCTACCTGCAGCACAGTCTGCATATAAATAACCTGCACAGATGCTTAGATTGCATTTTTCATCCCCTTATGCCTTAATGGGATGGAGAAAGAACTAGTTGGCTGTCAGAAGTGGTGCCCTGTGGAGCTCAGCTGGGTTGCTCCTTTTCAACCTGAATGCAGAATTCAGTTCCTTCATGGTGCAGTCAGGGCACTATCAAAGGAAACCCACATGTGATGGAAACTGTGCTCTGGTTCCTCCTCCGGGAGATGTTACAGCCCTGTAACACTAATGAAAGGCCACCTATGCTGTCAAAACATAATTAAAATGTAAACTAATCTCAGTGCAGAAGGGAAGGTACAGCACCTGCCTTTATCAGCCTCAGCCATGACTCACTGCTCTGTGGCATAATGAGCCCAAATGAATATGCACTTGGAGCTCAACCCACACAGCTCTGCTCTCAACTACCAGTAACAACACCAGCAGACACGTAACTTGCAGAAGCAAAAGGAAAGTTATTCTTTAGGAAATTTTATTTCATTTCTTGCCAAAATAGTAGCAGTAAATATACATAGATAAAGAATTATATATTTATATGTACCACAAAACCCCATAGAAAGTCTGATGTATGGTTAGCATATGCTCCATTGAATGGGAATATAGCTAAACTGTGCAAAAGCTGGCAGCATATTTCTGGTGTTAAGCGAATTTAGCATGTAACATCATATGAGATTCAAACTGTAATGACTTGGATTTATGTTTTGTATGGAGCCCGCAAAATAAATTGCACTATTTCTATTGTGCCAGAAGAGATTATTTGAAGCAGAGGAAGCAGAGATAGCTTAAGTGACATACAAACAAGCAAACCATGCAACATAATTGTCCAGTGACAACTTCTGTAAAAATCATTCTTATTTTTCCATTTTGTTTTCTTCGGCATTATTAAAGTGCTTTCCAAACACTACAGAATGTTCTGTTATACTGTCTATATCCTTTTTCCCTCATAGTTTACAAAGGCTCTCAAGCTGCAGACAGGCAGCTGAAGAAATTTGGGAGACTGTGGGTGACATGCCAAGCTGCCTTTTGTAGTTAACCTGAGTCTGTCTGCAGCATTACCTCAATGAGTTACGTGTTGCTTTCATCTTAGACGCTTACAGCATGAAAATTGCTTCCTACAAAAGGGATGGCATTGTTCCCTGAATGCATTGCTGTGCTCATGGATTTGAAAACCTAAATATACGTTGAATATATTTACCCTGACAGAGCATGATGACTGGCTAAGGAAATTAAATCACCAGCACATAAGCAAGAAACATAGATCTTGTTTAAGGGTGCTTCTTTATACTTTTAGTCCATAGAGCTAATGATCTTGAAATAATTTTATAATGCCACCATTCATGACTCTATTTTCGAGTCTCCAGTTCAATAAGGTAGTCAAGCATGTGCTTAGCTTCAGCTGGGTCATTCTCTAGCAGGTCTTAAACTTTATCTTCAATACCTTGAGCTTTAGTATCTTGAGTCAGTTGGAAATGAACTCCATATTGGGATAATTAAAAACCTAACCTTTTAAAAGAGCCTTGTGTTGATATTTTGAGAAAATGCATGTAAGTATTTACTACTGATGACAAAAAAGTAGACAGTCACTAAGGCTGTAAAGTTGTTCCCAAGGGGATTCCTGATTATCTCTTAATTGGATTCTTTTTTCAATGAAGTTCACTTGAACAATAAAACACATGGACCAGAGCAGGAAACAATTGCCTTTTTCATCTTCCACTTTACACAGTGAGTGCCTCTAAACATGTATGAGATCCTGGGAAGATTTAGAGAAGTTCAGTTTCAAATTTCTGTTTGACAAGTAACCGCAGATATAGGAAACAATAGAAATTTCTGAGATGAGATCCTACAATTTTAACGTAGCCACAAACAAGAGCTAAAAGTATGCTTCTCATCCCAAGGCCTTTATTGCTCACACAAGAATGTGAAGAACATTATTTGAAATAAAGAGAGTTTGTAAAACTCAGCGGGTAATGGCAAGAAGCAGGAAACAAAATATCTGCCTTTGTAACATGGTGCTGTCCTTTGACAGAGAAAAATACAGAGTCACAGAGAAGATTATTATTGAAACACAAAAAAAAGTCTGGCAAGAAACAGGGAATGATGATCTTTTGGGTCAGTCAGTGCTCCCAGACATCCTGGGTGTATAAACCAAAGGCAGTGATCACAGTCACATAAATCATAGGTCCAGTTTAAACTTTCTAGTTGCTATTCTCTATCTATTTTCCTTAAATTAGGGTATATTGAGGTATGGGGGTTTTATTCACTTCCCTCCTTACTCTTTAGGAGCCTCTTGCAGAGCTGAGACTAGGGTAAAAATACAGCAGAAACCGAGTTGGGAAAAAGCCCTAGACCAGCCACATCCCTGGAAGTGTTCAAGGCCAGGTTGGATGGGGCTCTGAGAAACCTGGTCTAGTGAGTTATCTCATGGCAGGTGATGATCTTTAGATGATCTTTAAGCTCCCTTCCAACCCAAAACATTTTATTATTCTATGATTCAGTTTGCACTCACAAACTTCTGCATAGTCAATGTGTTTCTTGCTGCAAGATTTGTAAAGGCTATTGCTAATTGTTTCTGTTCAAAGGGTTGCTATTTGCAGGAATTAATAAGTTATAGATAATGTAAAAGCATGCATTGCAGACTGCACCAGTGCATACCTAAACTGTGACATTCAAGAAGATAAAATATTTCCAGAAATCTGATGCTGCATCTATGTGAGGCCAGTGAGCTGCCAAATCAAGCAAGCTTCTGCTCAAAATTTTGTTCCACTGCTTATGTGCCCTATTTTCAATCTCACATCATTCATGTGGCAACTTTGAACATGAATATTCAGCAAGTATGAATAACTACATTAAAAAAAAAACCTTATGATAATGATAGGTTATGCTAAAAAATATTCTAATAAATCTATAGCATTTGAGTGTTCATCTGCACATCCACAAGGATCATTTGGACCCCAGTGAGTATATTATAAGGGCATACCATCTTTTAAAGCTGATGGTGGCATTTGCAAATTTGATGGTTTGAAACTGACCCTCCTTTGAATATGGGGAAAGTTTACAGGATACCTTTAAGATGCTGTGTAGCTAATAATAATTTGTTGACTAATGAGTAAAGGCTGTTCCAAATCACCACCTGATAGTGATCACATAACAAAGGAAGTGATGAAATCACAGACGGCTGTTTTAACAAGACAGAAGTTTTCTTTTCAAGTCTCTTAACTATTCAGTCCTGACAAGTTTTAACTCTGATTTTATTCCCCACAACATATAGTGCTGCATGATATTTTCCAAGTAAAAAAGAAACTCTTTAGTGTTCACTTTTTCAAAAATACCATTATTTTTCTTTTGTAATTTCATACTATTTTGTTTCCACCCAATTCCTCCTTAAAACATTTAGAAAACTACCAACAAAATGAGAATTCAGTCATTTCAGACAAGAATTTCTGAAATCCATTTAATAATATGAGTCTGGTTTTACTTTTATGAAATAAACTCTGCTTGCAAATTATATTGTTTATAATCTTATTGCTTTATTTTATTTTATTTTACTATGACTTTAATGATTTTAAGAATTTGGCTACCAAATAACAATTGTTTTCCATAACTCATGGATCCTTTGCTTGTAAGAAATTTCACAAACTGAAGGTGGGCTGAGATTTACTTTCTTATTTTTTTTCAATATATTTTCTGGGTCTTTTTTTGTATGAATTTGTAGGTTACCTTTTTAGATTTAGGCTGGTGAAATACTGGATTTTGGGGGCTTCTTAAAATTATCTAGGCTAGCTGTATGATGTACTATCTGTAATTTCCTAGCAGCGTTTACTCTGCTTCTTATGTGAGCCTATTATCTGTCTGTATTTGGTTTTAATAGTTCCCCTTTTTATCAGGAAGTACTGACACACTCATACACATACACATGGATTCTGACCCATATGCTGGTTTTGTGATGAGATCAGAGCTGGATTTTAGGTGGGTAGGAAAATAAATTGGAATTTGAACTCTGAACATCTTCAGATTGTCAGTGTTTAACTCTGTCTCAAAGCCCAAGAACAATTTTATGTTATACTGCATAAGAAAGCTGCAGAAAAATTGTCAGCATCAAGGCATTAATTGTAGTAAAGAACTGTTAAATCAGAATGATAAACTCTTATGGATGAAATTATGAATTCTAGAGCAAAGTGCAAATGTGTCCCAGAATTCGTAATTCATATTGGTCACCAAAACCTCTTACTATTAAAACCAAACATGGGTGTACTCTGCCCAAGGCATTTTTCATTTACTCTAGCTTTGTCCTGAAATGCTCTATCTCATTAAGTGACAGATCCTGATCACAGGGAATTGCATGCTACAGGATCAAAACATGAAAGAATTAACTTTCCTGACTTTCTTCTATTACCAAAGCCATTTTTATGCAAGCTTATAAATATGCTCCTATCTATAATCTAAAGTAAATTTAAGTCTTTTATTTTCTCACCACTTCTTAGCTAGCTTTTCAGATCTTGACACATTTGGCAGGTTTCATTTAGGTAATTTAGATAATTTTAGGTATTATAAATTACCTTTAAAAATTGCATGAAAGTTCCAAAACTCCACTTGATTTAAGGTAACAGGACCTGACTTTGTACAAAAGTGACTTTTAGTTGTAGTAGTATAGTACAAAAGATATGGAGGAAGCATCTTATGCCATGAAATATATAAGAAGATTAACTAAGGATGCTCTTTCAGTAAGAGAGTCTGAAAGTAAGTGCTATTTGAAAGAGAATATTTTCACAGCAGATAATAAAATATCTCCAAGGCTAAACGACGAACTGAAGTCAGATCCTGGTCGTTTTAATTCAATTGCGTGGATAATCCAATTCCCTGAAAAGATTATTTTCATAGAAAATGGAACAGCTAAAACCAAGTGTGAGTGAAAGTGAACCTTGCTTATTGCCAGTGGTGTCTGTAACACATTTTGATTACTGATTTTCAGTAACAGCAAGAAACTCTGCACAGAGAAACACTGTCTCAAATAGAAAACCCAGCTGCCAAAAGAAAAAGGTTGGCAAAGGGGAAGAGACCCTCACATGAGGTTGTAGAAGCAAGAGGCAGCTGAAATAGGGTGCCAGTGAAGCCCCCACTTCTCCTAGCATTGCTTCTGCTGCTGAAGCTGGACATGCCCAGATATGGATCATCACAGGAACCCTTGGGGAAGGAGCACCCTCACAGGAAAATATCTATAAATTTTAAATATAATAAATCTCAGGAAAACTTTTAGAAAACAACTACAGTTACAGGATTTTCAGACAGGGAATAAATGTGTGATAGGACACCATCCATGCTTCAAAAAGGCAAAAGTCCCCAGAGATGTTACGGGTAGCATTGAACAAGCCCATCCCAGAAGATACCTTTCAGCCAAGAAGCAGGTTAGAAAACACTAAAAATCCCTCTGAGTGCAGGTGTAGTTTGTCAGGAGAAATTGTTTATGTCTGTGCTTTATCAGTGTCACGAAAAGTCCATGCTATCTTGCCACTCTTTGATTTGTATTTGCCAATATGATAATGTTTCACTAGCTTAGATAAGGAACTAAGGTTTTGCATATTTACCAAATGCAACCTCACAAACCCTTCTTGACAAGCATTGCCACGTTAGCAAAAGCTCCTTCTGGTGCCATGTAGGTTTATCTTAATTTTATCTCCCTGAAGACTCCAGATACACCTCTGCATAATGCGCATTGGCAGCCACAGAGTGGTGAAACAATGACAGTGGATGGAGTCACACCCACGTGCCAGCAGAAATGTGTACAGTTGATTATTGTTTAGCAGACCTTTTTGGGCTCATATCCCCAACCAGACCCCAGACCTTCTCTTCTTATGGTCCTCTGAGAAATTCCTGTTGACATCACTTCTTCATGGTGAGCACAGTGAGCTTTAAGTAGCACAAACTGCATTAAGCTGAACACACTTGTCTATGAGACACTTTACCTCTTTCTGCCATAGCCTCAGCCCACTGCATAATTCCAATTTGAAGCTGAGCAGCAATGTACAGTGAATATGGTGGTTGAGCCTTGGCTATTTATAATTTTTCCACGAGTAAAATCAAAGTTCTCCTGACTTAGACTTCTTGTATTTTATTAAAAGAGACCATTTTAGTTTCTTGGCTGTCTCACATTTTCTTGGCTGGAGTTTCCCAGGCAGATTTGATGTTGTCAGATGGTGCTCTCAATTCTGAGCAAAAAGGGAAAAAGGCAACTTTTTTTCTTGTGCCCTTGAAGGCTTTTCTTCTGAATTATCTGACCTTTCCCATTGTCCTCTCTTTTCCTGTAAACAGAACTTCTAATGTCTTTTAAGAAATTTTTTTCTTTTCTGGGTATTGTCAATTAGTTTGCTGCTTTCTATGAAAGTTAGCTGTTCCTCTTTTGACACAAATATCCTTTTAGTGAGTGATTTCTGATCCCATCACCATGCTACTTTGAGATTTTCTGTCAACTAAGATGCCAACTAACCATTCCAGGCTGGAGTCTCTAGGCTTCAGAAAACTTCAAAGCCACACACCAGTAATGAAGACCTTCATGAATTTTGCTTACCTTTTTATGCTAGGAACCCACAGAGTTCAGTTGAGTCCAAGCCAAAACCATATCCCTCCACACAGCATCGGACACGGTAGGAGTCATTTAACTCTGCCTGAGCATGTGGGAGTTTCAAGTGCTGATTTACTGTGAGGAGCATTTTCAGCTACCTACCATCAATACTAACCACTAGGGTGCACATTCACGTGTCCAAAACCAGCATTACATTCATCCACACAGCATCCTAATTAAAAGGTGAATACATTTGCTCTTGCTTGTTTCATACCTTGACAAGACTCTCCATGTCTGAGGAATCACTGGGACTTGTTACCCAATCAGTAATCTGACCTGGATTATTCTGTTGCATTTTCTGGAAAAATACATATATGTTTTGTAATATGATGTTCCACTCAAACCTCCTGGAATGATTTCTATAACCTTGATCACACTTCTTCAGTCAATCTTACTGGGCTGTAATATTTCACGTTCATCTCTTAGAGTCTTTCACAGCAGACCAGCTCAGACATGCACACTTGGAGACCAGAGGACAGCACATTATGATCATGAACTCTGAACTCTCTCAAAACTGACTTCAGGGGGCAAAGGGATATATTTGAAAAAAGTGCTAGTTCAAACAAATACAGTTTTATTAGAGGAGCTTGGTAGGCTTATTACCACGTTACATGCAGCATGCACATCTCAGGTCATGCAATAGGGATGCTCTTTGGGAGCTTTTCATTCTCTGCACAGCCAGGAGCTGTTACTGCCTCTGAACTGTTACTGGCACCCTGAGTTGCTTGTCACAGCCACTGAAGCACAACCTGAAATTCCACAGCTTCCACGTTGCTGAAAGCTGCACAATTTGGCCTTTGGCTGTGCAAGGTGTTTTATAAGGGGTGAACACACTGCCAGACTATTATCTGTACTGAATTTTAAGCTCTTAATTTAGTTTTCTCCTAGGCTTCTCCTTTCACCAACTGGGAGGGAGGATCAGGTTGGGGGCTACTCAGAGTTGTTAAGTTTCACACTCTGTAGGAGCTAAGTCTCTCCCCACTAGCTATGGCTTAGGAAAATAAGGGCCTCTCCAATCTGTTAGATGGTTTGCATATATCATCTGACAAACATGCAACCAAATTCCAACCAGATACTTCAGAACTCAGTTGAAATTTAGCTTGAGGAAGGCTTCAAAATACTGTTCTCAAACAGCTAGACAACTGATACCCTAGGAGATATATTTAAAACAGATAATTTCTCCAAGTATTGCAGACAAGATGAGAATCTATTTTTCATATTTACAAGTTAAAATAAAAAATAGTTACAAGCACTATTCATTCTCTTTTCAGATAATTGCATAATTATGTTTTTCATCCAGGAACTGATATTATGTTGCATCCTCATGTTAGACAAGGAAGTACTTTTTTTGATGAGAGAACAGGAAAAACATCAACTGAATGAAAAGTATTATATTTCCTTAATTTTTTTTAAATAATCCCATAGCATCAGAAAATCATTAAGTGACCTGGATGATCAGATACACGCTTCTAGAAAGATCTGTATATAAATTACACTGTTGATATTGGGTTAAGAATTTTGTTATCTTAGAATATATTATATGCTGTTGCCATGTAAATTATTTGGCTGGCACTACTGACAGTTTCTCTAACTGGATTGCAAGTTGCTTATTAATGCAGTGTTGGAAAATCATGTGAAACTATCACTCTTCTGAGACCAAGTCAATATTTACCTACATTGTGGCTGCCATGGTGATGGAGGGGCTGTGAGGAGGCCAGAAATGCCTGCTTTTGCCTGGCAGATATTTTCCCCATACAGCATCCTGGAATGTTCACTGTGTACCACCCCAGAAGAATCAGAGGTCCCAAGGAGGGACCTTTGCATATGGTACCCTAAGTGCACCATTTTGCTCCTAAACAGACTGGAAATGTTCCTGTCCTTCTTCCCAAGATAAACTAAGACAGTTGCTCATCTTAGCCATATTCAACTGTCCCTAGTCTTCTTTTATGGGGATTATTTCACATGAAGGCTTGATTTTGTCAGTCTCATCTGTCCTCCTCCAGCATCCCTCCTTTTCCCTCTGCTGACTTTATAAACAGATAAATTAAAAACATATACATGAATAAAAAAATCAGAGAACTTCAACAAAAGGTTTAGAGGAGCATTCAATCAATATAAAACACTTCTCAAAGTCCATTCAATTTGAATTTACTAAAAAATTCCAAGAAGGAATTAGAAGAAATAGAAAGAGAAAAAGGAAGAAAGATTAGAAGAAATAGAGAAAAAGGAAGAAAGGAACAAACATAAGTTTTGCTCTTGTTTCCAGTGGTGTTCAGCTAATAGAAATTCAAAAAAGAAGCAGGGCCAGGACAGAAACTTGTCTTGTGTTTCACTTTGAGTACCCTTTGTCCTTCCTGGGCCCTTCCCCCAGGTGGGACTTCTGGTCATTTGGCCACTCAGGAGCTGGGGTGGGGTTCCAGGGGCAGGTGTGGAGCATTCCCCTGAGTGTGCTAGGGATTGGTGGCCACTGCAGGGCTGGGACAGATGCCCAGAGGGGTGGGGTGTGCAGGGCAGGGCAGGACAGGGCAAGGGCTGACCTGTCCCTTCCTCCACACAAGCACCCAAAATGTTTCAAGCCGGTAATCCTTCCAGTCTCTCACAGCCCTTAAGATCTGATACTGATAGTTTTCCCTGGAATGTTGCCATGACTCAGAGATGTTACTGGAAGAACTGGACAGTGAATCAGGGAGCTCACACTGCAGGAAGGAAGTGGAGGAGGGAGGTACTCTGGTCATTTGGCCCACGAGATCTAAAATAGCTGCCTGAAACTATTCTTACAGGACTTCGTGCCAAAGAAAATGTTTTCAATCAGGGTGCTCCTCTGACTGACCTGATGTTAAGCCACGCTGTAGATCAAGGGTAAGCAGAAGCTGATGAGAGCAACACAACAGCAGGGACTTCTCTCTGGCAGATGCCATGGGATCCCTGTGGGTGGAAATCTCAGTTCGAGCTCTGACTTCAGAGCAGACACTGCGCAGTGTCACTCAGCTGTGTAAATCCAGTGCATGGACCACTCAATTTTTTTACAGTTAGAGACCCACCTGTCATAACAAATAGATGAAAATAGACTTTTTATTTTTTTCAAATACTTTAATTTGTGTTAGAGTTTATCCATTTAAGAGAAAATTGAAATGATTCCCACTCGCTCCCCCCAAGGAATATGAGAGCATTTGCTAGTTTTGAATAACAAAGGGATCAAAGACAAAATCTGGCAAATGCCACACTAATCACCCAAGTTTCAGGCAATCCACCTGCTGAAATGTCCCCAGCTGTATGGGTTTGTTCCCACAGTAAAGGGAGAGAGAGAAAATAGAGAGAAGAAAAAGATTAGTAGATAAAGGAAAAACCTCAAGGTACGAAACCAGATGAACACCACAGGCAGGACTGAGATGCCTATATGCTGAATAAAGCATTGCACCATGAGTAATCCTGTAGATATTAGGTGGCCAAATGATGAAAAAAAAAAAATTGTTGCTATGCGAGTAAGAAATCCCAATTTGGCCAATACTCAAATGAGAATGAAAAGCTCTTATCAGCATAAGAGATTAAAGGTTATTTTTAAAGCAATTTTAAAGTACTTTTAACATTTATTTGTATCCAAAACAAAGCTATCACGAGCCTTAATTTTTCCACTGTTTTCACTGTTGGGGAAGAAAGCATTACAGCTTTCTAAAACCTGATGCATAAACCACCATAACTGTCAAGTAAGATTTTCATATAATACATCATCATCCAGTTCTTCAGAAGGAAGAAGACAATGGTCTGTATACAAAATAACCTGTGCATTATTATGTCTTGATCAGAAAAAGGAAAAGGTAATTTTAGACACCCCTTTATTTGGCAGCTTTGCAAGATTCTAAGTAGACCATGAATTACCTCGTTTGAACAGATCCATATCAGATATGTAATTACACTTCCCAAGGACAAACCCACCCAAATCAAAGCAGGGATCATCAAACGTCATGCAACATCTAGGCTCCCCCTTGAAATTAAAAATATTGCAGTACTGAGAGCATTTCAATAAAGGGGGATGTAAACAACTTGACAGTCTTCTCCGGTTTCTTTCAATTAGTTACACAGTTTAGGATATATTCTCCCCAAGTCCAGAAAACACTCTGGGTACTTACTGCCTTCTAACTAAGGAAGGATATACTAAGGTTGTTGCCAAATGCATAACACTATCAGCTTGTAAAAAAAAGGTAAAAATTAAGGTTGTTGCCAAATGCACAACACTATCAGCTTGCAAAAAAAGGTAAAAATTAAGGTCTCCACTTTTAACCAGGATCAGGTAGAAATAGTGAGGTGGAAAAAAGCCCTATTCAAACAGACATACTGTGTTGGAGGTAAGACAGGATTTCTTTAATCTTTTCTATGCATTCAAACTGTAAATATCTAGTCTGTGATTAATCATCACATAATCCAAACTTTTTCTCTTTAATCCTCAAGCTAATGGAGAAAAAAAAACGTGGATCAATAAAATTGTAACATCCTGACAGATGCTGTAGATATGCATTAAGTTAACATGGCAGATCTACAGTAAATTACAACACTTAATCTATGCATGCCATTTTCTCAGGAAGAACATAGGTTTGTGTAACTCCTGTTCACTCCCACTCTAATGACTCCATCATGTGAACCCTTTGAGCCTTTGGTTTCTTTCTCATGCGATCAGTGGCACACGATGAGTAACAGCTCTCAGCCAGCAAGTGTTTACAGGGTAAAGCAGAGGGTGGAATCCAGTTTACCTCACCAATGCTTTAGGCATGTATTCTCAGGGCTATTAGAATCAAGGAAAGGGCTGATTCATTGCATCTAAATTTGCTTTTTGCAAGGAAAGCATTAAAGAAAACATATCCCTCCATGCTCAGATGTCTCCCATCTTCAGAGGAGCTCGTGAGCTCAGTAGTTTCCAGCTGACCAGAGGAGGTTTAGGCTGGACATTAGGAGGGATTTCTCCATAGACAGGGTGATTAGATGTTGGAGTGGACTGCCCTGAGAGGTGGTGGAGTCACCATCCTTGGAGGTATTTAAGGAAAGATTGGACATGGCACTTAGTGCCATGGTCTATGTGACATGATGATGTTTGGTTTATGGTTGGACTCAATGATCTCAGGGGACTTGTGCAGCCTAATTGATCATGTGATTCTATTAATTCTTCAAGGAAAAGCCAGTCATTCCAAGGTTTTGTCTTCACCTAATGATATGAGGAACTAGCTGCAATTTCCAGATGTCTCTGGCTTCCAAAAGCCAGTCTTCATGACCTTCTTCAAAGGACCTTGAAGAACGTGCCTAGTCAGATGCTGCAGCAGAGTCTCTGCTGCAGGCTGGGAAGTGGAGCCGGGCGATGTGCCCTGGGCTCTGGCTGGGGAGGGGAGCCACACATACTCACTCTCTTGACAAATGGTCCCAACACCAGCTTTCCCTGGGGAATTACCCAGCCCCCATGCTGCTCAGGGGTGACCATCAGGCAGCTGCTGTGCCTGAGGAAAAGCCCACAGGAGCTCATCATCACCCAAGAGGTGCCATTTTGAACCACGGTTCTTTCACACACACGCTCTAGCCAGCAGTAGGAGCTGGGAAGATCTGAAGAACATGATATCTAAACCAGCTGGGGTGGGTGTTATGCAGTGGTAGTCCTAAGCAAAAAAGAAAGTATCCCAGAACTTTTCTCGGACCACCAAACATCCCTACATGTGTTGTGTAACTAGAATGTATTTTCTCTTGCCTGTGTATTCTGCTTGTCTTTCTCCATAGGAGACAGTCTTGGTGACACCAGGGAGCCCTGCACAGCAAGGGAAAGCAAAGACTGTAGTTTATGGCTGTGTTGAGCATCTGAGCAGAGAACTTTCTCTTGGTAGTGGCGTCACTCTATAACACTCACAGCATCAATAAATTCCTCTTTGAAGAAGGCATATTTAAAGTGCATACTCAGAAATAAAAGTTTGATTATTTTCCCTCTATCCTATTTGTTTGAATATGAAATGTTAAAATTATTGAAGAGACATTCTGACTTCTCTTGGTATGCAGCTAACAAAAATTAGTCATGCTATTTATTATTCCCACCATTCAGAAACAGAACTTTATCCAGTTAAATTATTTTCTCATCTCTTTTGCTACAGGAACTTATTTTTAATATTGCTGAATATTTCACTTCAGCCACTCTATAAATTAGTCTCATCTGAATGAGTTTCTGCCCTTCCTTAATATATGGCTTTCACTGAATTTGTATTTGTATCACAGCTGTTGCCTACGTCAGTTTTTTTTCCCTTCATTTAACCTTTGCATTTTCAGTTGCTTCAGAAAGAAATTTTATGGCTAAATCAGCAAGGATAATGTCTGTTTAGGCATGGTCTGTGGGGAAAACAACTGGAGACACATTTCCTGGCCTCTGTCTTTCTCAAAGTAATTTCTTTTATAGAAGTACATATGCTGCAATGGTGATGTTTCTACCCAAACGAGTATGAGAGCTTAAGAGCTGAGGAAGATGTGGAAAGCAAGGCAAGAACAGTGTTTTTGTTGAACAAGATCTTCAACACTCCACCTCCAGGAAATGGCAGGCATGGGAAAGGAGTGGAGTGGTTTTGGCTAAGGTGAGGGCACATCTGTAGCTCTGTCACACTGTGAAATGGATCTGATATGTAAAAGGGAGCCTCCTTGCTCTGCTCACCACTGCCAGCTCTCGTGGTTTAATGCGAGACCTGTAACATTAGCTATTTTTCTTGTAGCTTCAACTCCTTGGGGCATGTGTGGGTGAGACTTTCAGCTTCTACTTGAAGAGTAAGGTTAAAGCTTTCTTGGTAGGAAAGAGGAGTAATAAACAAGACCCAAGTGTATCAGTGTAGTTGAAGATCCCAGAGGCAAATAAAACATGAACTATTATTTTAACGAATATCATTAATCATATGCCAATTGCGGGAATTTTGAAACAGGCTGATGGTCTTTAGCTTGGCAGCCTACAAGGCTCCTTAATAATGTCCTGATCAATTATTATTTATTAACATCTTTAGTGTTATAATATTTCTCTTCTGACTCTCTGAAGCCCCCAAGTATATAATGTTGGACTGAGTCATGTGAGACTCTGTTACCAGTCTCAGGAAAGCACTGTAGATACTAATCTGCTCATGTCTGTAAATACAAATAAAAAGTGTTACAAAAATACCATTTATACTGGCCACCATTAAGGTATATGATTTTGCCTTTTGCCTCATTAGAGTTACCATGGTATTATCTATGCTAACCTGCCATGGCAACTTTAAACAATTGGAAATGGCAATTTTATACATGCTGATGTTGAGCATTACATTGTTAACTGCTTCATTCAGATTTGTAGGGACAGAAACAAATTCAACAAGATGAGAAACTTTGATGAGATCTAAAGCACACAAAGAGAAAATAGCCAATCTGTAAGATTGGCATTCAGGGTGGCCCCTAATATCTTGGGTTCTGTTTAGTTCTGTGAATAAGTTCTGTATACTGTGAATGAGAGCTGCTGAAATAAGAGCTAACAAACCTATTGATGTCCTTCACTAAACCATCAGAATATTAATCTCCCCTCCTAGATCCCCAGATATGTGTCCTATGTCTTCATTTAACACCTCAAGATATATATCTAAAGGGGAGGTTAGAAAGGAAGGCCAAGTCTTTCCAAATGCTCAAGATGAATGGCAATAGTGGTTGTTCAGAAATTTTATTCATGTTGGAGAAGTGCCAGCTGCACTCATTTTTAATATTTAAAAAATTAATTGTACTTGCCAAAGCCCTTTCAAGACAGATACTTTGATTCCTTTTAATAATGTAAGATCAAAATATGTATCATCAGTTACTTTATTTTGAAACATTACAAACCCTGTCCAAGATCAAATTCATGACACAGTCACACAAGCCAACCTTTAAAATCAATTTTTGGGCCTTTATATATTTTAATAAGAGTAGGCTGTTTTTCCATCGTTCATATTTAAGAAGAAAGAAAACATAAAAAATATAATATGTGTCTCTTTTTAAAAGGGGAAGAACATTTCTTAGAAAGATGACAGTCCTCCAACAAATAATTGTTGTAACTCCTCCAAAAAATTTGTGCAAACAAAACCCCTCAAAACCCCTTTACTTTCCATTAATTTTTTTGGCGTATCCTGCATGGCTGGAGCATTGTATTGCACTGTTACTGTAGGTCTCATGTGAGGAAAGTGGATCAGTGATAAGGGCCAAAAGGTGAAGGAGGTGCTAAAAAGCTGATACAGGTGAGATCTGAAATAAGTAAGGACAGCAACCGTACCTGTCCCTGGGTAGGATGTGCTGTGTTAGCATTCAAAAGAGATCAAAGAAAAACTGGGGGATCCAGTTTTATAATACTGATCCCATTCTGTATTTCTAAGCCTACCTTTTGTATTTCTTTTATTCTATGTCTCTATTAAAACTGTTATTAAAAAAGCTTTATAGGCTTTCTTAGTACATTATTGGAATTTCTCCCACCTACAGAGTTAAATTAAAAGTTCTGCTCCACTTCTCAAAGCATGGTGTATAATATATGACTGAGAATCAATGGTCATATCTACTGTACATATAGAGCTGGATATTGGCCAGATATTCCAGACAGATGTCTGGTTCCCATAGAGTATTTGCCTTAAGGAGTGGTATCTGAAGAAGTTTTATAACTGCCCACTATTGTTGTTCCCTCTCTCCTCAGTGTTTCTGCTCTGAGGTGTCTCTTATAATTTTTTAAATAATGTTTTCCCCAACTATTTCCTGGCATCTTCTTTGTGTACCTGATTTTTTTATTGCCATCCTTTGGACACTGAGATAAATGGCATAGAGTCATTAAACAATCCTACATCCAGTGTGTTGTTAAAGATAGCTTGGTACTTGCAGCTTTACAAACTGCTTTCCACAAAGTGCACTGCTGATGAGAATGTAAGAGTGCAAATGTGCAGAAAAGCCAATTAGTATTGTCTCAGTTAATGTAAAATACATACTGGAGACTTTTGGATTTAGGTAACTTATGAAGCTCCAATTTTATGATACATTCACTAACCTGAAGTCTGAGTGTCTTGAACCATTAGTGATAAAACTTTGTGTGCGACAGTAAAGAAGTAACAGCAGCATCAGCGTTGGATCACAGGAAAGTTCTAGAAAAATCAAGTTCTTATAAAAGTTCTTAAGCAAAAACCATCCCTCAAGATTATACTTCTGAGTGTAGGAGGCAGGCCCTGAACAGAGCAGGTGAGAGAGCAGTGTGCTGATGTTGCCAGAGTTCTGCAGTCTTCACAGTAGAGCTTGAAGACTGAAATTAGGTATGAGCTAAATACTGGAGTAGGCTTGATTTTAGTAGCATATCCAGGAGAATTTGATGGGTGATGGCATCACCTAGCAGGAAGGAAAGCTATAATAAGATCCAATGCCTAGAAGCTGAATGTTGACAAAATTCAGTCTAGGAATAAGATCTGAACTCTAGCTGCTAGAGTGATTAACTACTAGAATAATGTGTGCAGGGATGAATAAATTCCTGCAGACACAGACCATCCATTTTTCTAAATGACAGAGCTTCAAAGAGGAGTGCTGAGCACAGTGCAGAAATTACCAAGAACATTTTTCTGGCAAGTGTCATGGAAAAGGTCATACCAGCTCATCAACACCACACGTTCTAGTCTTCAGATTCTCTTGCTTTGCTTCTCTGTCATATCCAGAGGCCTGCATGGCTGCTGCAAGGCCACAGGCAGCACCCAGCCCCACCACTGGTCTTTGGGACATGGTCTCACTGCTAACTTGAAACTTAGGACTGGTAAATTGAAAATGTCACAAGTTTTTGAACCAGCATGGGGCTGCTTTCAAACTAACCAGACTTGTTCATCTAGATTTTAAAAATCGGTGGGTTCACCCTCTTTGACACAAATTCCCCTAAATAAGGCTTCCTGTATTTATTTTTGGACAGAAATGGTAAAAATTAATCTAGGAGAATGTAGTTTATGACAGAAATCTCCAGTATTGATGTGTAAGGAACCACAGATATTTTCTTCTGCTAATCTGTTCAGATTCTGCCTTGTCAGGAAGGCAGAGTATCTCTGGCATCTCTATACATATCAGAAGACCTGTTCCAATGAATGCTGTGGTCATGTTTTACAGATAGTGCTTAACTGAGGACAAGAAAAGGGAAAGCTTATTGCCACTCTTCTCCCTCATAGCTCTTGTCTCCAAGATGAGCTAACTGGTCCCCTCTCTTTAGAAAAAATTCAAGAAATGACAGGGATTTATTCACTCTGTGTTTTCAAACAGCAAAGTCCGTATCTTTTCACAGTTCATCTTCTGAAGGTGCAGGAATAGTTAGAATAAGCACTTTCACTGAGTCCTTGTCCCCACACTCAGCAGGGTGTGTTCCTTTTGCCTACAGAGCATCTTCAGTGACTCATTGCCTTTTTCATTGTGTATTTGTAAAACTGCAGACTACTTGAAGTTTTACAAGGTTTCACTTCGCATATACAGATTTGGTAGGCTACAAGTTTCAAAATGAAAAGCAGGGGTCTGGAATTTGGGATGAGCTACAACTGCCCAGTCTCACTGAAAAATCAAAAAAGAAATATGAAATTCATAATGAAAGAAAAAAAGAGCCAACAATTCTACATAACTATACATTATTTAGAGAAAAACTACACTCTTACACATATTTTTGAGTTTTCATCCTGTGGATAGCATCACTTTCAAATAATTAATGAGCACAGCTCCCTGAGACCTCAAAACCTGCTTAGATTTTTTTTTTGTCTGTTCAAATCCATTTTTCTACAACAGCTTTGAGGTAAGCTCCTGTAGTTTGTGCTAGGAATTTTTACCTCACCAAAAGGCTGATGTAGATCAGAGTTAGACAAAAGATGACAAAGCTCTGTTATAGTGTAGCAATATTGCTCATGAGATTCTATTATGTGTCTGTCTCTCCCAGTAAGCTGAAGCATCAGATTCTTGCATATATGGATTAACTTTCAGTCAGCACTGATAAAAGACTTTTAGTGGTGTTGTTTTCACACTATTTTGGTTTGTTTTGTTGGTGGTTTTTTTTGTCATTTTCTGTGGCTAAGCAGTACAGACACAGGGAAGAATGCTGATTTGGGTGAAAATAGTATAGTGGTTACCTTTTCCTAGTCAGAGCACAAAACCTCCTGCAGCTCTATCAGAGGTCACGGCAAGGACACCGTGCCAAGCAGTGCTTGTCCCTCGCTGGTGGAAGCCCACCACCCTCAGAGATTTTGTTAAAAGTGCATTTCGTGAAAACCTCTGCCAAACCTTAGCAGCTATGTCAGATTTTGCCCCATGATGATGATGAAGAACTTCCCCCTTCAGAAATTTCACTGCAAATTCTGACCTGAGGCACCAGTGGAAATGCCTAATCCAGGAGGCAGCTCTCACTAGCAGCAGCTGCAACACGGCACTCGAGGATGGACATCCTTGCCCTCACACACCTGGTGGTGGGTCAGGGAGAGGACCAGTGGGACAGACAATGCCAGTTCTCATCTGCCCTCTCCAAAGAGGCAGCTACTTGCTCGAAGCCCTGCTGCAGAGCCTGGCAATCAGAGGAGGACATCAGGTGTGTTGTCTTTCCCTCTATTGGAAAAACTGTGGTAAAATGGAGGAGGCTAAAAGGAAGGAAAAAATCACTGTCTTTTTCATTGCAAGATCTACAGGGAGTCAAAAAAAAAAAAAAAAANAAAAAAAAAAAAAAAAAAAAAAGACCAGGTGAATCTAGGTGGTAAATTCAAATTCAAATTGAACCAAAATAGATGGTCCTCATTCACTTATAACTGTGGGCCATTGCAGACCATAGCAGCTCACAAAAGTTCATAAAGAAACTGGATGAATTCATGGTTGAAAAATTCATCCTAGGCCATGAAACAGAAGCTAATACTGCTGTCTCAGGAAGCACCTGCACACAAATCACTGAAGTTGCAAGACTGGGCCAGGGTATTGTCATTATATGCTTGTCCTGTTTCTATGCTTTCTCTTAAGCTTCTTCCAGTTCACAGGCTTGGATACAGGCTTCTAGACCTTTGATCTGATCAGTTTATAGTTATTATTGTATTCCTCCAACTTTCAGAGAAGATTCAGAGAGTCTTGGCCAAACTTATGATATCTGAGTAAAATTTATAATTTGTAAGATTGTGATATAGTGAAATAAATTACTGAAGGCAGGCACATAATTTTTTAATTATTGATATGTTAAAATTCACTTAAATCATTCCATAGAAGCCATTTCCCACTTATCACTTGGCTGCACTTAATTACTTCTACTAACCTGCCCACATACTTATATTTCTTATTACTGCAGTGTAATATGAAGCAAATCTGTGAAATAACTGGTGGAATACAGCCAGAGGTGGGAGGTTTGAGTCCCAGGTTTGCAGCTTGGATTTACTCCCTTTTAAAAAAGATAAAAAATCTAATCTGAATTCTAATGCCTCCATTGGCTGATGTGGTTCTGGTATAACTATTTTCAGAGTATGTGTAAGTTTCTTAAAACCCCAGTCTGTCAGATAAAACAGTAAATAACCCTTAATACCTTACAACATGGACTGTTCATGGGACCAGGTACCCAACTCAACCAGTGGTCCAGGAATTGGCCTTGCTGTGGTCTCCTCTTCCTCGCTCACACCCAGATTTCAGTATCTGGCAGATGCTGTGCTCGTTGTGTCTGTATTCACTCCCCACGCACAGCACATCCCGTTAAACTGAACAGACTCCAGCAGAGGCCGAGGCATCGCTGTGCAGTGATTCCCAGAAGAACGGGTCCCAGATGACTTTGGCCCAAGCTGTTCCTGGAACATGAATAAAGTTGTCAAGGGTTTGCACAGCTGGCAGCATGTATGTGGACACCCCCTTTGGGAGAGGAGGTTTTGGGGACAGAATTTTCCTATGGGGACATAAGTCTTGTTTGATTTGCTAGTTGAGATGCAAGTTGAGATGCAAAACTCTTTGTAAAAGAGAAGATGGGCTAAGAACCCACTAAAGGCAAAAGGAGTCTGTCATTTTATGTTGATGGAGTTTGGATCAGGCCTGCTGTGCCTGGTCAGTTTAGTGTCTGAAGCTCCAGAACTCCCAAAAGAACACAAAACCATCTGTCAGTTCTGCGAGGAGCAAAGGCACTTACCTGAAGCACATAGATGTACCACACAATTTAACAGATGATTTGTGAGCTACTGTGACAAAAGGATACCAAAAAATCAGTTTAATTTAAGGAAAGTAACTTTTTGGGATGAGAAAAGTGGGCGCTTAAAATGTTTACTCATTTCTGGATCCATTTTCCTCATCAGTGGAGCACAGCCCTGCAGCTGATGATGCAGTAGTTTGCAACACCCAAAGACATCAACTGCACTATTTGTTGTTCCCTAAAGCTCCCAAGGGACAGCCCTGCAAGCTGCAGCTGACATTAGAGGCTTTCATACACCAGAATGTGTGAAAGTCTTAGAGCCATTGTGATTTGTCTGTTGTTTTCATATCACGAGAGCTGTACCAGTATTCCAGTACAATATTCATGTGATGCAAATGTATTAAGCTTTTACATCCTTGTTTCTATTAAGGTATATTAGTAAGAGAAACCTGTGGTGCTGTTGTACTCAGACCTTCAAATAATCTGTGAATTATCCAAAACCATTAAATTCCTAGAAACATTCAACTTAAGCAAAAATATTTGGACTAGCCATATAAAAAAAAAAATGTTAGCAGGTGAACTGAAAACCATCCAAACTCCTTTTTCATTTTTTTTTTTTAATTATGGCTGTCTTTTATATAAACATTCAAAATTTCTTGTAAAAGACAAAAAATTTTTGAATGGTAGGGACCTAAATAACAGAAGGTTACAAATAGCTCTGTTCCTAATATCCTAACTCTGCAGCCTTCCAAAATTTTCTTCAGGCAAAATGCAAGCATAGGAAATAATTTTGTAATGCTTTTTCCCCTCTTTTTTTTTAGCATATTTATAGCTGGCTCGCTGATGCTGGGGTAGAATTTAAGTGGGGAGGGGAGATTTTATTCTCTCTCAACTGTGGGTATGTACTATCTACTTCAGAGGGTACTGTGGGGCTTAATTAATGTTTACAGTGCCTCAGGAGTCTTACCCACATTAAAGGTATAATAATAACTATTCCTAATTAACTTCCTACTAAAAAGCAAAGTTTCATGAAGTTTTAAAGCAGAACAGTGGATGAATTTGTAAACTCCATTTATTTGAATCCCTGGAGTAGGAAAAGTTAGTGGGGAAAGTGGTAAAAGTCTTCAATTAATTTTCCTCAACCTGAGGGATTTAATTAAGATGTTAGAAAAAACGTGCAAGTTTCCTGTGGGTATTTCTTATTTAATTTTCAGTTTCTCAAAGACAGATCTTGAAGCTTAGAAGAGATTTTGTAAGCCACAAAGTGACTAATTCAAAAATAGATGTTAGTTTATTAAAGTTGAACCGGCTATGGATCAAATTATCTAGACAAAATTCAAGAGCTGCATGCAACACTTTATACCATTTACATTCTGCAGTTTGCTTGCTTTGAATTTCTTTAAAAAGGATTGCTTAGGATTGCAGAATATGTCTTGCTGGCATAACTCAAGCACCATGTAGAGATACCTGAGATACCTTTGAAAGATCTGAATCAAGCATTGGAAGCTACACATCTCTGCTAGCTCAGAATAATATCTGAGTTAATTAGTCCTGAGGAGAAGGAAAACATATTAGCTTCAGTAGGATACAGCATAACACTGTGAGACCCAAGCTACCTCCTCAAGACATACCCTCAAGGAATATATTTCCAGCTGAAAACTAAAAAAAAGAAGCACTTGTCCTTTGCTCTCAGGATGCATCTCCAACCACAGACAGAAGACCTACTCCCACATGCAGAACTATAGCTTGTGATCAGACAGAACCTTAACCAATGCTGATTTTATCTATATCCTTCAAACAAACCAACATTTGCTGCAAATGTCCCATTTCCTTGAGAACTAATCACCATGTGGCATGTGGGGGCAAAAGATTGTAGTTTGAAAGACATATTTTCCTAAGTTCATTGTTTCATGAGTTCATCCATATGAGAAAACAAACATTAAAAACAGAATAAATAAGGATGATTGAAGACCAAAACATAGAATTAGAGATCAAGAAATTACATTACTGTCTTGGAGACTGTGTGTGAGCTTTAGAAGTTAAACTACTTTGCTCAAAACCACATCAGGATAGGCAGAAGTCCATGTGCAGTTCCAAGGGTGAGTCCTGGCTCTGGCACTCCCTCCCTCATTTCACCAGCCTGGTTTTCTAGCTTCTCTGCTTCTCTCACAATGCCACAGAGTGGTCAGTGTTTGTCATCAGGCTCTGCCACTTCATTGAACCTGAAGAGATTCTCTCTTTCCAAGGAAAATATCAGCAGTGTCCAGCATCACTGGTTCTCCCCACGCCAAGAGGACTTGCAGCTACATGGTGATAAGCCTTCAGGTTCCCTGCCAGCAACCTGCTTAATTTAGACATGTGAATTCACCTATGAAAGTAAATGCTTAAGGCTAAGATTTTCAAAATAAGCTTGAAGGAATTAAACACTCAACTCCTACAGACTTTCTCAGTCTAACTGCTTTTCTGGATTGGGGCCAGAGCTCTAATCAACTTGCAGTCCTGAGCTTGTAATGAGGGACTTATGTCCCAACTGCTCCAGTGTGCTGCTTGCTTTCTCATCTGACATTGGCCAGAAGCATGCAATAGCATCTCTGGTTTTGAAATACTAAGATTTCACAAATGTTATTTTATATCTTTTTGGATAAGGTTTTGGTCTGATGTGCAGCACAGCCTGAAAAATATATCCTCTATCATATAGAATTCCAAAAAATGTGGTAATATCTGTCTAACACAACATCTGTCTAGCATTAAATCTGAAGAATTGGAACCATTTGTTTGATGAACCATGTAACAAAGATGAAAATTCATTCTTGGGATATCAATGGGGAAAATTTTTTTAATGAAATGTGAGATTATTTCAACCAAAAATTACGTCTGCCAGCAAATATAAGCCTCCAGGCAGCTTATAAAATGTTTATAAAAATAAAGCACAGACTCATTAGAAGACTTTGGGGGTAAAATGCAAATAGTACAAGATTTATATGCTGTTTAGCTATATACAGGTGCTCCTGAGGAAAAGGACCAACTGAAAACTTGCGGGCATTTCTGCAGACTTCATACTTCCTGCCACACAATAGATTGTTTGTCCTTCTATTTTATTCACATGTATTTTGAGCCCACAAATAATGTGAGAGTTTGCTATAGGAATAACTAGGGAAGAGCTAAGTGTTCCCTCAGAGGTACTAGACATAGATTTTTAGACACCTTCCTCTATAGATGATCAAGCAACCAATAAATGTGCCAATGCAGCAACACCAAGCTCCATGAAATCATGCCAGCTTGGATAGGACTCAGTGAAGTAGATGATTTGGGAATAAAAAACTACTGACAAAAAGAAGTACAACAAACACAGGATAAGATGCCAGTACTGCAGGCTGTTGTCAGACTTGACAGGGCCTTTACAGAGGTCAGGACAAGTTGGCTGTGGGCAGCAGTACACACAAGGGAGACGGGGCATCCTGAACTGCATCTAGGCAGCTTAGGCTGCTGGGAGAGAGCAATTAGGCAGAGGAGAGCAGATGAAATTTGTCAGCAACATTGGCAGTATTGACAGGTGAAAGTGGCAGCATTTTCTCCTCCAGAAAACAGTTAAAACCCACCCCGACAACCTATTTGGCTTTAGATGCAAAGTGTAAAGGAAATTAATGGTGCTGTTTTACCAAAATCATTGCATTTTGCCAGTAATGAGAAGCTCTCTTGCTCAATGTAATTTCAAAACTTAATTCTCCTTTGACAACTTACTGAGCTTTATCTCTAGTTTCTGGATAGTGTCAAATATAGTATGATCTTTCTTGCTTCTCTCTGGCTTGAAGCATAACTCTGTATTCAACTGACTACATGTTATGTATCAATAGTTTCCATTAGAGGTCCTGTTAATTTCTCATTAGTTCTTTTGTCTATTCTATTAACAAAATAAACATAATTTAAACAGTAAAGATTAATTTTATTAGTTGTTCAGGAAAAATATAAAAAAGTCGTTGTTCCAGACAGTAATGTACCCAGAGTTATTTGTTTCTCAGTAGTTCAGGACATACTTAAATGCCTTTTTTATGTCTTCCATTATAACTGGGAAAATAAAACATGTCTGTTAGAAACTAAATAATGCTTATTTATGACCCACCTCTAGGGTTTTTTTCATTCCCATTGTTCTCATTTTATTTAGTACAATTAAAATACAAAGGACAATGGCTATCCATAGCTTTTGGCACATTACCAGTTATTTAAAATACAAGTCCAACACAGCAGAGCTCACGCAAAACAAAATTAAATTAACTTAGCCAGCTAGTAATTCAAAGCAGTAAAATGTATCCTGTCCCATTCATTCCCTCAATTCTTCCCAAAAAGCCTTAGGAAATAGACTGTCTTTGTAGTTTGCTTTAAAGGTCGAAAGACTATGTTTGAAACTTTTTGCCTCTTTTAAAATGAGGAGACTTATGCTTGCCTCCCTCCGGTGACACCAGGACCAGTTATGTCAGCAAAAAATCTGAAAGAAATGGTAAGGCAGCACTTAACAATACCTTAACATCCAGCCAAGAAAATGCAGCCGCCAAAAACCAAGGGACACAGATCTTACAAGCTTACGGAAAAATACTGTTACACAAGCTCAGTCAGTGGGCTGCTGGCTCAGCACAACTGGGCACAAAAATGATGGAGTCTGGGTAAGGCTCATTCAGTGGAAATAAATTCATACAGTGATTAGGGGTGTAATTTTTTTCAGTTTGGCCACTGAGGCGAATGAATTTCAGCTCCCCGGAAACCTTCTTCTTCATCTCCCATCTCTCTGCATCCTCCCCATACACGGGGGACAGAACCTGCTGTCCCAGCAGGGGACCTGGCTCCCAAGCCAGAGTGGAACACTCATGCTGGTCCCAGTCCCACTGTTTCATTTTGTACAACTTGAATAGCTTATAAAGCCACCAACATAAGGCCTGCACTACATTGGCTTGCCTCTTTTGGTGTACACCCAACAGCCACAGGCTCTGGAGCCATCCTCTCTAGACCAGCCCATAGCAGGAACAGAGATTTGCCCCTTCCTTGATGCTCCCAGGAACTTTTTTAGTGTATATATCCTGAAAATGCTTTCTCTGGGGATGTATTTTTGGACTAGATTCTGCTCCTGTCCATCTGAAGCCACCTGTGCACTATGGGTGGTATGTGCTCTAGAAATCTCTGCCCTAGAGCATGGTGGTGGACTGGGGAGTCCAATACAGAAACTGATATGCTCAAAACTCCTCAGGCAGAAGAGAGAGCTGAAGCTGAGTTTTGCACAGATTGGATGAATGTTCAGATTTCTGGGTGACTGTGGAGGTCATTACCCTCCACAAACTCATAACTAGACTTGAGGAAATAAATTTATACCTATCTACCTCCTAGGACAGCAAAAAAACTCACAAAAAAACCCCAACTTAAACAGTTCTACAGATGTGGTTTTGATTCAAGCATATTTTCAGGCCAAAAAAAAAAAAAATCATGTTTAGTGAATAATCTATTTGTTGGAAATAAATGCCTAGAGCCAACTCTTTTCCTGCTGCTGAAATAAACAATTCCCCTTTTTCCCTGGGGCAGGACTCACACCCACATGCTTTCAGGCTTCCTTCCTGAATTGCCTCCTCAGACAGCATCCATCTCTGATGAGAGGGGCCACACCTGAGAGTGGTATCTGTAAATATGCCAAGAAACACCCACTTCCACATCCACAGAGTGCCCCTTGTTGCACTCTGATCCCTAACCAGTGACCTGTCATGTTCTGTACCAGCTACAGATTGCAGCCCTCACTGCCTGTAAAGCTTCTGGACCAAACTCGTGGGGCTGAAAGAAACCTCAATATCTGGAAACATCTTGCAGGAACAACATGAAGCAGCAATCATGACTACTTCTGTCTGTCTTATAAGATTAGCAAGTGCATTTTCAGAGGCCCAGCTATGCTCTCATTGTGTTCTGCCTTTCTGAAGTCTGTTCAAGATTTCCTTACTAGATGTCCTAATTTTTCAGCTTCTTAACATTCACAAAATATGCGGCTTCCCCATCTCAAATAGGGATTAAAATAATTAATGTGTGTACCCTTTCCTATCCCCCAAAGATATTCCAGGAACTGCGTTTTGTATGTAAAACTGTGAGATCTTTAGAGAAAACAAATAGAAATTGCAGAAACAGAATTAGTCCTGTGGACCAAATTTTAAAAATTCTCCTTTTTTTGTGCTACTGAGATGTCAGATTAGAAAAATTTAGTTTCTTTGAAAGAAGCTGAGAAGCATTGAGGCAACAAGGAACAAGACTTTCCTCTTGGGGCTGTGCATGTAAATCACTGCAAACCTCAATGGATTTGCACCCATAACATCAGACTCTCATCCTCTCACAGCAAGTCAGTGCTAATATCATCCAGGACAGGTATAGGGGATTTCTGCTGCACATCACTCAGCATACGAATTTTCAGGGGGAGAAAGAGTTTAGCTCTTCTCTGATGTTAGTTTACATTTGTTGCTCTCTTAATTAAAGCAGGGTGTTATTTTCCCAGACTGAAGTGGATTAGGAATACAATGGCTTCAGTGAAAGCTGAGAATAGCTTCTCTGTGATGCATTAGCAGAATGACAGAGGACTGAAAGGTTTAGTAGGGGTGATTCTCAGAATTACTTTACACATGTAAGAGTAAAACATCAAAACAGAAATTAAAAAATCTATTGCTCAATAGAAAACTATGTTCCCTAACATATTATTTACCACAATGACAATTAACCGAATATTGTATGACTTCCCACCCTTGGATATAGAAAAGAAACAAAAATTCTCTAAATTATCCATGTGGACATTTTTTGGTGTTATTGTTTTTTACTGCAGCAGAAAGAATAGCTTTGAAATGTCACTTTTTTCCCCACATAAAATAGCACTGAGTGTCACACTTGGTCTAATAGTATCTATAGCAGTACCTATAGCAACATATGGCCAAACTTAAGACAACTTAGTGTAAAAGAAAAGTCAATTAAATGTTTAATTTGGCACTTGTACCTAAAATAAATGCCATGACTATGCTTCAGTGGAGTATATACAGGAATTGGCTCAGAACAGCTTCTGTTAAACAGCCACCTTTGCCAGGTTTAGTGACTCAATATTACTTATTTCCAGTTAATCTGGCTCAGATTAACTTCTGATTTTATGGGTATTTTTTGTTTCTCTTCTGTAGTCAGCACAGATAAACAATGTCAAGCACACAATCCTTTAGACCCTCCTCAGGCAAAATGAACACTGAAGAAAACTGAAATTTTGGTGCAGTGGGGACTTAGTCCATGCTGATATAACACTGGTGCAAAGAATAAAAGTTAAAATAATGGCTAATTGTATTCAGGAAAATGGGCTGGAAATTAGGACATACAAACTTTAAATTTTTTTTTCCCTATACTTCAACTCCATAAATACAAGTATTTGTGCAACACTAGTGAGATTCATACCAATCAATCCTTGCTTGTGCAAACTTGAATGTGTTTTCTGATGGCCAGGAAACAGATTCTGCGGGACAGCTTCCTTTTGCCAACTAGCAGGAAATAATAGGATATTTTTATTGCTGCTGTGTTAAAATCTGAGACACTCTAAGAAGGGAGCCAGATAAGAATGATTTTTTTCCCTTCTTTCCAATGTCTTTATTTCAAACTTTACCATGATGTGACTAAAAACTCATTTCAATAACTTGTGAAAAAGATTACTAGGACTACAATTACAAACAGTTTCATACTGAACACAGATTTTTTTGAAAATCAAAATTAGATCAGCTGCCTGGGGAAATTTTCCACTATGTTATTCGTAACAGATTCAAGTTCTTCCTGTTAGTGCCTTCCCTTGTAAAGAGACTTAATATCCTTAGCCTGGAATGTGCACAGAAAGAAAGGCACTTATTACAGAAGATGTCTGGTTGGTACTCATTTTAAAAAGTGAATAGTTAAGTACAGTCTCTCAGGTTTGCTGCAGAGCTAGAAGTGCTTTCTTACAGTAAGGAGCTATTGAACCCCACTTACTTTATGACCAGCAGTATGAAATAGACGTAGCAGTCTTTTTTTCCATAGTGGCATGATGAGATATATTAAAGCATATAACATGGAGGAAACTGAGTGAATATCCACTCATTATATTGAGTTTGCTTGAACAGAGCATAAACTCATTTTCAATGTGTGGCCTCAGCTTTCCTCTTCACCCATGCTGTGCTCTCCTCGTGCAGTGGATTATGTGCACATTTCATCTGCAATAGTTGCATGAGGCATTAAAGCCTTCCTGACAAAGAGATGAAAACTTCTTTCAAACAGAATCCTAGAATGGTTTGGGTTGAAAGGGACCCTAAAAATCATCTGGTTTCAACCTCCTGCCATGGGCAGGGACACCAGGAACATATCAGTACCTCTCTTCCTTCTTCAAACTAGGCAGACCTTTGCTCATACATCCCTGAGCTCTTCCTCAGTTGGGATTAGGAAGCAATCGGATGCTGCCATACTGTCCTAGTACTTGCATATAAAGACTCAGATTGCCAAATTGTTTTGTATATGTCAAGCCTTTTTCTTCTCTTGCTTACTCAGTACATCCAAATTTTAATGCCTTAATCCTCAAGCTCCTGACAGACCAGATCCAGATAGATATGTACCTTTTCCATGCCTTCCTGATCTCCCTTGGGTCTTTCCCACAGCAACCTCCCCGGCAGCTTCCTCAGCTCGGCTTGGAAAGAACGTGCATCGTGTCTTCTCCAAGCCCTGTTTTGTCTTCAACTGAGGAAGGAGATTGACTTAGAAAATCCTTATTGCATTTCCTATCAGAGTTTGCACTCTCTGAACTGCCGTTCAGGAAAAAGAAGCCACTGGTTTCTCAGTGGGGGCTGTTGTTCTTTTCCAGGACACATAGCCACAAGCTGCCCTCACTACTCTGGGAAACATCTCAGTAAGGAAATTTAGAAGTATATAATTCAAAAGCTGGGTTTAGAGCAGATTTTTATTCAGTTCAATACATATTGCAATTTTAAGGAAATTTGCAGAAACCTTGCAGTGAGGTTCATGTCTTTAAGTTAAGGAATTTGAAAGTTATATGAATGGTTTGGATTAGGACAAAGCTTCTAGCCCTGTGCTTCTGTGACAGTCACTGCGAGAAGCGGGCAACTCCTGATGGTGAGCATATGAAAAGAGGAGCCTAAAACTTGTCTCCATATGCAATCTAAGGCACCAAACACGACTGGTAAGGATCTTGCAGAATAGTTTGGAAATATCCTTAGTTCATTGAGAGGAATACTCTGTGGTTTTCCTGTGTCATCACAGGTAGTGGTCAAGTGAAGAATAGCTGTAAGTGCAGCCGTACCAGGGTAGGTTGAATATTTCTGGAAGCAAGCCTGGCTGTAGCCCCAGGTGACAGGATGGCAGCCCTGGTGTGTGGCTAGCCAAGGAAGGCTGAGTGGTGAGCCTGTGTCAGCCCAGCTCTACACAGAATCTTGGAGACATGAGCTGTGGCCCCTTCCTTTAAGCTCTACACCTCTATGGAAATCAGATATTTAAATACTAAATTTTGTCCTAATTGAGGATCTGTCCAGAAATGTATTTCTAGTCATGAATGTCAAGAGAAGCAACAGCACATCTTATCAATCTATTGGTATCCCATGCTAATGGCTGCAGTGCTCACCAGCCTGCCTGAAATTGCCATCAGCAACAAATCTGCACACATTGCACTTTCCACTCGCCTCAGTGAGGGAGAGCAGCGGTAGTTTTCCACTTCCAGAGAGGAAACCAGACCCTAGAAAACAAGAAGATAATGGAACACAATCATATTGAAATTTACACAGGCTCTGGCCACCCTTACCATCGACTAAAATGAGGGCATATTAAAAAATTGTTATTTCTAAATTGCCACTACCTCCAGAATACCCATATACAGAATCCTAGCATCTGTAACAGTCTGATTTTTGTGTTCTACTATTTTTGCCTCATAAATGTCTGTGCTATAAAAAACATGGTGGTATGCGCTTAACAGTAGACATAGTTTCAATCTTTGGATCTGCATTAATCCTTTGAGTTTCTCTCACGGTTTATTATGTCATCCAGATTTCACTCTGAACCATCTACTCTTTTCCATATGTTCTTAGCAGGAAATGTGCATGAATTTAGAAACACAGCAAGACATATGATATTCAATAATAAGAACATTTCGAAGACACACAAAAGAAAGAATCCAAATGAAAGTTGTCTCTGGCTTCCAGCCTCATTCAGTCAAACAAGATATCCAATATTCCTTAATTTGAAACTTTTAGTTACGGTAAAATGTTTTGCTTTTCCTTTTTTTAGCTGAGACTTTACTGTGGATACAGGCTTGAGACTGTTGTTTTATGTTTACTCACATTTAAGTTTTTGTAATAATAACTAATATCTAGAATCATAGAAGGTTTTCCTTTAGTCTTATGCAGACAAAAGTAAACAATGCTTTAAAGGCCAAGACTTTGTATTTTGAAATTCAGTGAATATAGGGTTATATGAGATGTCACAGCTTGGTTTGTGGATTACATTGCAAACGCTATATATGTATCAAAGAATATTATGCAACTGCTTGGAAAACTAAATGTTATATATAAACAAGAAAACTGCAAATTGTGTACAGATCTGAACTCAGAAAAATTATTCCCACTTATATTTTTCCCATCAACAGTGAACTAAATATACTGCTACAGACCTTGAACATTCCTCCCTGTATCTAGAAAGGTGATGGAAGAGTAAGAAAAAAAGAGTTTGCTACTGCAGAAAAAGCAAGGAAACATAAGTCTCCAGAGCCTAGAAACAGGGGTAAAGACAATGGAGAGGGGAATGGGAGTTATACAAATCAGAAATGCACACTGAGTCAACCAGGGATGTTCTGTAAGTCTGTTGAGTCTCATAAAGTTAAAAACTGTTTATTTTATCTCCATAAGAAAATAATTGCACCAGGAAGTTACCTCTTTTTTAGGGGAAAAGACTAGTTTTTTATACTGTTTATTTACTTGTAGGCAATGTTTTATTTTATATCCTTCTTCTTCAAGGTGATCAGTGTGTAGTATTAAATCCCTCCAGAAATATAAGTTCAGGGACATGGTGCTAGCAATGTTTTTCTGTACTTGCTTGGTGGTGGTGGTCTCCAGGCAGGCAAAAAATGCCCACTGAATGGGGCAACCTGCTCCAGAGTGTCTGCAGAATCCACAGTCTGAAGGGAGCAGGGAGGCTGGGGCAGGAAAAGGGAGTGGATCTTATGCATTCTTTTCTTCTAGCCCGAAGAAATGAGTTGGAATTGATTTTTGTTGAACCTTTTAAGGATTTACAATGGGCATTAATGGTGCTACAGCCCCTCAGCTAGTAGGGCCTGATGTTAGTCTGGATGTTGTCAGCAGTGTCAGGCTGCACACCCCATGCCCACTCCAGCCCTGGCCCTGTCTGATGTGCTATCACCAATATGAGATCCAGAGGATAGAAAACAGCCAAGTGTGAACACCTCTGGAGTCTGCTAAGAGCACTGGAGGCTAAACTTAACTATTTAGGCTGGAGAAAGTAAAATTTAAAATTATTTACAGAAATTTACTAAATTAATTCACAGAATTATTTAAGGTAATTATTAATTAAAGTTAAAATGATTCACAGAACAGGTAAAGGAATTGTTTCAAGACCATGCACAGACACTATTTATGATTAGGATCATCAGTTCCCAGATGTCTTCTGCAGACAGTCTTTTGTGGGGCATGAATCAGCAGCAGGCAGCAGATTGGCTGTACCCTGTCACCGTTATGATGCTGCAATCTCATGATTGTGTTCCGGGTGCTCTGCCAGAGATTTTAAAAAGGTTTTTCTGTCACTTTTCTTTCCTGATTTGAAGAGGGTTTAAGCCTCAGAAGGATGAGTCTCTGTTAGCAGCAAATCTGAACCTTATTCACTATTCCAAAATATTTCTTTTTTTCCCCTCTTATTAAATAAATCTTATATTCCAGAGAAGATGGATTTCAAGTACATGCCTGTACAAAAACACGATGTGAGCTGAAGCTCCTGCTCGGTAAAGTTCTTTGGACTGTGGTATGTAGAAAATTCAGGTTTTTTCTGTGGATATTTTTGGTATTGTAACTGTGTAGTCTATGTGTACCAGATCTGTAATTTTAAGCTAGCCATAGGCAAACATGGCAAGTCGGTACAAGTATAAATCACTGGCTGTGACAGGTGTGGGCCACTGTAACAAATCTTGTATACTTCAAATTTGTCATAAGTACATGCCTTTCACTAAGCAGGCTCTCATTCTTATAAAAAAGGTGACCATAGAAATCAATTGTGAGTTAATTTGGTATCTTAAAATGGGAGACATATGTGAAGCCAGCAACATCCCTTGGTGAATTCATCAAACCCACATATTTCAAATTGTTATTAAAAGAAGGAAAGGTTTGCATCCCAGGGATGCAACCTCCATTGTTAAACTTTTTAGTTTGTTTGTCATTTTTCCTTTTCCTTTGCACACAGAGAATTTAAAGTTCAACTATTACCTCGCATATGTCCTGGCAAGGCTGCTGAACAGCAAACACCCCCAAGTTCGGCCAGTGCTCCATTCCTCCGTTCCTCAGGGAGTTCTTGTTTCATGTGTTTTTCATTTTAAGTTCGGCCTCCTCGAATGCTATTTCCTCTCTCGGTTTTCACCAAGGTCAAAGAAATCTTTAGCAAATAAAAAATGTGAACATCCAGTCATCTACTGGAATGGTGCCCATCCAGGGTCTAAATAATAAGTTAATAGGTTCACGGAGCAGTCCTCCCTACATTAAGTGTAGTGCAGCTGAAACCTGAAAGAAGAAGAATAGGAAGCTGAGCACTTCTTCACAGCTAAATGGAGCACTTCTCAAATAGAGGGCCTTTTTGTCTTGATTATGAGCTGCAAAGGAATCTGTTTAGCAGAAGTCACAGTTCTAGCAAATACTCTCCCAAGCTGCTGAAGAACATGACAGGGCACAGACCTTTCCCATTGGCTTTCACCCATCTGTGGGCCAGGGCTGCAGAGGCCCCTACACAGAGGAGAAATGATGGTAAGCAGTTGGAAAGCCCAGCTACTGAAAATATGTCTCATATTTTGATAATGTTGCTTGAAAGTCATAGAGATTAAGATTCTATGGAACATATTCAGCAAGTTTTGGGGTATATCTTTGGAAAATTACCTCTAAAAAGAGAAAAATGTGATGCAATAATATTTTCTAACTCTGCTGAGGCTGTCTGAAAATCAAGAGTCACTACCCAGCAGGATTTGTTACAGGAGATACAGTATTCATGGGAATCACTTGCCTCTGCAGAGACAATAATGTATTTGGAGGTTGAGCTAGTCAAGAAATTAACAGCTACTGACATTTCTTACGAATCTGGCCTTATTTTTCATCAAAAGTAGAATTCAAGGTGATGCTAGTCTGTGGGACACTCTACCAAGTTGAGTGTTTAAGCTGTGCATGAGCTGTAATGGAAGTCAGACCCAGAAACACTCTCTCTCTTGGACTGCTGCCTCCATCTCCTCTGACCACCTTGCTGTACCAGCTTCCACAAACTAATAAGGTTCTGTCTTAAGAACATATTCAGGTTTACAGATTAATGTTCCAGAAATGTAGGACTCTTCTGGATAGAAAGATCCCTGCTTCCATTTGAAGTAGTCTGTGTCACAAAATGGCACCCATACTTGTCTTTGCTGCAGGCTCCCCATGACACATCTGATCACATTTATGTTCCCCATGGGCACATCACGTATTGTGTCATCTGGTAATCAAATAGTCCATTCTCAAGTCTTTTTCCATTGCTTCCTGCTTGGGGAAAAACTATGAGTCCTAAAGTGCCTGACCTCCCCTTTTGGGTTATTTAAATTCATCCTATTTCTATTATTCCTGTCCTGAAACTTATCCAATTCTTCCTGTACACTGTCCTCCTCCACATTCACACTACATATTGCATTATCAGAAAATTTCATGAGCACAGTACTACTTTTTCTGCCAAAGTTGTTAAAAATGTTAAATAGGATCAGTCCCTAGACACATCTTGGAAGAACTCCACTGGTAACTTCCTTTCGGTTTGGTATTTTTCCTTTCAACATGATCTTTCATTTTCTTTCCACCTCACAATTCTTCTGCTAATCCAAATTTTCTCCAGCTTAATGAGCAATTTCCTATGCAGCACTGAGTCAAATGCTTTTCTGGTAACTGAGTTGTATCTAATTCTCTTAAAAATAAAAATCATTTTTCAGGTTATTCAGACACAATCTACTTTTGTAATTTAATTTCCATCTTCATGTCCATATTTGCTTATATTCAGCATGTGTTTTGAAGCCAGACCTGTGGTTGACGAGACTTTTCTTCTTTGTTGCTTAAATTAGATCCAACGCTTGCTTTTTCAAGGAACAGCTTTCATCTCCAATAAACACATTCAAAATCTTTGTTAGCAGACTTGTAGTTTCTTTAACCAGTTCTTTTTTCCAGGATGTGTCTCCGCTGCAAGCTGACTCAGTCACATTAATCTCTTCAGATTTTGGCGTCCACCTTAGATGTGGTTAATTCCATTTCCATTCACATATTCCCATTAGCAACACAGCCTTGTTTAACATCATCATCCCTGTTGCAATCTGAGCCAAAATACTCATCTTGGGGCCATATCTGTATTATCCTCAACTTCACCATCTTTGCTGAGCAGTACTTATAAATCATCTTTTTGTTTGTGTGGCTAAAAAAATCCTTATTTGATTTAACTGTGTTTGAAAAATTCAACCAAGTTTGTCTTTTGGCAATTCTTATTTTATCTATACATCTCCTGACCTCTAAGATTTAATCCTGTTAGCTGAACATTACTCTCTTTTTCCATTCTATATAGGATATTTTCTTGTTCTGAATAGGTTATTTCTGAGCTGGGTAATCATCCAGCTAAGTCTAGATCCCTTCCCTTGATTTCAGTTGAGGTCCCAGAGAAAAGCTTTACCTTTGTCGTTCAGAAATTCCAGCTCACTATTACACTCAAGTTCATGAGTTTCCCAGTTCAGTGAACTGAATGTTTGAAACTGAAAATGGTAGTTTCATTTTCAACAAGAGCTACCTGGTTTTACCTGGTTTAAATTTGTCAAGACAAAATGTCTCAATCTGGTACAACCAGTTCCAGTGTCCAAAGGTGTAATCCAAACTGCATCTAATTGAAAGATCTGTATCTGGTTTAAAGTTTACTTGCTTAAAGGATGGACAGCTATCTCAGATATTAAAGTCAGAAGCCAAATTCCTGGTAGTCCTAACTGGAGTGGAAATGCAGAGATTTCTATCCAGAATCTGAGTTGATATAAATCTGTATTGCTCTGATTGAGATAGTTGAGCTGCAAAAACTTAAGCTCACTCTTTATCGAGACAAACCAGATCAGATGCATGACAAGCACAGCACACTTTGGTTTAAAGAGCTGGCTGAGCTGCCTCATTCTCTGCGAGCTTTCACAACCCAGAAGGACTTTTTATGGCACCATTTATAAGCCTTATCCCCTACAGCATCAAATAAGGACACTCCTATCACTCCTGCTGCCATTGAAAAACCATCTCACATAATTTATTGTCTTTCATTTGCTTGCAAAAGAAGCAAGGAAGTTTCATTAAGTAGGTGGGAGAAGCTCAAGGCCCTTTTCACACTCACATGTTTTCTCTTTGTTGCTGTTTGTACAGGTGCAGTGAAAAAGACTCAGAGGGCGTATTCATACAGACAGGACTTGGGAAATGCCACTTTAAATTGTTTGAAATCAAAGGTTTTGGTAGCTCATAAACAAGGAGCTGTTTTTTTCCCTAGGACTGCAAATCAGAATATAAGGAGCTGCCTTCACGTACAAATACATTTGACATACACATGTAACTACCATTAACTTAGTCTGCCCTTGTGGATTGGGGGAACAGGCACTTTTCATTTATGTTCACTGAGAATTTCAATACCCAAAAAAAAAAAAAGAAAAAAAGAAGATATTCTCATAATCAACCAGCTCATTTTGTATGTTGAAATAAAAGTATCCAATGAGGATGTCAGGAAGCCTGTACTCCATCCAAACTGACCAATTTAATGTGTGCTATAAGCATACTTCCAGACTAGCATCTGGAAATCTTAAATGAACAGAGATAGACATAGACACCCTTACACTCTGGGAAATAATTGAAGTTGGAATAAGAGCACGTTTGTGGACCAGATCATCAGCTGGTATAAATCAGCGCAGCTCCAGTCATTCCAAAAAAGTAATGCCAGTTTATGTTAAAGTGCTAGCTGGCTCCTGTAGCTTTCCTTTGTGATTAATTTCAGTGCAATCATTTGCTGGAACATGCTTTTGGACCAAGCTTCCTGAAGCATTACTTTTACAAATCTCTTGTGTGCTCTTGGACCACTGCCTGTAGCACACCCTTCTGTATTAAGTCTGCTTTTCTCCAAACAGAAAGCTCTAGGTTTCAGATTGTTGTTTGTTTTTTTTTAATGGTATCTTAAATATAAGATGAAACTCAAATTTTTACTGAGCAGTTATTTTATTCTTATCACTTTTGGATCTTCTATGAATCAATGGCATCTGACCTTTGTCACTCTTTGATTAGATTATTCCTAGGACAATTAATGTTAATATTTTCTATTCCTTGTGTACCACAGAACCCCAGTGGATTTAAGAGTGAAAATCGATCCCTATGGTAGTGCAGAAGCATCCACAGGCTGCTGTGAGGTGCCTCCAGTGCTGAGGGTGTGACAGGTGCCGATGCAGTTCTGCCCTGGCTGGCACCCTCTCACACAAGGCCCTGGAAGCCCCTGGCACTCAAGGAGCCACCAGAGCCATAGCACAGCTCAGCACAACCAAGGCTCCTACACCCTCCTTTTTACAAACCACTCTAGGAGCTCCCCAGAGCTGGAATCTGTTGCCATGGGAGGGTGTACTGTGGCCCTGTCAGCTTTCCACTGATGTGTCAGACCTGCCAGATTTCCCTGGCTGAACGCAGTAATCCTGATGAGTACCTTCCTGCTGGGACCTCAACACCACAGCTGGCCTCCTGTCTGCCTTGGAAAAGTCTGCATCACCCAACTTGGGGCACCATAAGAGAGAAGCCACAGCACTGTCCTGTGGCTGGGGAAGGGTCACCATGAGAGGCTGTGCACTCAAAGCCCCCTCACTGGAGCATACAGTTCCACCTTGCAGCCTCACACCCAAGCAGTCTGTGGTGAAATGCATCCAGGTCTGCAGACAATCCCTGAGAAACCAGTCTAAGAGCATGCCTCACAGTTATCATGCAGCTCCCCAGCCATGGCTGGCACATTTTCTTTTCTATGTATTTACCACAGAAAAAGAAAAGGGGCAAATTACCTAAAATATTGCGTGTTCATTCATACGTTTCAGTGAAGCAGTCTTTGAAAAAACGCAGACACTTGTGAGTTAACTCATCACAGTCTGTGTTCCCTTTACCTTCTTTCCCACCTCTGTCATCTCTTCCTCCAGGACAACCAGAACCTACAAACACATGAAGAAATGCAGGGAATTTATGTGTACAAGGTCATGACTTTTTAAAGGTCATGGTAACTTAAAATGTTCTACAACAGCATCTCTCTCAAAATGTGGGAAGCCATTGCTCCTACAGCAAGGAAGGCTTGAGGATGATGGCAGCAGTTCAGATGTCCTTGGTCACACACAGACAGCTCATATTCCCCACTACAAGGGGTAAGTACAAGGCTGTACAGTCTACCAGTGTTCAAAGACACAAAGGACGTGCTAAAAGCCCTTAGGTGCTGACAGAGACTCATTTCCTTCAGGGCACAGGACTAAATGCAGATATGTGCAGTCTTCTGGTTATGAGAAACTGAGCTGACGCAATGTTAAGGATGATGCCTCAAGAAATGAGCCAAAAGTGTACTTCCCCACACAACACCTACCAGGAGCACAAGATGTGATTTTCAGCTCTCAGAAAGACAAGAAAGATTGTTCCTTCAGTGTCATCCGTGCTTCCTCTATGACAGCAACTTGTAGAATTACTTTTTCTGGGTGCTTTGGGTTTGTGTTTCCAGGTCCTCATTTGCAAAAGTATTAAGTATTCATATGGAAATCTCCATCTGGAATACCCCAAATTTGACTAGCTATGACCCTGAAAGACCTGATCTGATTTCAAAGTTGGGTATAACTTCAAAATTGGCCCTGCTTTATGCAGGGGGGTGGATCAGATGGTGCCTTTTAACCAGAACTATTCTCAGACTTCAGCTGCCACTGCAGTCACTAGGAGATCTGCCTTAAACAGATGAGCTCAAAATATCAGAGATTTTCTGCTTAGCAGAAAATTATTTGAGATTTTTGAAAATATTGCACATAAACACTACATCTATAAAATGGAGCAAATAATGCCAACACAATTCACAAGAAAGGATTAAGGATTGCTTATGAATCTCTCAGCTATTATTTTACAAGCATTAGAAAAGACTGAGGAAATCAGAAATTTACTGCTGAGATCAGAGCTGGGGTAATGTAAAGGGACAGAGCTCTTCATGCAACCATGACTCTTAAACACAAGACTGAAAACTCATTCATTAAGCCCTGTCTGATCAGAATTGTTTTTCTGAAGCATGGCTTCTGTGCAGAAGGTAGTAGGTCTCCATGGAATTGAATACTGTAGCAGGCTTTCATTTTTTATTTTGTGCCCAACAGCATTTATCTTTTGAAAATTAAGTTTCAACAAGCCATTCAAAACAACTAGATACAATTTTACATCAATATTGAAACACTTGTTTTTGTATTGTCTTGTTAAAAACTTCAGAGTGTGAAAATGGAGGTATGGATGCTTCCAATTACAGCAGATGCCTTGAGTTTGAGTCAGAGTCAGTGACCAGTATTAACAGGGTACTATGGAAGCAGAAGAAAATTCTCTGGAGTGTAGACACACATATGTATCTAAGTGAAATCTACTTCACTCAGCAATTAATCAGATTAAGAAATCTACTGAAGTAACCGAGATTTCATTTAACACATTTCTCATGGGTAGCTACAAGCAGTGATGGCAGAAACAAGCCTTCAAGACTAAAAATAGAAAGCATTCCTATTATGAGCTTTGCTTGAAGCTCAAAAATGAAAATACTGTGAGAACAAGAGAGTGGGAGCCTAATAAAAACGTCTCTCTTTGCCTCTCTCTCTCTGAAATGCCATGCTGAGAAGCAGCACTTTCTCCGACACACAGAAATCTTTGTGCTTGACAGATAGAACAGGAGATTAAAAGGATACAAAGCATTCGGCTTTCCAAAACTTACATAGGTTGATGATTTAAATTACAAAGTTGGAAGAATTTGGCACTTAGCAAACTTGAACCTTGCCCAGGCTTTTTTTTTTCCTTCTCAATAATAAGTTTAGAAAAGCTTGAAAAAAGAAATATTTTCCCTGTAACACAACATATAAACAACATCTGCACTTTGAATGAGTTCAAAACGCTTTTGGAATGGAAGGTTTTTCCCTTCCAGTGTGCTTCAGTGGAGGAAAAGTGTCGCAGAGATTGAGCTGTCTGGTTCCATTGTAAGGTTGCTGGCAGAGACCCAGTGGCAGGACTGACATTGCATTAATCACCAGGACCATGGGCCCTCAGACCCCTCTCCACCATGAGACACACCGGCAATGGATTTGAGGAATACTGGCATTGTCTCAGTCCTGAAGACCTGAAGGCGAGGTCTCGCCTGAACTGCAGGTGATGTGAAACTTTTCACTGCACTAATAAAATACACATTTCTCTGGCATTCAGGCTGTCTGGGAGATAACTATTTAATGTATTGCAAACTCTGTTGCTAATACCTGAATTTAGTGAACACGACTACAGAAAAGACAGAATTTCTGAGTTATTTTGGTTTGTTAATATTCATAATACTAATAATGTTGTAATAATAGAGATATATTATCAGATATGAATTTGTTGAACAGGGGCCTCAGTCTTATTTATGCATCTTCCATAGGTGAAAGTAGCATCGGTAGGAGAGTGGTGTGGCATGCAGACCCAATAGATGCTGGGCCCACAGGGAGCTATGCTCCATATTAACCTTTATCGGGCTTCCAGGGTAAAAGAGAACAGTGCCTCGCAGTTACATCACTTGGCACTTTTTAGCAACTGGTCCTTTCGGGTGTTTTATTTCAGCTGACAATTGCACTGCAGCAGTTTGCAGAAATTTGGAGGTCTAGCATTGTCAATTCTATGCAAATTCTTTAAGCCTGTCTCAGTTTGTGCACTAAAAAGTTAAATACTCACTTCACCATGATCACCATCTAATTAATTTGTTCCTGTTTTGCTTGATTGGTTGCCATTTTAACTCAAAATAAGACATAACAGCAAGGAAGATGGGAGCCATCAAATGACTTTTTAACCAGCACCAGTTCCTTTGGTTATCCACTTTAACTACAAAAACAGTGACAGTCAAAGCTGTAAGACTCTGTGTTGGTCTTCTTTATGAACAGGATGAGCTGCTGAATTTGGCATCATCTCACTATAAACACTTGAATGAGAGATTGGATACCTGAAGTCCAAAGAAATGTTGTTTGCAAACAATAAGCAATAGTAAAAGCAAAACTTTGAGCTCAGTCTGTATATAGTTCTTTAATCCAGGTGGAGTTTAAACCAATATTTGGCCTTGGCAGATATTCCCACAGAGTGATTGTGCAAGTATCACAGATTTTAACAATGTTTATATAAACAACATGAAACATGAGGTAAAGAATTTGATAATTATATATCACTTTTAAAGATACAGGTGGATTGTTTAAGTCTTTCAAATCAAAGTCATAATGGATTACAGCTTTATATGTAGTCAAAACAGAGATTTGTGGAATATGGGTTTTTTATGGGCTTCTAGATCTATTTTTAAATATTTTTAAAAATAAAGCATCCCATCATTATTTCTTTCAATTACTGCATCACATACTGTTTTTTATAGGCTCTAATTATATCTTAGATTAAAATTCAAAACACCTGCTCTTGTGGATCACACTAATTTCAGCCTCGAGTATTTTCATACAAAGAGCTATAATCAGAGAGAACCAAGTGATTTCCTATTCTCTGTACCACTCCTTCTCAGCAGAGTACAGCCAGAGATCTCCATTTCCTTCTTATTTTTTGTGTAATGATTATTACATCTTTTATTTGAAAATGACTTTTTATTGCTGAAAAAAGTAGTATTTTTACTTTTATTTAAATCAAATGAAGCTTTTAATGCAGATATAAGTTTTTTAAATAACAGTAATTTTTTTTTTAAATAGCAGATGAATAGTGTAGCTTTCTTCTGTTAGTTCCCCTTTTCATTTCTCTGTAGCTAATATAAATACTTTGTTCCAGGCTTATAATAAAATTGCTCTTTAGAAAACCTGTAATTTGAGTTCAGGGATTTAAATGGGAATACGTATTTGCTTGAAAGATAGTTTTTGATGTGCTTGGCTCTCTGTCATTATTCATGCATTTCTCTACACTTTAAGGGTGTGATCCAAAGCCCATGGAGCCAAAGGGGAGACACACAGGTTTCTCTAGACTTTGGGTCAAGCTCTAAATACTGTATGAAGAAAAGGAATGGTTGAGATTTCCATATAGATTCTATCACAGTAAAATAGGTATATCTTTAAAAATACTTACTATTTGATGAGCATAAGATGAGATTTGACCCTTTGCCCAGCTACACTGGTTTTAAGCTAATAGGACACAACAGGACAATGAAGAGCCAGGGTAGGGCACTGACTCAGGGCACCACAGCCCTACAGGGGCCTCCAGAGCCATTCAGTTACTCTGAATTTTATGCAGTGAGCTACTTTCCAATAACAAGAAGATGTGGGGATGGGCCAGCAGCTCTGTGCCAGAGCTGCTTGCTTTGTTCCTCCTCCATGCTGTGCTGGAGCTTGCCACTTTGCTCTGATGCAGTGGGCAAGTTTCTGAAGGCCCATGAAAAGCCATCTGGCTCTTGCTCCAGAGTATATTAATGCAATGAAAACAGGTATAATGGAATCAGTCTAGAAACAATCTTTTCAGAAATTTGGTACATTCATACTCTATGCTCCTCACTGTGATTAATTAGCTGTGAAAGTATTCATTGGTATTTTTCTTCACTTTTCCGTGTCATGCATTAAAGTAGGGAAGGTAAGCTCTTTGTGGAAAAATTCAAGCCCTCCACATGATAAAATGCCATATGCCACTGGCATGCACCAAACCCCTCTAAGTTTTCCCTAAACACTCAAAGAAATTTGTGCCTGAGTGTTGTACGGTGAGCTTTCCATCACTTGCAGACAGCTATTCTGCTTTAAGTTAAATAGTAACATGGGACAGAGATATCTACTAGAATCTCACAGGCAAGCCTAGTACCGTGTGATTAACCGTGGGTTCAGCATTTTCCAGAGGTACTTTCAGCTCTGTTCACATGCACGTAGCCAGCTCAGCTCTGTGACTGCTGTGGGAGAAGGAGACCTTCCTGAATGGGCAAGAGGCGTGTGAGATTATGTGGAGGAACTGAGACAGCTCTGTGGCATTGGCCCCGCACTCCCCTGGCTCTGGGAGTGCCTCACCAGCTCACAGCATTGTGGCCCAGTTGATAAATTGGTCTTATGAGGGGTAAGTTTGGGTCAAGGACCAGATTTGTTTTCTGTTGTCCAGAGTTTCCAGTCTTGCAGGTATCTCAGGACAATTGAAGCTGGCTGGTACCTTCTGCCAGCTGGCAGTAGAGCAGAGCCCAGCAGCCACCAGCGCAGAGAAACCCAGAAGGAGAAAAATAATTATCAGTGGCACTAAGAACAAAACAAGTAATGCAAATTTGTGCATAGAACCCAGGGCTTTGTTTCACAAAGTCTCACCTCTCTGCATGGTAGATGCATGAAACTTGATGTCTGCCTACAGGAGCTGAAAGGCTGAGTCAACCCTGCTGAGATTTAAGCCAGTGGTTCCAGAGAGTCTAGGTGTACCAAATGTGGTGGTTACATGACTAGACTACTTCTTCAGTTTTATTTAGCTGTGGCTACTGCCATCAAAATAAACCGTATTTTGCAAATCTATTCATTATGCATTTTCAGTGGGTTGACGATAACTGTAAGGCAAGAGCCCACTAAAAGTCACTCTACCATTTCCCTGCAGATGGACAGGGAAGACAAAATAGAACAAAAGGCTCATAGGTACAAAAGGCTCATATGTCAAAATAATGATAGGGGGAGATCGCTGGCCAGTTACCATCACAGGCAAAACAGGCTTCACTTGGGAAAATTAGTTTAAATTATTAGCAATCAAATCAGAATAGAATAAGAAATAAATAATAAGAAATAAATAATAACTATCTTTATATATATGTAAGTTAATAAATCTTAAAACACTTTCCCCTCACCCCTCTCTTCCTCCCAGTCTCAATTTCACTTCCAAATTCTCTCCCTTCTCCTCCCCAGGGGCTCAGGGAGATGGAAAATGGGGTCTGTGGTCAGTTCATAACATGCTGTGTCTGTTGCCCTTTCCTCACCAGGAGAGAACTCCCCACACTCTTCCCCTGCTCCAGCTTGGGTCCCTCCCATGGGAGAAAAGCCTCTTTGAACTTCATCAACACGAGTTCTTCCCATGGGCTTTAGTTCTTCAGGAACTACTGCAAATTTCTCACAGAAGCCACCTCTGTACCAAAACCTGTCCATGCAAACCTAATACAGAGTTTATGCTTCATTTGATGGGAAAGTCTTTTTTAAAACAAGACAAAACCTTGTGGTTGTCAAACTGCTTTAATTTTTTAGCTCCACAGCTTAAAAAATCCCAATGTTTTTCTTTCAAAGTAGAAATTAAAATGAAACTGATGTTTATAATTTGGAATTTACTACCACAAGGAAGGTCTGCCTACCACCTAGTAACTGGAAACATTAGTAAATTAAAAAGATAACATAGAGGATATTAAAATAAATAAATAAATCAAAGCTATGCACAAGCAGTGTCTTCTGTCTGACAGGAGTCCTTAGAGAGCAATACTGTGGCATTTTCCAGAATTAAATTGCATTATTATAAGAGCTTTAAATTAAGCTCCTACCCATGACCTTTAAACACGGTGATTGCCATTATGCCTGCTGAGGAGGCTGTGGAGGGTTTGGAAACCCTGTGAAAGATTGATGGGTTATAATACGTAATCAAGTATAGGTTCATTTAGCACAGCTGTTGAACAGAGGGTCTAACACCAGGTTATCCCAGGGAGTGCCCTCTCTTTTCTTCCAGACAAATCAGTGTTAGCAGTGGGAGGCAGGCTTGTTAGTGCAATGGAAAACAACACAGTATCTTCCTGATGAAAGAAGATGAGAAGTTTAACAGACATGCCCCTCCTTTAGAGTGCCGAGGAAAAAATTTTCCCCAGCACTCATGCAGAACCACATGTTGACAAAAAATGCAACTGACATATAGCTTTGGTCTCAAAGTATTTCTATGGGCAAAATCCAGAATAAAAGCAATCTAAAAGATAGTAGAACACAATAAGCCAAATATGCTGTGGAAGTATGTTCACTTAGGTGAGGTAAGGCCTCATGCAATGCATACTTAAAACAAAAATACTAAAATACTAAAAAAAAATCAGTACAATCTTTAAACAAAGACACAGAGGTAAAAAACCAGTTTTCTTGTTCTCCATTACATTTTGTTCTCAAGCATACCTACTAACAATTATACACCTATCTTATGCCTTTTTGCTGGTTTTATCATCAATAGGAAATTAAACTCATTTAAAATAAGGCACTTACCTTCCTTCTTCCCTTCTGGTAAGGAAGGGACAAAAATCAGAGATTATGGGTTGAGATAACAATTTACTAAAAACACAAAGCAGTGGAGTAAAGCACACACAATAACAGCAGAATTAATAGCAAAAGTATACAAAAAGGGAAGGTGTTTTAACCAAAAAAAGATGTTCACCTCTGGGAACAAGGCCAGGAGAGCAGTCATTCCCTGCAGATCATGTCCACATATTCCCAGACAAAGGCAGTATGGTGATCAATCCCATGTGTTACCCACATGGTCATTGAGAAACAAAGGCTGGAAGGCAGGGGAGTCACTGCAGATAACATTTCCTGTCTCCCAGCCTGGAAACAGCACAAAACCATGACAAGCCATCTCCCCAGAAGCTAGGTTGTCCAAGCAGTGGTCACTCAGCTGCTCTGCTGGTGTCTCTGGTGCACTCTTAATGAACTGGTCCTGTGGAGTCTCCCCACGGGGTTTTCCTACTGCTCTGCTCTGCTCCCTTTGGCTCTGCTTAGCTGGACTGGGTTCAGCTTGACTCCTTTCCCAGGTTGGGGAGGCCCCACCACCAGAATTCCATTCTCTGCTGCAGCCTCCCCGCTGGCACTACCAGTTCAGCACTACAGCCAATTTGCATTTTTGTCACTGTCTCGTTCAGCACCATGGTCTGTAGCAACACTCCAGAGAAAAACATGAGGGGAGACAGTCAGGGTGGCAGAGGGATTGAGTCCTCAGGGGCTGATATCAATACCTTCCCAATGGGAGGCAAAATGGCCAACTGCAGATGGGGTCGCCTGGGTTTTTGTCCCAACACCACATGCCCCTGGAATAATGTGAGTGATGTAGAGAAACACCCTGGTCGTATCTGCTCCACTCCCATCTGCAGCCACAACAGCCTTACATTTTACACACCTCTGTGTACCTATCTTGTGTTACAGAATTATCTTCAAGTGTCAAAAAAATTTTTTTTTGAGAAATAAAAAAAGGAAACACTTTAAAGAAATAAACAAGGCCCTAATGCACTGTGTGCTTAACAGGATCCAATTCTATAAATGTGCTATAGAGCCTATCCCAAAGGCTGTTCTCATTATAGAAACCAAAGATTTGGGTGAGTGCAGGAAACAGAGAACTGAAAGGGGTTGACTTATCTCATTAAAGTCTCAACTCTTCTAGTGGGCCAGATAGGAGAGACAACATCCTGACTTGTCTGACTCCCTAAAGCAGGGTTAGAGTAAGGCAAGGCCTAAATAGTCTATTTTTTACTATTTACACTGAAAGCAAACTGCTTGGACTGTAGGACCTCCTTCTGGCATGCAGACAGCATTTCTCTTGAGTATCTGACTTTCCAGGGATGCTGCCTCTTGTGCTCTGTTGCAGAAACCACAGCTGTGGATTCAGACCATAGTGTCATGCCTGAAGACATTGCCCTGTTCAGCTCTGCCAGTGCCCCTGACCAGTCTCAGAATGACCCAGTCCTTACTGTCAGATTCACTCCTCAAACACAAGTGCAGCCTGAGCTCACAGATTATTAAATACACCAAAATCTCTACTGATATACCTCACCCAAACACATGTTGTGTCAAGGGCTGAAATTTGAGCAGACAAAATCTGTGTAGTGGCTGGTGTTGGTGTTGGTGTGACAGGTTTTCAAGTGGCATAACCAGGACAACTATATTCTGCTGATAATACTGTGCAGTACTGTGTCAATAATAAATATTGTGCATTTTTTTTATTAGTTGAATTTCTAACCAGTCAATCAAGTAAAGGTAGGCGAAGCCTGAAGCATCACTTTCATACTTTAACACTATATTAGGCAAAAAATTCCAAATTGTTCACTGAGTTTTTCGACTAAAAAAAAGTATGCACTCCAAATTCACATGGCCTATCATCCCACATAAGCTCTCCTTCCTACTTATCCAAGCATCTTCAAAGGATAAAAACCAGACAGTAAAATAATGTGGGATTTAGACTGTGAATCTGGGCTTCTGTGAAGATTACAAAAAGATGAAATAAAATATTAATAGGTTAAGTTGTATTTGTCAGTGGTCACGTTGACAAATAGGGATGTCAGGGCTGGTCAAGCAAAACCTGCTTTTCCCAAACCCCTGCTGGCTGGGCCTGAACCCCTGGTTATCCTGTGTGTGACACATGATGGCATTCAAGATGATCTTCTCCACAATCTTCCTTGGCACTGAGGTCAGGCTGACAGGCCTGTAGTTCCCTGGATCCTCCTTCTGACTCTTCTTATAAATGGGCATCACATTTGTCAACTTCCAGTAATGTGGGACCTCTCCCGTTGAGCAGAACTGCTGGTGAATGATTGAAAGTGGCCTGGTGAGCTCTTCTGTTTGCTCCCTCAGTACTCTTGGATGAATCCCATCAAGCCCCATGGACTTGTGAGGGTCTAAATTGTGTAGCAGATACCTGATCATTCCCTCTTGGATTATGGGAGCTCAGTGGCCAAATTAAGTTCTAGCCAGACTTTGGCCTTTTAGTTTTCCCCACACATGACTTCAGAGCATCCTTGCAGTTCCCTTGATCTTCCTGTCCCTTTTTTTCTCCCTGGGTTCCAGCCAAAGCTCTTTGTTCAGTCAGACTAATCTTCTTCCCCACTGGCTCATTTTTTGACATATTTAGCATATTTTGTTTTCTGGTTTCTCACAGCTGAGGGAAAAAGTAAGTTTTTCTTTTCTATAAGAATTCACTGTAGTATTGGTAACAACACATATAATAACCCTGTGCCAGTTTTGACTGTTGTCACTCTTTTCCTCTGTCAATCATGACTGGATAGAGGTCTTGTGGTCATCTATTCCTGACCATATGGGGTAACTTTCAGGAAACCTAGATATACTTCTTTCTACCTATTCCACTGACCTCTGTTGGCCGTGGAAGAATGAATTTGCTTTTGTAATGGTGTTCTGCTGGAAGACTTCTGCACAGATCCTTCACTTCTCATTCCCCCATCGCCAATATTTTATCACAGTATTTTTCTCTAGGCGCTTTCATTTTTTTTCTAATTTGCTTGTTTTAACATTATTTCAATAGACACAAACTGGCATATTAAACCTAAGGTCTGTTTAGCTCTCTATATAGGACAAGCTTAAAGAACACTGAAATCTTCTTCCTGCTCCATTCTGCATCTCACAACAGCTTGCTTGATGTGCAACCAAGTTTTAATCCTCTCTTGGGCTTTGTAGGTGAAGGTGGAATACTTTTGCCTTCAATCACTGGACTCTTGTTAATTTCTCTGATGGGCCAAAGTTATCCTAGCACTGGAATTAACACTAACACAGGGTTGCTTTTATTCTTTGTGTGGGATGCAAGATTTTTTCTCTTTATATTGCATCCATATGCAGTTTACTTTCTTGATCTCAGCAGGTTTGTATTCCCTTTACATTGGGAAGAGGAAAAATGTGCATAAAAATGCATCAGTCTTCCAAATCCTAGAATGTATTCCCCTGTCCAACTTGGGTCAGAGGGAAAAAAATATTTGGCAGTTTTATTCACCTTTTCAGAGCAAGAAAGCATGTACTTGTGTAGTACTTGATCTGCACTGCTATTAGTAACTGCACAAAGCAGCTCTGTTTGCATTCATATCCAAGTCAGCTATCCAAGTGTTTTTCCTTGTAGACTTCCGATTGAACTGAATGATTTATGCCTATCTGCTCTGAAAATCTGCACTGTATCCTCATTGTCTGCTTTCCTCACACTCTTTTGATGATACCTTTTTCTCTTTTTCCCATCACAATAGTGTACTTACTATACATTGATGTGCAGTGTTTTGTGAGTGTCCTGTGCATCCTTATTTGGTTATCCATTAACTGATATCAAGTAATCAGCAGATAGTCATCTGGGGAGAAAACATATCATCCAGATGAGATTTTCAGCTGAAAGGCCCTAAGTTTCTATAAAACTTAGGATGTTCCATAGAGAGAAATTCAGTTTATGATTCTGCTGAAGGTAGCCCTAGGCTGAGGATCCAGCTGCTGCTTTTGCTTCAGAGGAGTGAGCAACCACCTTTGTGGGACAGTATACATATGAAGCCCCAACAGTTGTATAAATTCTGCTGTCCTTTGACGTAGCCTCAGAGGCCTCTGTCAGCCTTTGAGACGTGTCTATGTGGATAGTGGCCATGGGATTGGAGGATTCTGGAGCACTGTGTGGGTTCTTAGGCCTTGTGCCCCTGATTTAGCACCTTAGAGGGGGATGTCTCCATGCCCCACTTCCCCACCACCATCCTATCCCCCCTTTTTCCATGAGAATAGACTAGGACTTGTAGGAACAAGTGTCCAGAAGTTTGTTTATCCCACTGGAGACGTGAAGATAGTATTGAAGTCCCCAAATTGAATGCATCCTGCCTTTGTTGTTGGCAACCAGATGTAGGAATTGCCAAGTCTTTAGGATCTGCAAAAAGGGATCCAAGGACCTACTGCTCCACCCCCCGATTTCTTATGTGTTATCAGGATGCCCAGATCTGCTTTGTCATGTCACATCCAAATTCAAAAGCATTAGAAGTTACTCGTTCCTTCATTGAGAAAAAAAAGATGAGGCAGCTCGAATTCAAGGAAGTTGTTTTAGGAAATAATCTGGGATTATGTCTCAAATATAAAGTTTATATTTCAGATACTTTATCTAAAAATCTTTCCTATTTTTTAATATGCTAATAATATCATATACTTTATCTGAAAATAAAATATAATTATATACTTTACCTGAAAATCCTTCCTATTTTTTATATGCTAATACTATTTTTGCAAGACAGAAATTATCATTCTCCCATTGACAGTCAAGCTTCAAAGTGGATGGTATAAGACTTCATAGTCTGGATTTTGTGTACTTTAAGGTATACAGGTGCAAAAAGTGATGAAATACTTTCACGGAAGTCAAAAATATACAAAACTGTTAACAAAAAACTATCATGTCTTCCTGGGAAAATACCAACTAGCTGACTGCTGATAGTTGGCAATATACTAGGACAAAGTATCACCATGGACTCCTGAGTTTGATTACCTCTTCTCTAAGCATCTGCAGGAAACTATCACAAATGGGACACTGTTATGGATGAACCTTTGCTCCGTCTGGTAATACTGGTCTTAAATCCCTGTGACTCCTTTACTCTGATGTCATGCTGAGGTACCACCACTGAACTACTATTAATTCAGTGCATTTACAGTGTCATAAAGCTGACCTAGTCAAATGCAGAATTAAGTCTGACAATGGCGGAACAGTAACTTTCTGAGCTGAGTTTGTAGAGTGACTGTACATGTTTTTACGTGGCAAATTTACAGGCCATACCAATATGCTACCTCTCTTTTAACGCAATACAACCTCTTCTTTGTAACTGCAGGAGCTTTTTAAGAATTTCCCTACTAAACAGAACTCATTTCTTGGTCAATGAGTTGCAGATTATTTATTACTTACTTAAGAATAATTACCCTTGAACACAGTTAAATGTTTCTAGACTAAAAAGCAAAATAAACATAGGTTGAAAGCCATTATGTACAGATACAAAAGACTTTTTGTGAGTAAACTTTTCATGCAGCCATCCAAAATAAATTGAACAGGTCTAATCCAGAGACTTTGGTCTACCTAAAACCCCTTATTCCTGTTTGGGCTATTGCACTCCTAGCATTTTGGTAAGGAAGAGTTTTGGGCAGATCTACCTTAAGGAGATAATTTGATCCAAAAACACAGGCATGAGACTGTCTCCCCTCTTCCTGTCTCATGTGTAAGCACTACCTGGAGAAAAGGAACAGCACTGATTTTGAATAACCCAGCTTGGAGGGGTGCCAGGCCTTGAGCTCGCCTCAGTGTAGTGAGGGCTTCCAAAGGCTTCTCTGCCTCCAGAAGTGCCAAAATGGATCAGCACGCTGGCTTCAGCCAGAAATGGAGTCAAAGTAGCTGTTGTTACTTCTCTCCCAGGAGCACTTTCAGAGGAATGCCTCAGAGGCAAGGGCTGATGTTCCCAAGAACAACCAGCCTCACTCTGGGAAGGACTGGAGCATATCCATTTGCTAAATGCTCTATAAAGGGTAATATTCTTTAGGTACTTTTTTGGACAAATCCCACTCCACTTCTCAGAGAATAGTTACAGACAACATCTCCTGAGCGTCCTGGGAGTGACTGACACAGATAGACATGGATTTTGTTTATTCTTGTCTGCCCTGGTTTTAAATTTTATAGATGTCCTCTAGGCATGACTTTGATGCTGATTCTTCTTGGGAAAAAAACTGAATACGTAAACAAAGAAGTTATACATACATAAAGTAGTAAAACATAAATCAAAGTCAGGCCATGTTTTGGATTTTTTGGTTGGTGGGTTGTTTTTTTTTTTGTTTTGTTTTTTGGTTTGGTTTATTTAATACCAAATACTTTAGGAAGCAAGATTCTGTTTCAATGGCTGTCTTGCCTTAGTTCTTGTCTACTTCATTTTAAGCGGCTTTTAGTTCTGCATCATGACATCCTCAGAAATTTAGTTACATTGTGAAATTTTATAACCATAAAGTCAGAAAGTTAAGAGCTGTAAAATAATTTCACAGCACCAATATTTTGTCTTTTCCGCATGGGCATATTAAAACAGGAGGTCAGGTCTCTATCTGACCTGATGCTCAGGCCCCAGAGAGGTTTAATGTGTCAGCTGCTAGTGTGACAAATCTCTCTTGCATCCCTTTTCCTGATGTGCTCACACAGAAGATGGTGGGTGGGAAGCCATTCACTGACTTTTTTAATATCTGTGCAAGTATTTTCCCTCCATTGCTGATCTTTGTGAACCAGGTAGGTGGCATTGGCTTTATGAGGTTCTGACCAAGGTGCATCCAAAAGCACTTTGACTGTGGAAGTCAGATCCCGTTCTCCAGACCCCTGAAGAGTTGCCAAGGGTAGTGACACCAGCACAATTCTCCTAAACAAGTGCTGTTTACATTAGGGAGGTCTGCCTGGACACAATTTTATTTGTATGTCTAATTTTTCCAAAAGTCCAGAACATGTTATTCATTGACATGACTCTTGTGTTTCATCAGCACTTGCCCCTATCCTTCCCCATAACTTCTCCGCATCCACAAAATGGCTCTGGGTCACTCCTGAAGTGCTTGTTGACTTTTCTTTGAAGAAGTGGTGCCAAATTTCTTTGTAATAGTTGAGCACTATGTAGATGAGCTACAAAAAGGCAAATTCACCCAAAAAGCCCCACTCTGACAGGTTTTTTGCCCTTGAATCCCAAGCAAATATAACAGCTAGACTTGGCTGTATTCAAACCACGTTTGTCTCAGATACATCAAATCAGTTCAGAAGCTGGGCTCTAGTCTGGGATCACATGTATCCAAGGTATGATTTTTCTGGTTTAAATGTCCAGAATTTCTGGATTGATTATTTCCTGTGTTTTATTTCATGTGTTCAGTAGCTAGCATGAGACCTCTGGCTGGGAAAACATCATACTGCAAAGGCTCTGCTGAAATAGCTCCCTGCCCACACATCTTTCTACAGCACTTCAGAATATGCGTTTCCTGCACATACTATAATTAGGCTCTTTCATTCTCCCTGCCATTGCTATCAAAATGCTCATTATCTACCACAAAACTCTTCTATTATGCTGTTTTTTATAACCCTCTTGTTCCTTCAGGAGGCAAATAGAGATATTTTAGTGGATTTAGTTCTAACAAGGGAAATTCCAGGATTTCTTCCCCATGACAATGAGACACAAGCATCAGTATAGCAACTTCACTACAGATCAGTGCAACTGCTGAAGGATTTGAGGCTGGCTTGCAGCCACAGACAATATCCACAGGACTACCTGCACCTCACCAAGCTGCACAGGCAGATGCTAAACTGGAGTCTAATTAAAAATATGTTGGAAGGATTATTAGTCCTTGACATATCAAGCAGAGTACAAGAAATGAAGAAGTAGGGAGACAAGAGAAGCTTCTTCAGCTATTGATAGTTCATTGCCTTGGTGAAAATTTCCCCTAAAAAATGTGTCCTCCAGAGCTTCAGCTTCAGGACTGTGCTTTACTGTCAGAGAAGACATCTTGCAAACTCAAAAAGTCCAGAGTTTAAACCTGTCCTGCTTCTCTGAGTTGTCACTCGCAGTTTCACACTTGAAGAAACAGAAGGAAAGGTGCAATGTCATTGGCTGCTGCTGGCCATAAGCCAGCTGCTGGAACTACATTGAATACTTGAGCAGCCTGCTCCATCCACAGCTGAAAATTATCCAAAGGGTTTAAAAATGGTTTTTGAAATATTATTTGACTCAAATAGCTTTTGAAGGGGAGAGAAATTCTCAGAGAGAATATGGCTTTTGGGAGAATGTCTGAGGCACAATGTTTCTGCTTATGGATATTTTCAAGCTAAATCGTGCTCCTTCACTGGTATTAATCTGATCTAGGAAGTGAAAATTAGGCAGTAAGAAGACTAATAGGAATATGCTCTGGAGAAACAGTACTTCAGTGCAGTGTTGGATAATCTGATTAAATATATTCAATAATGGATAATCTGAAGAAATATTTTATGTATAGAAATATATAAAACTCTGGTAAAAATTATGATTAAATATTAGAAAAGATCCTGTCATTATGCGACCTAAAATAATGGGGCAGTTATAATTTTCATTTCAGCTAAATCGAAGTATGTTAATACACAATCTTAAAATTACATTTTTTCTGTATAAGCTGAACTTGCTTTGACTTTTCCCAGAGTACATGTGCAATAGTAGTTTGAACTTTTATTTATCCCCAAACAGGATCAAACATGTAAGGAATATTTATATGTTTAAAGTGCACAGTTAGGCAGAAATGCATTTCCTCTTTGAGCGAAGAGTTGAATAATTGTCCCTGGTTCAACAGCAAGTAGTCATTATATTGGAAGCAAGGTAACATGAGGAACGTGGTTTCATCTAACTTTGAAGTACTCTCAAGAAAGAGTCTGGTGGTAACAGGCCCAAAAATCAAGATAAAAGATCAAAGATGCATATGTAAGGTGTCAAACCCTTAGTTGCATAGTTGAATGTGCATGTAGACACTGCTTCTTCCAAATTATTTTGCTGTTGTGTTCATTTTATACAAGTCAGCTTAGATGTAAGCTCCTGTAAACAGCAGTTTGCTTCACATACACTATTTCAAATAATGTTGGTTTACCTAAAAAATACCACAGAGTGAACAGAGTACATCTTGAGGGAGATATTGATGATGCACAGCAAATGAGTAGTCTAAATCATTACAAATTCTCTTTTCATTTTTTCTGAACTTTGTCAGCCCTGAGATTTGTCCCCAGTCATTAGACACCTCTATCCTCATCGTGCTTTGTTTCAAGCCACGCAGAAAAGATTTAAAGCATACAGTCTTATAGGATCACCACCCATTGTTTTCTGCATAGCATCCTTTCACTTCTATGGACTATTGGCCATGATTTGGGAGAGGTATCTTGTTTCCAGCTTGAGTTAAATTGTTGGTTGCTAAAAGCACATCACTTTCCTTACCCCAAGAAGTGACAGGCCCAACCACGCTTTTAAAACAGACTGAAAAATGGAAATGTCAGTGGCTATTGGTGTGAAACAGAGGTGGTTAAAATCAAAGAAAAAAATAATTAAAACATATAAATAAGAAGACAAGAGGCAACTTGAGATAAAGCAAACATCTCCCAGAGATGGGATTCCATCCTCAGGAAAGACCTCAGGAGTCAAACTCCAACTGGCTTGGAGCTGTAAATTACTAACACATTTGTCTCAGAAGCAGATCCATGCACTGTTATGACAAATCTGTGTCATGATCTGTTCCTGGCATTCAGTGCTTACTAGTTTCTACATAGCTGTCTAACACGAGTGTATATGAGCAACATCAATCATATCAAATTATAAAGCAATATCTTCCTATGCAAGGCTTGGAGGTTTTTTTAATTTTATTCACAAGACAACACAAAACCATGTGTAATTAAATCTCCACTTTTCCTCTCTCAGAATCCAAAGAGTTTTTTTTTGTTGTGGGGGACATTAATTTCTGCTGAAGACTGGATGACTTGAAACTTTGCCTAATACACTTCAAATGCTAAAACAGACGTTTTTAATTACTAGCACAAAGTCTACAGATATATTTTGCAATGAGGAATGTGGTTAAACAGCAAAATAGTCCCATTTGCCTTTGCAGCAGACTGCTAATGTTTCATTTTGACCTATCCTTATACCACAATTCTGGTTTTTTTCTAAAAAATTACAGTTTGTTACTAAGTCAGGTAAATACAAATGGACAAATGCTGGCCTGCCAAAGCAACACTGAAGCCAATGGACCTCTTCCTATTCATATCCATTCAGAATATTCCTTAAACATATTTAAATACCATTAAGATAACAACACATATAAAAAAAAACCAACAAAATATTTTTATACTAATGTTATATCTTAAACATAGTGGGAAAGAACAATGGGCTTTCAAGAAAAGGTCTTCTGTTCCCTGGGTAGTTGCACATCAGTAATTTGCATATAATACCATGCTTTCCGTTATAGTGATGGTGTTTAATAATCCAGTATAAAACAAAGGATAAATTATTTGAAAAGTTTCTTAAAAGGCCATTTAAGGTAAGACAATGTTATAATAATAATGGAGCAAATTCATGAAACCAAGATTCCATTGTATACAGAAGGCTTTGTGACCTTTATTTAAGTACTAATCTAGTTTTAAGGCAGAGGAAGAAAAGGGGCAAAGAGGACCTACACCAGCCCCTGCTGCACATCAGCCTGTGATCTGTCAGCCTTTGCTAGGCAGAAATGACCACAGGAATAAAATCTGTCACTAGTCTTACTCCAAAATGAGCATTTAAGTCACATGCATTTCTCTGAAAAGCTTTTTTCTTCTCTCCATTGATTAACAGAGGAGTGAAGAGTCTTTAATTTTGATTTAGAAATCTAAGTTTTAGACATATGAATCTGAGTTAGATGAGCTGCTGCCTATGGACCATGGCACAGACAGCAGTCATTGAAAAGTGCTTTGGTTCTGTTAGACCATCTGGCAGAGGTCGCCAAGAAAGGTGATTAAGAAAATACTGTGCTCCACTCTTCTAAGTGGAACATAGATTGATGTGAGCTCAATTTTGCCTCATGTCATTTAGAAAAATACATAGCAATGTATAACAGAACTTTCATGCTTTCTGCATTTAATGTATCTCAGATTTAGATCACCAGCTAAGCCAACTTTACCAAGCTGCTTTTTCCCCCCTTTCTATTTATCTTACTTTCTTTTGTTTTTTTCGCTGAAGTCTGAGAAGGAAAGACCAGATAGTGAAAATGAGAAGGATTTGAGTGAAAAGTCTGAAAGTAATGAAAATTGGAGGTTGGAGGAAAATGGAAGAGCTTCAGTTTTACTTTGCCTACATCTTACTTTACGGTATGTTTCAAAGAGCTAATGGCTGAGAAAAAAAAGATCTCAACATCACTGCAACATTCAGAGACCATTTAGTCGGGAAAAAAAAGCTGAAACTCTGAAGAGAAGAATTCAACATAATTCAGTTCTTCAAAGCAATAGCCTCAAACAGAACACTCTTTCTACATCTATAATCTGGCACCTATGAATTCAAGATGGAACAAGGCAAAAGCCATTGTGAAAATCTTGTTCCCAGTATAATGGACATTTTTTTCTCAGAATTGTAAACGCAGAAGGAGGTACCAAATTGAAAACAGAGTTATTGTCAGACAACTGTGCTTCCTGCTCTATGAGACATGGCTGCAGATGTCTGTGAGCAACAGTTTCAAAGCTCAACAAACCTGACAGCTTCACAAATCAGATTCTTTTGGTAATGTGCTGCAGCTCTCTTTCTGAGATACGCTAAATGATGCACTCAGTGGATGGAGCTAGCTCTCTACAAGCCTCTGCACTCAGGAGTTACCAGATAAATTTGGTTTTATTCATATTACATAAATGATATATAAACCTGTATTTCATGCCTAATAAATGCATGCTATAATACATACTTTCTGTTTACATGTGAGAATAATGCCCACACACATATATAGACACACTGTGTGTGTGTATCCATACACATATTTGCATACAATTTACCTGTGAAAGCACAAATATCTCCAGATAATATCCAACAATAAGTTTATATTTCTCCTCAGGAAGAGAAGTGGGCTAGAGTTGCCCATGCACCATGCTACCATTGTTTTTGCAATGGAGGCACTGAATAGATGTATAATAACCTAGAACAGAGAAAGAAGACAGATAATGTATGTGAAGCAGTACCAAAAGATTTCTGAAGTCGTTTTTGGTGGCAGATGGTGACCCTTGGGGATCACACTGCAGCAGAGACTGAGGACAGTGGTGCTCTGGTTAGAGGCACAGCAACATTGCCCTATTCCACTCTGCTGCCAGAGCTCTGGGAAGCTGCAGCGCTGTGGGTGCAGCTACAGGTTTGGCTTCTGGTCCCACCACCACCAGCCAGCCCCCTTTCAAACCACAGTGAGACCAGGCTTCCCTGCCAGTCAGAAACTGTCTGCAGGTACCCCCCAGAGCTGGTCTCCAGCACACAATGCTTTGGAGCTTCTGGCCTTTTGGCTCTGGCAGAATCCAACCTACCTGCCTTGGAAAAGTGTTCTTAATGGGGTACACAGTCAGGTCTACTGCTAAATATGCAGGTAGAATTATTTTTAGGATTAGTAACAGAACAGATTTTCACTGGTGACCTCAGATGCCAAAACAAATCTCAGGGCAAGAGCCCCCTTGCTGCTGTGCACACTATGGAGGTCCTCAGGCTTCCCTTCAACACCCATTCCATGGGAGCTGCAGGTCAAAGCAAGCTCTTGCCTCTCCTCTGGGGACAGTCTAGTCTCAGTTTCTCTGACCTAATGCAGTAGAACTTGTCAGTTCTGATGAAGATGGCCTCATGTGAAGTCTGTGGCTCCTTTCTGATACTGCTGCTGGAGAATGTATTAGTGGCAATGTCATGGTCCTTGCAGAGGCTGACCAAGGCCCCCATACACTGGAGACCTCCTTGCACTGCCTTGTCTCTCCCCATGATGGTTATGGGGAACAAGAGGGCTCCCATGAGCTACCACGTATTTCAGAAACCTGTTCTCATAGTGCACACCTGTGGTTGGACATGTGGTGTGAGCTTCTGGGTCTCCTCACATCCCTATCTGACATTGTTTTGGTATGCCAAGCTTGTAGTGCTCATGGTCCTGCCCCTACCATCTTTGAGTCCTCAACCAGGACTAGGACAGGAGCACAAAACCATGACTGTGCTCCCATGACAGTGTAGATAGAGCATCCAGGAGCTGGAAGGTGTTCACATATGATTAGGGACTCTAGAAATATAAAGAAGCAATTCATAGAAAATAAGGACAGAATTCCAGACCGTGAAGTAAAATGCTTAAGACAATGTAAGAAGCCTGTCTGGGGTTATATGTGTTTTGTGTCTCTTGGTTCTTCCTCTCTGATATGCTGACAGCTGCCCAGTGTGCTCTCTTTCTATCAAAGACAATACTGACAAACAGAAAATAATTGCTCCATAGTATTTGATGGGATTTTTAAATTATTTTGCATTAGGAACGATGCCCTGTGCCTCATCTGGGATCAGATTGGATTCTGTAGACCCGTGAGGTATGGCCTAGCAGTGACAGGGAGTTTAGGTAGAGAAGGCAGAAGGGGTAACTGTACTGCTCTTGTGGCCACCAACCCCAGCAGGAGGGCACAGCAGCAGGCTGGTGCATTGGTAGAAAAATACAGAACCAAGTGGAAAGGAAAGAGCAGTGGTTCACCTGAGGGCTTGGAAAAGAGTCTTTAATAAAGCTAGTTAATCGTGGGTTGGGAAACCCATCAAGCTTTCATCTAATCCTGATTGTACAGATCTCCTCTCTCAATTTCTACATCCTATGCACTGTAATCTGAACTTTCAGTGTCAAGTAACACATTCTTTACAAAATGAAATAACACAGTAATTGTTCTGCTCTTAATTGGTAGTTTTAATTTTAACACTCAGACTACCATAATAAACAAGCAGAAAATATTCACACTCCCACTTCACATATAGCATGCCTTTGCCTGCCAAAGCAACAGTAGCCCAAGGGTTAATTTTTTTACATTCTAAACATATGCATGCAACAAAATCTATCCTAGGGCTATGATTCATTTGATGAGTTCATAGGGATTGAAATTCTCTTGAATTCTAGCAGTTAAGCCTTTTTGGAGGCTTGCATGTTTAGCTGGTGAATATTTGTATTAAAATGCATTTGTGTTTTTTTCTTTATATAGCAGGGAATATCTACAAGAAATATACTGACCAGAAGCTTTATTTTTTTATTAACTAATCTAGTCTTGCCTTGTATCCAGGCATGAGGAGTGAATTTCTGAATGCAGTTTATACCATTTAGGTCATTCTAAAAAGGGAATGTATTTATTCAGAGTCAGACCCTTACATGCTTTCTTTGGTTACATTCTCACTATAATCAATGGAACACAAACTGTTTGTCTGACATTAGCCATCAGTTAGTGCTGTTGTTAATTAATTCTGGTTTACAAATAATTGACGCTCATGGGTGGTGAAGTTTAGCTTTTTTGGGACCCGCAGCTGCTACCACAGTGAAAGACATGATCTCTTATCAGAACCTTTGGTGTCCCACACCTGCATTTCTCCTAAAGCACAGCTCTGTGCCTCCCAGCCTGCTCCCTGTGGTGCATGCTCCGGGGAAGCGGCTGCTGAGGGCGTCTGTCCGGTCAGTCTCCCCTCCGCTGAAATTCTCCCCAGTTGCCAAAGACAGAATGTCACACTGTTCTCAAGCAGCTGTGGGTGTGAGAAATGTGAAAGCCAAGACTTTGCTTCAGCTCCAGGAGCAGCTTTTAGAACTGGCGTAGCTTTGGTAGATTCAAAACAAGACTCAAGAAAAGTTTGTGTCTCAGTGCCAGAACATGTCTGGGAATTTGCTTTGAGCTCTGGTAGACTTCTAAAGAAAATCACTGGACCTGGCAAGAGTTACCTTTGTCTAATGGGCTGTCAATGATCTTTAGCATCTCAAAATCATTCCTCTCCCTCGGAAAAAGTCCAGGCCAACTTGGGCCCACTTACCCTTGATCATGGGATGAAAATAATCCTGTTTCCCAGAAACTCTCTGTCCTATTGTCTCTGTAAATTCTGACCACATCATGCTGGTTTGGGGGGGTTGGTGCAATGAGGAAAGGAAGAACAAAGGGTGGGCTACAGACTGAGGGCTGCTGCAGGAGCTAACCCTGGTATACAGCAGAGAGGAGGATGCCCACGTGCTGGTCTCATTTATTCAGGAATACTCCTGCATGACTGATAGGAAGTCATGACACACATGTTTAAACTGTGTCTCTGAGAGACCAGGGAAAAGAAATAATTTCTTTAATTATCTGTTAGTAAAGGATATCTAACTTCTTCCAGCTGCATTAGATTTCTGTCATCAGCTACAGTCATACCTGGCTTGAAAGACAAAATAATGGGAGCTGTGTAGCTTCCTTTGGTTTGGGATATCCTCTGTCTCGGTTTGCTGCAGACCAAGGATTCCTGGTTTGCTGGATAGACTGTGGAAGATAGGACCTCCCTAGAACTGTTGTCCTCCATGGGCTGCTTCACAGCTATCCCAGTCACCAAACCTGCCCTGAGAAACATGCCCATGTCTTTGAGTGCTCTCGAGTGTCCCAGAACCCAGTGTTCAGGATCACTATATCCAGAGAAATGAAGCTGTTGGCTGGGCAGCTGGCCATTGAGTCTGAGTCAAAGGGAAATAGCAAGGAGGAACAGCGTGCACATTCAACACTCTCAACAGACAGGAGAGCTGTAAAGAAAAATCACGTGACATTGATGACCAAGAGCAAACCCAGAGGTATTCAGCTGAGGTGCTGTGGGCTCTCACCCACCCCAAGAATCTTAATAAAACTCTGCCAGAATAGGAGCAACTATTGAATATAACAGCAAAAGCTTCCTGTCTCCGTTCACAGACATTATAAAATTACATGGCCCAAAGCATATTCCTGCATGGAGTTATTATTGAAATGCAATCCTTCAACCAAAATACAAGAATATGAAATCAAGGAGTTTATAAAACCCTTCTTGATGCTGAAACACCTATCTACAATCATTAATGTGTATATTTTTAATTAAAGGCATTTTTCTATAGATTTCTAACACAGAACCGAATACTTGTCTTTTTTAATTAAAAACCACCACCCAGAAAATATTTTCAGTGTGTCTGAATCAGTTACTTGGTCAAGAATACACAGCACATGAATCCCATCAGCTTCCATTCAACTTAAAGAATGTTTTAGGGTTGTTTTCAGAATAGATTCAACAATGCCAAAATATTTAAAACACTTAAGCAAAAATTCTACTCCTAGTTTCCCTGTCATTATTTGGAATTATTCAACATAAGTTTGTTTTGAGCTCCTGCTTGTAACATGGAGTTCTTTATAAATACATATTTTTAAAGACAAATATTTTAATTATTCTTAGGGGGATTAGATTTCCTTGATATTTATCCATCACTGAGGAAGGTAAACTCAGTACACTGGCTGCTCACAAACTGTTTTCAATCCATAGATGGTGAGCAATTTAGGAAAAAAAATCTTTCAATTTTCACATATGGTAATTTTAGATTCTAATTTTAACTAAAGTTGCTAGAGTTTTTTCCAGAAAAAGGAAAAGGATTTTGTGAATCAATGGCCTTCAGTGTTGTTTTGTTTCAAGAAAAGTGGCACACCATGAAAACATCACAAAATAATGCCAAAATATATTTTAGTTTACTCATTAAAAAAAAATTGTGAAAGGTAAGGCACGTGTTTATTACTTTTGTGAAGAGATATAAAATTAGAAAATTAATTTTTTGTTACTTTTACTTAAGAATTTCCTGTGAGGCACATCTATTCTATTCCTAGAATGCAGAATCAAACAATGTATCTTTAGCACCTTAGACAATCTACCTGGGCCTTGAATGGCAGTTCCTTTTTCTGGAACTGCCATTTTGAGAAGAAAGAAGTTTTGAGAAGGTAGGTAAGGTCCTGAGTAACTAATAAAAATGAGCCAACACCTGGAAGTAATGATTTGCTTGATGGATCCATCATACTCTTTTTGCTGCCCAGTAAGAACATTCCCACATACCATTTCAGTGGCTGAATTCTAGGATAGAAAGGTTGTAAATGGCACTAGGTATTAAAAGATTCAGCTGGAAACACTGAGATAAGACACTGCAGTGTTATTTTCCCAAAAATCAAGTAAAATTTATGAAGTTTCTGAATCAAAATCTAGTTTTAACTTTTCATTACCAGCCCCCTCAATCTTCTTCTTATCGTGTCTGAAAACTCCTTTGTATGGCTGAAAATTAAAAGGAATGCTAAAGATTTTGTTATTGATATTGGAGAGAACAGTGTGCTCCCTGTATGTCAAAGCTTATGAGTTTGAAAAATACCTTTACATCTTAAAAGATAAATGGGAGAGAAAGTAATATAAAGTGAGAATGAACCATAATATCATTTTGCTATGCCCAGAGGGTTAGATTTTTAGAAAAGAGTTTGTACTTTAATGGGTCTGATTTAAAATGAATCCGTAAGAGTAAAAAAAAATCACCTACCTCTTCCAACAAAATGAAATGGTTTATCATATGTGTACCAGGCAGTGCAATATGTTATCACCTCCATTAACCACAGGAGATTTTCTTTAGAAAGTACTTATCTATGTGGTTTTATATTGTTGTGTTGGGTTTTTTTAGTTAGTATGAGCACAAGTATGACTAAAGCATTTATTTCCCTCACCTTTTTTTTAAAATTCTGTACTATTTGACTATCTCTACTATTTCTTTCTAGTACTTGACAAAGTAATTATGCTGGTGGCTGTATGCAGATTGTGTATTTAGCTGCATTATAGTTGAATGCAGTTGGATTTAAAAACCACCCCTCTCTCTGTACCAGATATTTTAGTGGTTGCATTAAGAGCTTGCTCTGAAACTGTTTATAGTCTCCACTTAGAAAGCAGATTGGTGAAAAATAAAAACACAAAAGGGAGAAAGGAATCCAGTCTTGTCATGGTGTGTGGGAGATCTAGGGCCACTTTCCAATGCATAGTTATCAGGCAGAATGCCTTGATGCTCAAGGATTTGAGCATTTTACTAGCCCTGAAGACTGAAAAATACCACCTAGAGACCTACAGGGTGGGGGATTTTCTTCCCTTGAAGTCACTAATAGAGTTCACACTGGTTTCAAGGAGAATGGGCCTTCCATCCAAAGAATATCCCATTTGGTCAGCACGCAGTTTCCAACCTCTCTCTGTGGATCTCCAAGGGACACGCTAACTTCCTTTTAAATGTGCATTAAACAGACCTTGCAAAATTGTTTACATCCTCTCTTTTTGTGGATGCCTGGGAATCTACTGACAACTGGTGGAAAACCACTCTACCCATGGTAGAAGGCGTCCATTGGTGTAGCTAGGCTAGATACGTCAGGATTCTACATCCTGTCCAGCAATGTAAATCAGCAAGTTCCTGCTCCAGACATGCCTGATAACAAGAGGCTGGTTTTGTCAGATCATTTGCATTGTTGGAAGTGTGAGGATGCAGGTGTCTCAGTGCTGGCTGCTGGCAAGTCTCACACCTTCTTTGTAGGGCTGCTTCTTGCTCACAGAGGCTCTGCTCCACAGGTAAGCAACATGAAGTAGTAAGGTCTGATCACCAAAAAAGTAACATACCATGTTAGATATTAACCACAGAGCTACGAAAGTATTCCTACTATCCATTTGTTATGGATTTTCAGAGCATGTGACAGTTTAAAATGAAGGTAAGAGCTAACTACAGGCTATGGTAGCATCCTGTGGATGGGAGCAGACCATTTGCCACATTGAACCCAGGACCTGAGTAAGGTGAGGTGTTGCTTGTTTGCTCTCTGGAGCTGGGGAGAAATGGAAGGATGGACTGTTTCCCAGCCAAGAAATATAATCTGCTAGGTGTTGAAAGGGAGCTAGGTAAAGGTAAGGGAAGAAAAAATGTTCTTTCTGCATCTGTAGTGATTTTAGTGTCCTTTGTGATCAATTTTTGTCTGTGCCTGTCAAGATAAAAAGGGATGAATAAATCAGCAAAAGTCTGTGATCTGTCTCTCCAGTTCTGGATGTTCTTGACACCTCAGCTGGAGACATACTTTGCTGCTCCATGTCACAAATATTCTTCATGTGCATGGGGCCAATAAGCCACAAAACTGCTAAGGGATTTCTTCAAAATATCACTTACAAGAAGAGACATCAAACAAAGTTCGGAGTTCGTTTCCAAAAGTGCAGTCTTAATGAAATCCTTCTGCAGACATTCATGATATTTATTAGCTGCTATTTTCCAGCCTATTTTGGAGGGTAATTATGTGGATAGCCTGCCACATGCCCCATTTTTTTTTGAAAAGGTGATGTACATTGCAAGCCCTAAACATTCCTGAAGACCAATGCAGAAAGCGAACTCAGCAGTGCACTGCCCTCAGCTCAACTGGACTGACAGAAACAAGGCAGGGTTGAAAAGGCCAGAAATGTCTCCAGAGGCTCTGAGAGGGAGTGTGGAGGGTGTCGGCAGCGTGGCATTCCCCTGCAGCCCCTGGAGCCCATGGCCAGGGAGTCGTGCCAGCTCGGTTGGGAGTGAACAAAAGGGAAGTGGGATCCAGGGAGCAGACGATTTCCACAACATGCTCCCTGCCTAAACTGGTAGTGATAATTGTGCCAGAAAACAAAAATAATAAAAATACATCTTTGATTTCTGTTGTTTTGGAGTTTGTTCTTGCAATGCAGCCAGTGGAAGGAAAATAGCTAATGAATGCACAGTTTCAGTAGTGATTTACTCCTTGTTGTTAAGGAATTGAAACTTGCTGTTGTGAAAGCCTCATGGGTCCCCAGTCCTGAGAGATGTGGACCAGATGTCAGAGCATCTTCCTGAGAAAACTAGTCCTTGCTGCTAACAACTGGCACAGGGATGGCAGGGAGCAGGGCCCTGCTGGGCCCTGCCTGCCATGAGTAGCACAGCAGAGTGAACAGTTTTCCATTTTTAAACACTTTCCTAACCCAAATGATTTGTACAAAAAAAATCAAGTTTTTCCAACTTCTGTACATTATTCTAAATGTCAGAAATGTGATCCAAATGTTGTGGTGCTAATTGCCTGTAACCTGTAAGGGAAATGAGCTTTCTCATTTAAATGTTCTTCCTCTGGGGCTAACAACATGGCCTTTCAAGTGACAGAAAAATAAGTACCCCTCACAAGAATCTGACTACAAAAATTATATTCAGGCATCTCCTTGCCACAGTACTCATAAGGGATGTGACTATCCATGAATGGATTTGGATGACTTGAGGCTTTTTTTTTTCCCTAGAATTTTACATTCACAATATTTATTTCAACTGGGAAGAAAAAACAGTCCCCATGTTATATCAAATTGGAGTCCCAAGCGTGTTTCTTTGCCTGAGTTATTAACCCCTAGTAATGAAGGTTTGAATTGAGATATCAACTGCTGGAGGGGCAAATGAAGTTGTTTTAATATGTCTAATTAGTCTGCACCTGCAGTGAGGCTGGATGTGGCTGCAAGTCACCAACAGCTGGCCCCTGGAGGCTTATCAGTGTCAAGCAGCAGCTTCTGCAGCAGGGCTCACTCCAGGACCACAGCCAGGACCTCAAAGAGGCATTTAACCAAAGGCAAAGCCTTCACAGACAGGCTTCAGTCTTGCAGCTTTGATGCAGAAAGCCAACATGGCAGTGGCACGACAGCAGCATGCTGCTCACGGCAGCTCTTGGTCCATGCACAGCAGCTGCTGTCTTAGCCAGGCATTATCAGCCTGATTTACATATTAATTGTAGAAACATGTTTAGTACTTTTATATATATTTTTGTTTGTTTGTTTGTTTTTTCCTGGAGCTCAGAAATACTTCAATCCTTGAATAGTCAGTTTCAAGATACAGGAAAAGAAATAGAAATGAAAAAAGAAGCTAAGGTTTTCCATTTCAGTTTTGAAATTGACTGACATCTTAAGAAGATTGAGAGTTTCTCTAACAAAAGCATCTGCATAAGACTTAGACCGTTTCTCTGATCCTCTTGTGCTGTTTGCTTTTTACCAACTGACAGGTTAATCCAAGCATAAACAATTGCATTATAATCCTGAAAATTATTTTCCATATCGTCAATATTCTTCTGTAAAGAGTGAAAATAAAAAGTGAATTCATAAGAAGGGTTTAAATCTTGAAAATAGTTTAATTGACTTAGAAGTACTCAGCCACCTCCAGAAAATAAACTCAATTGGCCTAATTACTAATACACCATATGGAGGAAAAGCAGAGGTGTGGTGCAGTCTGTTGATGGATCAATTAGCACACAAGGCAGAGGATTGTGTCATCATTGCTGTTACCATCAAAACAAAATCCTATTTTGCATGTGTCTGTAATACCACCCAAATGATCTTGTTTTTTTCCATTTGCATAGCACCTCTTTCAAAACTAGTATCTCAAAACACTTTGGAAACATTGAATTAAACCATCTCTGCCTTTGTTTTATTCTCCACAGGTTAGAAAGGTGTAAATGACAACCTGGTGCAACTGCTGTATAAAAGTAAATAATTTCTAGGGCAGCCAATTTCTTCGTACTCCACTGATAACTCCCAGCACTTTTACAAAGTAATGGAAAAACTGCTGAGAGTGAAGATGCTGTCTCTGTGGGTACAAACTGGTGAAGGGCTTTTACCTTCACAGCATAGGAGGGGGACCCCCCAGGTGCCTACTTATCTTCAGGACTTTAGCAAGGCACTGGGAAATTGCAGTGTGGTGCGAATCTCTCCACTGTTTTTATCAGTATAATACACATTGCATTCTGAGGGGAAAGGTTAGAGTGTGAATTCTTTTACCCCCAAATGTAATGTGATGAATTACAGCAAGCAGCTCATGCTGTTGCAATTAAGAGAAGTAGGTTCTGGTAGCTTCTCATTTTAGGCTTGGATTAAGCACCCATAAAGTTTTTGAGAAACTTAGGAAAAAGCATATTGCTAAAATTTAAAATTAACTGTCTGCAGTTTAAACAGGAGAAGGGAAAATGTCACATTTTGAGAAGTAATTTTACAAATTTAACTGCTTTTAAATATGGAAATTTCACACCTTTGGTAATGCTTAGAACGTGCAGGAGCACAGGCAAGCTCTGCAAGAGGGCTGAAGCTCTCCCTTTCAACAATTTCTGCCCTAACTGACTGATTTGATAACTGCAGGTCAGCTGCATCATTCACATAAACCTCTTCTACCAAAACTGCAGGTTTCTGGGATTTCTGCTTTAGGTGCCCTAGTACCCCAGTATTGGAGGAGTCCATCCTCCAGTTACACTGTGATGGAGCTATTCTGTGCATCTGCCATTTTTCCTTCCATATAGGCACTAGACCAGGCAGGAGAAGACTTGTTATCTGGTGAGTGTCTCTGAAGATGAACCATTCTGTCACACCCAAATACTCTGTTTTCAAGGGGCTCTACTTCTGTACAGAAGTCAACTTTTGAAAAGGTCACTGCCCTACTAATAGAATATATATTTTGACATCTCTTTGTTCTTTAATCAGTCTGCTTTTTATGTTTTCACTTGTGTTCTGCGATGCAACATGGGAAAATGTGTCTTGTGCACAATTATTGTTTTGTTAATTCAGGTTTCATCTTACATGCATTTAGCCAAAAAATCTGCTTTCCAGCTTTCTCACGTAGGGACCAGTCTAATCCTCTGCATCATCACGGACTTGTTTGTCAGTGATGATGCAAGCAGAGGATTAGACTGCAAGTCAGTGATGAAGCAAGCAGAGGATTATCCATTTCTGAAAATTTAAATAGATATGGAAAGCGACACTGTAAGGACACTTTACTCCTGGAAGGATTTGAGGTCAGCATCCATCTAGCTGTTTCCACTGCTGTCCCTTTGTAATAATCTTTTTTGCTTTTGAAGTTAAATCTCAGGCAAAACAGCTGTTTATTGGGTGCAAGATATTTGAAAGTGGTTAAGAAGGCTGGGCAATTCTATCTGTAGGGTTCTGTCCTGGGTTGATGCTAAATTGTATCCCCATTCATCTGTTTAGTTCAGAAATAAGTGTTGTACCTTTAAAAATTGGATCTGAGAGTGAAGAAGACACACTGGAATTCCTGAGGCAGTTGTTTTCAAAACATAAAGATAAGTCTGCAGTTTTTCGGACTCACACAGCCTGTCCTTTGGGCAGGGTGTGGACAGCAGAAGAGAGCTCTCCTTTGCTTTTTGGTAGTTTTTTGCTAGCCGAGGCAGAGAAGTTCTCCGAACTGCGTTTTTTTTTTTTTCCTTTTCTGGAAACTTTTTGAACCTGCTCTGGACTAAACACCCAAAAGGGCACCAGGAGCTCAGCCCTTGGTCACCAGACCTGGCCTGGGCCTGGCCTTTCCACCAGAGGAACCGACAGCAACTGAGCNATTTCCTATTTACTCTGTGTTAGGATAAAGCAGCCAGTAGCCATGTTGCTGCTTGAATTTATAGTGTTTCTTGGGGTGGAGGCCTCCCTGTATGTCTGTTCCCTAGGCTTTTTTGAGGTTTTAGTACCTCTCTGGTCCCTGGGTTTATTTTCTTATCCAGAAATAGCTCCAATATTGACTCTAATACGTAGTTTTTAAAATAGGGGGGCAAGGAGTAGAATAGCTATTGTGCTGGGTGTCATAATTATGATTTACAGAAAGGTTACAAAGGTACTGGAGTATTTGCCAGATATGTTTGGTTTATGGTATCTTCGTCCTACCATGCGTCCCAGTTCCAGTGGTACTTTTTGGGGGTTTATTAGTAACTGCACCCAGTTTGTTAGAGTAGGAGCAGGGGATGAGGCTTTTCAACCTCTCCTTTCTCTCTCCACCTTTGAATGTGTTACATCATAGGGGTGGTCAGCAAAACCCACTCACCCTTCATTCAAGCCACGATAGTCCACAGTCAATCTCCATTCTCCATCAGACTTGAGCACAGGCCAGATGGGGCTGTTGAAGGGTGAGTGGGTTTTGCTGACCACCCCTGGTGTCAGGAGTGGGATTTGAACCCACGCCTCCACCAGGAGACCAGAACTTGAGTCTGGTCAGGTTCCTTTACTTGCTTGGAAGCAATACAGATTGGAAAGCCAGGGTCTTTGCAATTGTCTCAAAATGAGTGAAAGTTGGACAAAACTCAAAACACTCATTTCTTCTGAAAATCATGCATTTCTTCTGGAAAGGTAGGTCTAGCATTTTATATTCCTCTGAGGAGATTTAGGCAGGAATCAGTTTGTCTCAAGATGTCAGTATAAACATGACATCAGGTTTCATCCAACTTTCACCCACTTACACATGCAAGAATTCCAGGAAGCTGTCTGGTACCAAGGCTGTAGACATGAAAGAGATCATTTCCTGAAGTGACAGTACAACATAGCGATGAAGGAAGGCCACTTCTCTGGGTGTTTTTAGACATGCAATAAATTACTGCAATGGAATATGGTTGCTAATTCCCATTAAAATTACTATAGTAAATCTTAAGAGTAATGTAAAAATGACTGTTTTCTATTGTACACAGAGAATGGGAGCTCTCAGAGGCTCGGAGAGTGCCTGCTACAATGATAATCTTCTCATGGGAAATTGTTTATTGTTGGACCATCTCTCTTTATATGGTAGGTACAGTGCAGTAAAACATATCTCACTCCTTTTGGACTGGCTGCCTGCCCAGCCTCCTCCTCCTCCTCCCACCATCCATGTGTCCAGTCACCCTTACAGGAACGCTGCATAATGCTAAAATTTTAGGGGAACCATATGTCTGCAAAATGAAGTGAGCTTGCAAAATGCAATGGTTTCTAGTCAGAGTTTGGTTTTATTTAGAAAAGCCTGAAGTACAGTGATTCTTGTATGAGTTCTATTGAGAAACTCTTGATCAGGATGGAAATTGGACATGAGGAAAGATGATGTGAATGCTCCTTGACTGCACATCCACTTAAGGAGTGAGAGCTGAAGTTACATGACTCTGTCCAAATGGGCCTTGCAGCCATGTGATGAAGTGCACACATCATGTCACATTTTACTCCTGTCCTGTGATAATTGTCCCTCTAGTACAATTTCTCTTCTTGTCTTTTCTCATGATGCACTTGGACAATAAGGCATCAGTAATTTAACATACTGATTCCTTTCTGGCTAAATTTTTTGAAAATTCAAATATCTTCTTTTTCTGTGGTAGCAGAAATATGCATATGCCCAAGAGACATTCAGTAAGCCTATCTATAGACTTCTAGCAGTGTGGGCAATAGCTGCCCAGTAATACAGTAATTTATGATTGAGGGTCACTGAAAGTGTCAGGAAAATAGGAGCTCCAAGCTCAATTCACTTTTGTCATCTCAATACTGTTTTTCAGTACACATCGTTAGGTACCACTCCACCCATAGAAACACTAAATAGAAAAGAAAATCATCACTGAATTATTTCTTCTCTGTAGAAATGCAGGTAAAATCTGAAACTGCAGTTCAGCAGAGAAGTACTTCTACCCTTTGAAACTCCTACTACTGCACAGGAAACACTGCAACTGTAAGACAAAACTCATTATTCAGTTATAATACCACCCACTCAAATCCATCCAGAAATGCTCATGGATTATCTGTACCAAGCAGACCTCAGCTTACACTAGGTACTGTTGCTCCATGCCACTAACTTAGGCTGTACTGAAAGTCATTCATCCTCCCCCAGCTGGTGTAAAGCCAACATAAACTCCATGACAGTTCTGGATGGTGTGTTCTGGCTAATTTGACAGAAATGTGATCATGTGCCTGTTCTTGAGCCAGATCAAATTTGTACTTCTGGGAGATCAGTCAGCACATAGTCCTCTAACTAATGGCTCTGGAGCCACAGCATGAGCACGAGCAGCACACAGGTTCCTGTGACTGAAGCCACTGGGGCTTGAACAGCATCCAACAAGCTCCCCAAACTCCCAGGCCTTGAAACCAGCTACTTTTCATTTCCTTATATTTCAGTTTTCTGACACATACAGACTCATCTAAATCAAACAGGAGCACAACAGCATTGCATACCATGTTGCTTTCTTCCAAGTATTCCTCTTTGTTGTGGAGAATTTGCAATGGCCTGTGCCATTTGAACTGACAGTCTCACTTCTCTAAGTCATGGCAATTGTGTATAAAGGCAGGGCAATGCTCATCTATAACAGGTTAGTCAGAAGAGAACAAAAAAACCTAGACCTGATTTATTCAGCATTTGCATACCATCACTATTTGAACATGCCATTTCATGGTTTTCAGCAGTAGTTCCTGCGGTCTTTGCTGTTTATATGTGTTTTGCAAAGTCACAGCTGTCATATCCTGGTTTGGGCTAGGAAGGCATTCTAAATGAACCAAGCTGTCTTCGTATGAAATTGTATTTCTATGTCCAGTTTGGTTGCAGTTGATATCAACTAACAAACAGTACAGGAAAGAAACAATGTTTTTCTCCTTGTGCCTGGTCTTGAAACTTCTTACAGATGTTGGCTTCAAATATGTAGCCAGATACAATCAATCACTCCATTGATGCCACTTAGATTCCTATACTTTGTACTTTCTCCTTGCAATGTTTTAAAATATGTAAATTTTGCTCAAAGGCAGAGGGTTTGTAGACCATTCTCTTTTATTTTTTGAGCTTTCCTTTTGAGTTATACCTTAAGAGTAAAATACCATATGGCAGACATATACATACTTCATAGCAGAATAATGAAGTCCCACAGAAATTACATACTGTTTCCCACAGGGAATAGTTCTGCTTGTACTTCACATAACCGGTTTTATATAGCTATTTTCCTCTAAGCTTAAAAATTTTACTTTAAGGAATGAATTCCTCTGACAATTATGCTAGAGTAAACCTAGAGCAATTTTCCTAAAGGCACTGAAATTACTTAAGAATTATGCAGGCATAACAAGGCTGTGAATATGATCAATACACTGGTATTTGGTGCCTGTAATGTGAGACCTGAAAAATGTGGTTCCCAAAATATCATTTATCGTGAATTTGTTATCCTTGCCACCATCAGAACTCACAACATCAGCAAAGAACAACAGCATTAAAAGACAACTATATGAAATGTGATTTTTCTAATTCTAAAGTCACTATGTGACTGAGGTGCTGGGAACAAATTATGACTTTATTGGATCTTTATTTTACAAACATCACTACTGAGGTAAATACAGGTTTCAATACAGCTAAGTATAAAGTAAGAATTAAAAGAACTATTTAGAGAGTATTTAATTTCTAAAATGATCGTAAATCATACATCAGCAATGTAACTTCATTTTTCAAAGAATAAAAAATACTACAGTTTTGTTTTTCTGCATTGAGGATGGTCTTTTAATTCCATATGTAGGACACATGTAAGACATGAATGCAAGCTAAATTTCAACCATAATAGGCTCTGCATGTTGCCACTTCAATGACCTTTTAATCCCTTGGCGTTTAACCATTTCCTAATGTCTCCTAACAGCCATGTTCTTGTTGGGAAAGCCCTTTCTAACTGATAACATCTAAACAAGCTCATACCTTAATTAGAAAAATTTTCCCATAAATATTTATGTTGCTGTGATTAGGCCATTTACTGAATCCAGCTACCCATTATGAGTTAAAATAGACTGCCTTGTTTTGAGAAGCCTGGGGCATGACATAGTTTATACTACAGGACTTTAAGTTGTAATTCATCTAATCAAATGCCTGACCCCTTGCCTCCAAAGTAGCCAGTAGTCATTCAAGGAAAATAACCTTCTTCTGAGCATAGCATCCTTCAGTCTGCATTTTTGTATGTTGGAAATAAATTGGATACATATCTAGGCAATCACTTAACTATAGAATAGCCTCATGCAGCCCTCTTTTCTTGCTTCAACATTCAACATGTGAAAAGTCTGAGAGAGAAAGTGAGCAATCTCTCTTTTCCAGAAGGAAATACAGGAAGTTACAGGAATACCAAAGAGGGACTTCTACCCGAATCAGCTCCTGCCTAATGAGACTCCCATGCCTCTGGGGGCTGGGGGGCACAGTGGTGGCTGCGGGCTGCCGCCAGGCAGCCTGCTGTGCTTGGGGTTAGGTACTCAGCAGGATCTCTCCTGTTAAGAGAGTGATGAGAGATTTAGGCAGCCTGTTCTCAGGGGCTCTCTGGCTCCTGAGGTGTAGGAAGCACTGAAATGGGGAAGTGTGTGCAGTGTTGAATTTAACTGAGTATGGAGCCCGAAGACACACTGCCCCACCAGTCACCATTCTTTTAGTTGCCTAAAGCCATTGAGTGCCTAGGCTGGGCTTCTGAATGAGGCTTTGGGCCACCTCCAGATGTCTGTACAAGGAAATTTAACTGTGCCCGGGAGCTGGAGCCCAACCATCACACTGCTGATAACTCTCCCCGCCACACTTTTGGCTGTCTCATTCTGTCAGGCACTTCCAAGACACAGTCCTGCCAACAAAATTTTCTAAAGCTGGTTCCTGGGAGGAAGTTTGTGCATGGTCCTCCCATTTTGGTGGCTGGGGACACTCACAGGACAGACAAGGCTGGTCCTGTCCAGCTGGCTCAAGTGCATGACAGCACTGCTGGGCACATTCCATTTACCAGCATTTCTGATGTCATTTGTGACATCTAATATGCTAATTCCGTGTCTAAGTAAAGACTCAAGAGTCCTTCCAGAATTCTAACTCCTTCAATATCAAAAGGAAGAACATTTCTTTTTAAAGAGATGTCAAAGTAAATTTTCACTTTATTTATTCAAAATGTTGTTCTTTTCAGAAAGAGTTGCCTTCATTAATTCCCAGATATTTGAGCCCAGCTTGAAGTAACATGTTTAAAATGACAGGGCTCCACATTTTTTCTGCTTCCCACCACTTATGGTATCCTCATTTGTAAGGATACTTTTCTAGAATTAGTTCATACATATTTCAGAGCCAAAATTGTTTTCCTAACTCTTCCTGCTACAGATTTCTGTCCTTCCATTTCCTTCCCTGGGATTCAATTAATTCACATGCATAGTAAGAAAATTCTCCTTCCTCTACATAGGGCCTTTACAACCACAGTTACTAAAATCAATTTCCATTTATTTAATCGAATTTTTTCATTTCATTTAAAATCATATCTACCTTGTTGATTGATCTGGACACTTTACCACAGTGAATTTGAAGCTGTTAACAAGTAAAGAAGTCTGAAAAATGAAAGAGATCATTAACAAATGTTCACTTAATGTATTATCTTCTTGGTTACTGTACTTCGTCTCTTTACAAAAAAAAACACCCAAAACCCAAATAAACCCCAGATAAACAAGCAAACAAAACCAAAACAAAAATACAAACAAACAAAAGCCAAAATCAACCAAACAAAGCAAAACAAAAAAAACCCCAAGCCAGCAATGGGATTTTCTGTGGTTTCACTGTTTATTTTTTTATTGTAAATAGAGTCAAATTTAAGTTACATATTCTTGAAAGATGGAAGTACTTATATTTTAGTAGTATAATTTATTATCCTGGTTTAGATTACAATTTTCTGCCTAAATGTGGCAATTTTTTTTCTTAGTGTCAACTCTAGGCTTCCTAAATTGTTTCATGATTACCATATCATGATACTGACCTTGAAATAATAAGATTAGAAAAACAATCATTTGAAGTCTTCTTATGTCTAGTCTGGTTTCTGAAACATGAGGGGTCACATTTTTGAGATTTTTCTTTCCAACCACACCAAGAATTTTCTTCAACAAAAGATAAAAAACAAATCTGAGGCACTCTGCTGTTTGAAAAAAAAAATTACCACAAACTCTTTCTTGAGCAGCAACAAAAACAATCATGTGAGTCAGATTTAAAATCACAGAGGTCGGCTGCAATGATTTGTCTGAGTTGGGAGCCTTACTGCAGGCTTGAAAATCATAAGCACCTACCAACTTGAGTTTTATTGATGTGCAGACACTGAGCATCACAAGCTCCCCTGGACAACAGTTAACAATGCCTTTAAAGCTATTCTGTGTAAATAAACCGGGCACCACTACCCTTGTATGAAGGCCTGCTAGGACAGTAGAAGTGCTGCAAATAAATTCTCTTTTAAGGTGGGAGTGCAAATGAGGTGAATGCAAGTTATGTGAATTCTTTCCCTTCTATCTTTTCCATTTGCACTGTAATTGGTATTGATTATTAGCAGCTAAATCACTTCCAAAACTTATCTTCATTTCAAATTATGCTTCCTGTTCCTAATTGGATTTATCAGATTTATTCTTTTCTCTCCAGGAAAATTCCAGGTTCTGATGTGGATATATAAAATAATTTTTGCTTGAATTCAGAAGTTGGACTATTTTGTTGTTTATAATTCTCTCCTGAACACTGTCTCTGTCTACTTAGCTCAACTCTCCTGTCCCACCACTGTTGACTGCATGAGATGCTTGTAAAATGAATTTCAAAGAGGATGTTAAAGCCTTTTACCCCTATAATAGTTCAAATTTCCTCAGCCAAAACTATTTTGTCTATACTTCTTTCAAGATGCTTATCATTCAGCCAAAAATTTTCACCTTGTACTTCACAGCAGGACCATCTGTATTATCCAGCAAACCATCAGCTTTTATTGCCCAGCTTACTCTGGGAAATCACCTACTGCCCATCAGCAGCAGATGCCTGTGAGTCACCATTCCAGTCTTCAATAAACAATGAAAATGAGAAAACTGATGTTAAAAGTCATTTACAGACTTAAGTCATTTACAATCTTACTCAAAAAGAAACTTCTTGTAAGAGCTGTGAAGCACATCTAGGGATTGAACAAGACAGAGCACCTACCATGTAGGCTATTTTCTCAGTTGAGTTATTGAGAAGAAACTTCCAATGGCAACTTTCAACATCAGGACATTTTGCTGAAACAATCAGAAACTATTTCTCTGGTTGAAAAAAATGAGAGAAACTCAGCATACTGAAACTAAGATGAGGGTACACTGGGGTTCTAGAGCAGAGCCATACAAAGACTAAATATTCCAAAATATCAGTTTTCACTAGGAAGCCATGGGAACATGAGCAGAGGTTCCAGCAGTCAATTTGACAAAAGAGAGGAAGCATAAAGGGTTTCCTGGACTTCATCATATTTGTGACAGTCTATGGGGCTAGTTGAAAGCAGCTGCAAAATTCTAGAGAAAATGGTCCTTCAAAATTTAAGTACTTCACCCCTTTCATTCAGACCAGAAAAGCACTTCCAGGGGTATCAAATTTCCATGTAATATTTTAGCTCTTCAATGTACATCAAAAGGTTGAAGCACACACACAAAATACCTTGCATGCTGCTTGAAGTCTTTCAAGGCTTTTGTTTCTCAGCTCAGGAATGGTTCAGATGACCACTATACCCTGTGAATTGGGGTATAGTCAGAGCTTGGCTTATGCCTGATTTTATCCAGCATCACCTTGCAATAAAATTATATTCTAATGTTTTATTATGGACAACCACCCTCCTTGAGGGCTGAATGTATTTGTCTGAATGAAACCCCAGTGTCAACCTCTTTGACAAACCCTGATTAGAAGCTGGGCTCACAGTTCTCAGAAAGGTCCCAGAGAGGTCTCTGTGGCCACAAATCACCAGATGGGCAGTAAGCTGTACTGGCAGCCTAATTCAGATTCTATGTAACCCCAGCAGGAGACTGGTTTATGAGGACTTGGTCACTTCTGAATTGAGTGTTCACACACCAGGAAAGCAATCCCAAAGGACACAATTCACATATGAAGACCTAGTATCTTTGTCCTCTATGGTAAAGGCTCTAACTGGCCATGGCCTAAGCAGGTGCTCCATACTGTAAATCTCAGTAGCAGTCCCACACTAACCAAGAGGCAAGTCCTTAGTTCTTCCATGTGTGAAGAGGACCAGTTTAATAATCTCCCCTTAGTCATCTGTGCATATCATGTGCTGTCTTCTCTGTGGAACAGAAAAAGGGAATGTCATCATCTAGTTCAGCACATTGTTGAAAACACTGAATCATCTCCATGACTTTTCACATACTCATGCCTCTGAACAGACACTGAATTTAAGCCCAACTGTCCCAAACTCCTGTGGTAGAAAAGTACTGCAGCAGATCACATCTGTTAATCACCAGGGACTCTGATATTTAAATAGTAAATTATTCATTCTGTCCATGTGTAACCTAACTAAGCCTGCTGGGAATACCTTGGCTGGCCATTTGAGAGTACATGCGCACAGGGTTATTCTCAGAAGGTTTGTATGATGATGCCTAGCAACAAGGACCCGTTTTCACCTTTTTTTCTTTCCTTTCTTTCTGGTGATAACTGTGAGTTATCCCCCCAAAGGGACTGGCTGCTTTTCAGTGCTGCAACTATAAAAGGAATGAAACAGGTGCAGAGGACCATGCTCCAGATTTGGCAGTGACAGCGATGAAGTCTAACAGCAGGAAATGAAAGGCAGTATTCCCACTGTATATTTTTTGGTTGCCAAGGCTGACATGAGAGTGTGGGGAAAGAATTGAGATTTGACACTTGTAAGGTCCTTGCCCTATTTTATTTTCATTTGTGACACACAGAGAAGGGGTCAGAGCACTTTTCCTTGAAATTTGTTTTACAGTCATCTATGGAGCAGCGTCTCAGTTTAGCCTACTCTTTGTCAACAAGAAGAATTTTTGCTATTTCTGTTGTGCTGAAGGTCTCTGTAGTTCATCATGAATGCTTTACTGCTGACATTTCTGGCTGATATGCCTCGATTTTCCAGAGTTCTTGCCTGATAAAAGCCATGACAAGAGTCCAGCAGGAAAATTGTGCAGACATCACATATTCTTTGTTATTTTGCTCTTTAGGGCTATTTATACCCTTGGCCATCTGCAGGTAAGGAATCCCCAGTAGATATCTCAGCCATGGACAGAATCTCCTCTATCATCATCTGAGCTTTCACTGGTGACCAGATGGGCAGGCACTCACCCATTCTCAAGGGGACCCTGGACTGACGTGCTACAGGCTGACCACCACACCAGGACCACACTTGGTACATGTCCTGAACAGCATTTCCAGCAGCAAGGGGAGCACATGGAGGACGAACAGGAAATGGAGCCTTGCTAAAGCTGCTACAGCCACCATTCTCTGCATGGCTCTCTCACTTCCCTGTGACACTTGGAAGGAGCACACTTGGAGGGACAACTGGCAGAGTTTTCTCCACTGGTCATGGCCAGCACAGGTTCATGAGGGGAAAGTCCTGCATGAAAAACTTAGTTTCATCTAAAGCAAGGTTACCCCCACTTAATTGACCAAGAGATGTAATCTTTTTGGATTTCAGTCAAGTTTTTGACTCTGTCTCTCAGTATTTTTCTAGACAAACTGTCTGGCATACAGCTGGTAGTTACTAGTGGGGTTCTGCAGGGCTACATTTTATGACCAGTTTTCTTCAGCATCTTCATAAACAACTTAGACACAGGACCAAGTAAGTTTGCTAATTATAATAAATTACAAGGAATTGTGGACCCCTTCAAGGGCAGCCTTCAAACCAAGCATATGAAGTTCAACAAGGGAAAGTATCAGATTCTGCACCTGGGACCAGACAACCCTGGATGTACAGAGTGCGGAAGGAGAAACAGTGCTTCCAAGAGGGATATGGGTGTCCTGGTCAAGGGAAAGTTGAATGTGAGCCAGCAGTGCCCTGGAGCCAGGAGAGCCAAACCTGTCCAGGGGTGCATCAGGCACAGCATCACCAGCCAGGCAAGGGAGGGCATTGTCCTGCTCTGCTCTGAGCTGTGGCAGCCTCACCTCCAGTGCTGGGGGAAGCTCTGGGTGCCACAATATAAGAAGGGAATTGAGCTATTAGAGCCAAAAAAGGGCTACAAAGATGGTGAAGGGCCTTGAATGGAAGTCATTCAAGGAGAAGTTGAGGTCACTTGCTCTGTCCAGCCAGCAGAAGAGGAGCCTGAGGGCAGACCTCATTGCACACTACAGCTTTCTTCTCAAGGGGAAGTAGAGGAGCAGGCACTAATCCCTCCTCTGTGCTGACCTGTGACAGGGCCTAAGGGAACAGCCTGAATTTGTGTCAGGAGGTGTTTAGGCTGGGTATTATGAAAAGGTTTTTCAGCCAGAGGATTGGGCACTGGGACAAGATCCAAGGGAACTGGCCACAACACTAAGCCTGACAAGAGTTCAAGAAGTGTTTCAAAATTTCTCTTGGCCTCTTGGGGCTATCCTGTGCAGGACCAGGAGCTGAACTTCATTGATCCTTGTGGATGCCTTCCAAGTCAGAATAGTCTATGATTCTATGATTCAAAATCTGAGGCTTGCTATGCAATGAAACTGATACACTCAAACAATTTGATACAAAATATCAAATAGCCACCATGTCATCTCTTGGTTCCTGTCTCACTTTCGGCAACTGTCTCAGCTGTCTGCCAAGGTCCACAGTCCTCAACAGCTCTTCCTAGTATTTCATTTACTCCCCCACTGTACCTTGAGAACTCCTTTCCTCAGCAGCTCCGGGCACCCCAGGCTTAAAGGAGCTATTGTAGTGTTTCTCTCAGAAACACTGGTGGAAGCCTAACTTGGTAAGTGAAGGAAACCTGCAAAGGGGAAAAAAAAAAAAGAAAAAAGAAAAAAGAAAAAAAAAGCTGAAAATTCATTTTGGGAACAAGCGTGCACAGTTATTTACAGAGGTTTCAATTACAGGGATGAGGTAGCCAGGATTGGTGTGAGGTCTCTAGGCTCAGCAGGTCTGTGCTTGGCTTTACAGTGCTCCTTGTTTCCTGCCCTCGGATCACTGGGAGGCTGGCTGGAGGGCAGCTGGCTGGCACATGGAAAATGGATATGTCTATGCAGTGCATGGTCCAAAAAGGCTGAAAATAGCCACTGGCTGCTCACAGCAGCCTGTACCAATTCTCACAGTGTTCAGCTCTCGTGCCTCCTGGCATGGCCACAGAGCAGGCTGGCTTCAGGAGCCGGCAGTGCTTGGCTGCATGCCACATTGGCTGCCTCACCCCTCCTCCTCCTACTACTTCTGCACACTGGCACTTTGCACCACCTCTTTGGAAGCTGTCAGCCTCCTTTCCCTCTTCCCTGTTTATACTGGATCATATTCACCATCCTCTTGGCTCTGGTAAGCAGTCATGTCACGGACAGTCTGGATTCACCCACAGACGTTGTTACTCTGAGCACAGGGAAATGAAAGCAGTCTCTGTTCCCTTCATGTCTGGAGGGACAGGAGCTTCTCTTCCTGACTTTTAAGCTCTCTCTTCTAGCATGACTCCACCTTCCTGTTCACAGTGTAGGGATGTCTCTGATTCAAGAGGGGAAAAAAAACCTTTGGTTTTAACTGACATCCAGGAGAGAAGGACACATGATGTGGGAGGAAAAGGTTGTGTGCTCGTGGTGGTAAAAGCTGTGTCTTTACCACCTGGGGTGTTTATGAAAGATGAGGATAACATAGGAGCAAATATAAATGAGGGATTTTGGAAGGCCCAAGCTGTGCCTGGGACCAATGCTGTGCAAGAGCAGTGGCTGGTTATCCTGTAAAGGGAGACTCTGACTTTTTTATGCTGGATGAGATGATTTCATTCCAGCTCAGCAAAGGTGTTTCTTCACCAAAACAACCAGAAGTTCAGCCAAGCAGACCTGGATCATGGAAAAGCCAGAGCCAGTGAGACACTGCAGGACAGCATTAAGAGCAAGTGGGGGCCAAGGCGTAGGACCCTCCTCCCAGGTGATATTGGCCACTTGGTGAGGCCACCTCACAGCTCTTGGTCCACCATAGGTTATTGTATCTTGAATGTTGGATATCAAGACAGAGTGATTTGGCCCATCAAGGAAAGGTCTGAGCCCTGTGACCCATCAGGTGTCTAGAGGTGATTCACACAAAAAGACATGCAGACCTGCAGACCCTAAACCTAGGGCAGTGGGAACCTGAGGGGTCTGGTGGAAAGACCTGAAAAGAGGGCCAAGATAGGAACAGAACAAGAATTGTGCAGATAGCTGGACAGGAAATATGTTTACACATTTTTAAATCCATCAATTCTGTAAAACCAAACATCCCATCACGCTGCTGGGGTGAAGGGGGCACAGTCACAGCAGCAGAAAGCAGCAAGGACACAGCAAAGTTCTCAGGCACCTTTGTCCTGATATTACAGACCCAGGAGCAGACACTTCTGCTGACATGCCTGTTATAATCAGGAAAGATGAACTCTGATCTCAGCCGTGCTTTCTCCAGAAGATGAGAGAGAGATGCTATGTGCAAGGAAATCAGCTTTGGCCTCCCCACTGGAGCGGACTGTGTGTGACTGAGCTGTCCCACTGCTTTCCTTCCCACCATGTCTCTCTGCCACTCTCGGAGGGTATGTTTGTTTGGAAGATAGCGCTTTACTTTGTGCCACTGCTTATACTTGCTCGTTCAGTGTAAATAACTGTATTAACTTTATAGGCAGCCCCAGCTTGAACTCACTGAGGTTCATGTAACAAACTGGAACCATGCCAGGCCCACCAGAGCAGTGTCCTGTTAGTGCAAGGTGGAGCCTGAACAGCTCTCAGGTTGGGAGGTCTTTCCAAATGAATGTGATCCCTCCTTGTTCTCACAGATTAGTTTTAACACCGACACAATGGCTGCCAAATACTGAATCTGCCAGAAATGTTAACAAAAGGCACTTTGATCTCGTTCACTTGTTCTTGTTAAGTACGTATTTTGCCTTCTTTGTGGTCAGAAGAAAAATGTTTTGCCCTTGCATATCACTTGTGTTCAATAATCTATGTACTGTATTACACAGAGCTTCTGCTTTTTGCTGCTCCTTCATTTTGAGTTGCTTACTTTAGCAGCTGCTGCAGGCTATACATTTGTTCAAATACTTTAGGGAGATTTTATATATTTTTATATAAAAGATTAAGGTTTGTGGATATTCGTTGACATTCTGATCTAAACAGCTGCAGAATATTTTTTTTATTATATGGGTAAAATTTATTTAAAAATCAGTTTGAACTTTCATGCTAGTTATTAAGCTCTTGGCTTAGTTTCTAACACAGTTCATATATCTGTTCTTGGCACAAAGTTTACATTTTTCTAACCACATACATTATATGTGAGCAAAGAACTTAATATTCAATAATAAAATTATATGTTGACAATTATCTAGCAACATTATTTCTCACAATATATTGACCTCACAGTGTACTGTAACAAATACAGTATATAAGTCAAACACTGTAATTCTCATCTTCAAACACAATAGGAAGCTTATGGAAAATGTAATCCCCACTAGTCAATAAAGAAAAAACAAGAAAACGTTGATGAGGAAATCAAAGTGCTATGTTTGTTTACATATAAAACTGAAGAATAAGAATAAGATGTAACACGTTAAACCTATGGCCATGAGGCATTGACTATACTTTAGTAGTTTAAGCATGACAATAGAATCAGCAATTACACTGGAGGAGATTCAGATAAACTTGCAAAATGTAACAGATATGCATCATTATTGCTGTTTCTTGATATTCTAAAATGTGTGATTGGAGTTTTTGCCTTTCAGAAACAACCACATGAAAAATCTCTATTTTCAAAATGTAAAGAACATTCTCTTCTCAAAACAAATTGGTTGCTTGTGCTATGTATCACACTGTAGTTAATCAATTCTCAATGTAATTTTTGAAGCCAAAGTTCCAACATGTGATCAAGTAAAACAAAAATATATTGTCCTCTTCCTCCAGATGCTGGAAGTCAGAAAAAATGCATACACATTCAGGAAATGCTAGTCCACATTTATAAAATTGTTTAATGGTTCTTTTCACACAGAGAATTTTTTTGACACCTGGATAATTGAACTCCTGATGGAGTAATGTCAAAGTGCCATTTCTAGGTGTTCAGTTTTCATTAGGAAGAGCTGGTATGCCTGCTTTCTAGTTTTCCTTCCCTACTAGTCACATGTGATAGTTTCGTGAAGAATCATGTTCCTTCTCCATGTCAAAAGGAGTACGTCTTTATAAGATTTATTACCATGTTGAGTAAGTATGAGGGTCAGCATATGATTGAGAATTAGTACTCCTGAGTCCAACATGACAAGAAATATATGTGTGGAACAGTGAACAAAATGCAATACAAAACTTAGCACAATTTAGGAAAGTTTTGTAATTTCAGTCCATGTAACTGTTACATAACCCGCACTACACATTACCAAGAGCTCTCTGAAGCTATTGACCTGCAAAGTTGCTGCTCCAATAAAATTGTGACATGATAGGGGTTCCAAAACTGGTGTCTCTTTCTGTAGATTTCATCAAAGCATCAGCTGGTTAGGGCAAACTCCTTTGCCTGTGAGCAGTTCCTCTAATGGCAGATACATCTTTTGAACTTCAAGATTTTGGGCCATTTCTGTCTTATTATCTGCAGCATACATTCATGCCAAAAATGTATTTGTCATCCATTGGGTAGAAGTGTTGCTCTTCTGCAGCAAAAATTGCACTTTTTAGCATGTTGCCACTAAGGATACAGAGTTTCACGCTGATGCCAGTGATATTGGACTTGAACAGCACAGTTCAACATTTTAACAACACAGTTTACCATTTCAGTGTCAGTTCATTGAGAAGACTTGGGAAGAATACCTGTCTGTAAGGAATTCACCAGCAGAGTTATGTGGGGTTACCTAGACCATGCATACTGATCTCCATAGATAGTGGTCTTCTGACTGGCAGGTTGTGCAACATGCTTGTTCTCAGTGATTCTCTCCAAAGCACTTTTGAAGTTCTCAGGCAATGGCTATCATTAGCAACACCATTGTCCTACTACTCACTTCAGGTGTGAGGATCAGTTCTAACTAGCAGCAGTAGAAATGGAGCTATTAGCACAGTGGGGAGAAAATAGAGGCAATAGAAGGATAGGGGAATGCATGTTTTCCTCCCTACTAGAAGTCTTTCATAATCCAGACACCTTTGAACAGTAATCTATAAATTTCCAGTATGTGCCACATAGTGTCTCTGTTCATGTTGTCAAAGACTCTCTGACAAAATTTAAAGAAAATGATAGCTTCTGTGCACTACTTTTTCAAAACAACAAAGTGTGAAAATAATATCAGTGCAGGAATTCATAGGGGCAAAAACCACTCTGCTGTTCTTGAATTCTGTTAAGTAAAATTTGAAAAAAACCCAAAATGTGGCTAAACACATTTAGCAACCAGAAACTACTGATAGATAACTCACAAATAGTTCTGTAGAAACTCCATCTCATTCAAGCATTTCTGGAAAGATTTTATAATAAAGCTGAACTGGTTTTGGCACTGCCTTCTCTGCTGGTGCTCTCTGATGAAGAAGTAAACCTCTCACCCATCTGCTTGGGAGGGACCCATACTGGGTAACATTCTTGAAGAATTCACGTACTGCTTACAGATTGTTCCTCCTTTAGCTTTCAACCATGCTGGTGTCTTGCAAGCTGACAACTAAGGTCACCATTATTACATGGCAAATATTTAAAACCAATGTAATTTGTAATTCAGATGACATCTAATTTTAATACTCTCCTTTGTGTACTGTCTTTCAAGAAAAAAGTGGGGAATTTTCTGCAGGATTAGGCAGTTTTAAACTCTCAGCAATGTAAAAAATTATTGTTTAAAATTTTCTTAGCTTCCTCAAGCAATTCCTGTTTACATATATATTGGGTGTGGCTGTGGTGGGTTAACCACGGAATATCAAGAAGTAGCATGGCAATCAGTAGCTGAATGATCCTTTAGGTGGTGTCCTGGGGTGACAGGAAGTACTTTGAATTAACTTGCCAGGGGGACCCCAGATGATAGAAAAGGTGAAAACACTGTAAGAGGAGTAACTATGCTGCTTATTGGGTAAACACTGTTGAGTTTATTGTATGAACCCCTTTCTGCCTTCTGTGTATCGAGAATTTTTGACAGGATGGCTGTAATTCTAAAACCAAGGCCAGAAGAGGTGGCTACAAGGAATTCAAGTGAAAATTGCTGTAATTAAAAATGTCCAGTTCTGAAAATTTTAAGATGCTTTAATAATTTGGTCAGCTTTAATTTACAGAATCACAGAATAGGCTGAGTTGGAAGGGACACAAAAAACACTGGATCTGTCTCCTGGTTCTGCTCAGCACCATCCCCAAGAATCACACCGTGTGTCCAAGAGTATTGTTACAACAGAGCCTGGAAACATCTGCCACAGGCTGAATTTTAGGTTGAAAGGATTTGCCCATTTTTCAGAATGACATTAAGGTGAGAATGTTATTTTTTCCAAGTTAAAGTAACATTATTTATCGGAGAGGTTCCAGTGTCTTACTGGTTTGGGTCAGGGCTCTGAAATATGTTGGGCAGTGTTTATAGGATCCTGCCATTAAAACTCTGCCTTAGTCATTCATTGTAAAATTTGCCCAAACTTGGTTTAAAGTATAAAATTGTGAAATTGTCAGTTTACCTCTGACAACAGATCATGTTAGAGGCTGATGCCTGCCTTTCTCCAACAATTTCTACCTGTTTAGTATGCTCCATCATGGGGTGAAAAGAAGAATCTGTTCCTCTGGCACCTAAAGGTGTGTCACCCATTGAATAAAACCACACACAAGGAAACTCTCCATTATGTTCCCACTACCTTTACTGAGGGCCTCCAGATCTCTGAAGGAGAAGGAAGAAGCTGCCTTATGTTAGAAGAGCTTACAAGGAGTGCTGGAAGGAAAGGTGAAATGGTGGAGGGAGCAAGGGAGAAGTCAGGAACTGGAGAATGGGGTTCTATAGGAATACAGGAGTCTAGCACCTCTAAAGCTCAAGTCATGCTCAAGACCGCTGAGCTGCTGCAGGCTCCAGTGTTGTGTACCTGGCTAATGGGATTTGATACATCTCCTTTGATGCCCAGCCCTCATAGAGCCTTATATCATTTACCTTTAGTAACTTAAGCTCCAGGACTGAATGCCACCAATAGCTAACAGGGAGTCAATCATCTTCCACTCACAGAACTGCCACATCATGTACTGAATGTGTCTGTACACATTTAGCTTTTCATTTACAATTGCATTAAAAGAAAACCTGTTTTAAATAGATTGAGATTGAGGGTTCACCTGCTTAGATCTGTGCATTTGTATAACCCACTGTGCTAAGACAAGTATAGTTTCTGTTTCCCAGTGCTTTTAGTTTCTCATTGCATCAGGAGAATGAAATGTGAAATAAGGGAAACACTTAAGACTTCCAATTAACTTTTGAAAGCTTGATGAGTGCTAAATATATCATGTGGAGCAGGAAATAGACCAACAGACCTACATTTCATTGATGTGTTTGTTTTAGTCCTTTGTGTGTTTTCTAAAGATCCACTGATTGCTCTGCTATATTTATTTGAAATGCTACGAAAGAAGAGGGAAAAATGGATACCACAGCAGAAAAATATATTTTCTCATAGTTGAGTGGGAAAATGAAATTATTACCATAAAGACATGCAGAATTTATGCATTAATTTTCCAGTGAAAAAACTATTTAAGGAAAGCTGAAGCCTAACACTTTTTAAAAATAGCTTGTGCATAATTAACTGTTTCACTTAGATTGGTATTAAAAACCTCTTGATTATAAAAGCTGTAAGACTTTTTTTTCTTAGATATTAATAAAATTTGAAATGTCAGCTTAACCTCATTTCCATGGGGTCATTAAAGAAATTCAGAATAATGTGATAAATGTGTATCTGATTAAGAAGATTTTTGAAAGACCAGGGAATTGATTTCCAAACCACAGATATTCATTTTATGCATATGTAATTCTTCTGAGTAATACAGAATTAAACCTTTTCAATTCAGCTGGCAGAGGAATCAGTAATTACAAACTAGGTATTGCTTATTCTCCATTCAGCCTGTAGATTAAGCTGCTGCATTTCTGATCCCACACAAAGCAACCAAGCAGGAGTGCACAGCTGAGGATATTGCTCTGAGAAGGTGTTGTACACATAGGCTCTGAAATCATGGATTGCAATCTATTGTGCAATATTAAGAAGTACTTTCATTTAGTAGGAAATGGACTTTTCTTCCTCTTGTCCCCGTCAGTGGTGATTGACATCCATGGGTGCTGCCAGATGTGAGAGATCTGAGGCTCTCTGATCAACAGCTTCAGGGCAACACAACCAAACCGAACTTAAAGGCTGATGGAAATCATCACTGTGGATGCAGAACAGGCAAATGCAGAAGGTACAGCTCAGCTGTGAATGTCATGTCCTGGCCCCAACTCAATGATCAAAGACATTCCAAAACAAGCACTGAGTTTCTGCAAGCTGCCAAAGAATTTGGGTGCAGTACTAGGAAGAAGATGAAGAACAGATTATACATCAGTAGCAGCTACTCCCTAGTTTGATGAGGATGGATTTTAAAAAAATAGCTGGAAGTATTTACAAGCCTATTACATGTCCATAAAGATCCTCAAGAACTGGGATATAAAGCATATTGTGTTGTAGTTCTCAATGTTACTCTTTAAAGAAAATACAACAATCAGGGGTTATGGGCTGGAAGCAGAGGAGACAGTGATGAAGGAAATGGTGAAGTAAAAAAGGAGAGCAGAGACTAGGAGGGAATCATGATATAAGGGTAGCTTTGAAACTGGGAATCTCCTACTCTCAACCTAAAAATGTATTGAAATATGGCTAGAAAGTCACATTACAAGAATTAAAACTTTTGGCACCTCTTTCCTGCAATGACACCAGGAGAGGAGGGGACACAAACATCACCAAGTGGCTTTCATGTTTGTCATGAGCAAGAGGCATCTTGGTTTTGAATAGCAAAACCCAGTAGGTGCATTTCATATAGACCAGAGTTGCAAATTATCTTGTCCATCCCTCTCTCTGTGCCCACCTATCTCCTCAGCACGAAAACAAGCTATTAAAAAGAAAGCAAGCTTTGCATGGCTGGTTTGAAACAGCATCTGGTGTCTTGAAAACTGCCTCCTCAGCCAATTCTCTTGGCTTCTTTGGAGATGCAGTGATGTTCCGCTGCAATATGGTTAGGCTTGCTTCCCAGATCATATCTGCATTGGCCTGTGGAGCCTGGGCCTCTGAGTACTGGAGAAACTGCTCAGAACGTGTACGTGGCTGGAACAAACTCACGCCAGATGGCCACTCAAAATAGCAGTCAGGCGAAAAGTGTCACACAGAGCAGATGCAAGTCTCATCCTTGAGAAAAGTCCTCACAGCTGCCATTTTCCTCTGACTCATCTTCTAGACAATCTGTGTTTATTTCAATTGAAGCCAGTTTCGAGTCACAGATGTTGCATGTCAGACCAGTTCACTGGGGCTCCTTTGTGGCTCAGGTGAGGAGAGTACCTTAGGCAACTAAACTTTTTTGGCTAGTACATGCAAGTTCTCAGCTTTCTCTTATTTTCAGTTGCACTGTTGATAGCACTGTGGGACAACTTCAGAAGCATTAATGCAAATGCAGACAAAAATATACCAGACAGAGATTTCTAACAATGATAAATAGAACCCTCTTGATTTTAAGGAGCGTTGGATCAGCCTTGCATTAAACCTTTGAGAACTTTGGCTTTCGGTGCTGGATGATAAAAAGATATTTTAAACACAAAGTGTCTGAGATCTTTAGAGATTTAATTATGTGAAGGAAAAAGTTCCTCTGAGCACCTGCACCTGTATGAAATGTTCTATGAGATTTACTGCTCTTCAGAAAGCTTTTTTCCGTGATATTTCAAAAACTAACTTTTTCAATACTTTAGCTGTGATTTCTTTGTACTAAATCAGGATAATATAATGTAATGATATGAAAGATAAAAATAGAATTGGAGGAGGATTTTTAATTTCCTGCTAATTTCCCCAGCAAATTCTGAAAGGTTTGCAGTCATTTTATCAAATACTGGTACTGCACTAAACATTTGGTCCATTTTGATCTTCTTTCAGTTCCCAAAATAAAAAGTTAAGGGTCTTTTGTGAATATCTTTCCTCCCTAGCTGGAAAACATGTGAATGCAGCTCATTCACCCCTCTCTCTAAGCTGAAGTCAACCTGTGCCATGCAGGAACTAGTTTCAGCTCCCACCTTAGGCTAAACTACAAAAGGCTTTATATTTCCTTGCTCATGAAGGACTCTGCCTCTATCCTCTCCTGCTCTTCTCCTGCAGTTTATTCTATCAGTTCTTCCCATTTACTGAGGCAGGAGATTTAATTTACCATTTTCTTGTCATAAGTTTTTAACTTTCGTTAAAAGAACTCTCTTTTTTTTCCCCAAATAATGCCTTTATGCTACTCAGAATTGTGGATTTGAGCCAATACTGTTCAGTCAGTGGACCAATTCCAACCATTTCCTTAGCCTTAGAATCCACTAAACCATGAGGAAGCTCAAAGGTATTTGCATTTCTTCAGAGACATTAGGCTCACAAGATTTCCTAAGTTAATTATTCACCATATAGACTTTTCCACAGTGTCATAAAATAAACAAACAACAGATCAATAAAGGTGGTTTCATAAAGACTTAATAGCACATACAGGAATAAAACTCTTTGCTTCATTTTTATTAATTTGATGTATTTTCCATGGCATTGGACCAAGTTATGCAACAAAAGGAAGACTGTCAGCATTTAAATTTTTGGACTACTGCATTGCCTTGATTCTTTGGCATCAATCAGTAAAACCTGCATGATTTTCATACAAGGAGAAAACATCCTGCTTGTAGGTGGTTAAACACTGTCTACCCAAGCTAGAAAGGCAGGAGCTGTTGTCCTAGTTGTGCCTGATTTGAGGAAAATAGGATGTTGTCTACATATTTTTACAATTCCATTTAAAAAGCATGTTTGTGGCTTGCTACCATATAAAGTATTTGCTTTGACAGAAGAAACAAAATTTTTATACAAACTTTGATAAAAATACTGAAAAGGCTTTTTTAGGTGAAACACAGGCTGAAGGAGTCAACTGCTTTGAAAAACTGAATTAATTCTGTTCCCAGAGGTGTTTTGCTGCTCTCCAGAACAGAAACTCCAAAAGACTGTAGGAAAGTCCAGCTTCTTCCACTCGCAGACAATGGCTCTGCCATAGTTAAATGTTCTCTATTTCTGCTGAAAAATCAACTGTATTTGGTCTGGGATGGAGTGTGGTATATCAGCATATTCAGATGTCAGGATGTTTGGATTCTGTAAGGAGGCTCATCTGGAAGTAATGTATCTGTTTCAGTTCTTTGTAGAAAATATTTAATTCTAAATTTTCACAAAACCCCTTTCCCTTAAAACAACTCATCTGCTTAAAATTAGGCATGTACTTGTTTGTCTTGCTGACTTGAGGCCATACAGCATACAGACTTCTGATGCTGAGTAATTTATATGCCTGTATAAATCAGTGGGTAGCCAACAGAGGACAGACTGGATTCAACAGTTTCATATATGCATTCTTATTTCGTGGTCAAAAGATCATGGAAATTATCTCATATGTCATGCCTTTGAAAGTTCGTTCCTTCTTCTGTCGTGTCTGGAAAATGCAATGGGTTATGATTATTTACAAGATTTTTAGTGAATTATTTACAATCCTTGGCAAAGGAAAAATGTGGACTTTGCTATCTTCCCCAGTACTTGGAATGAAGGTTACAAGGGTGACCATGATCTGTAACAGTTCCTTCTCTCCTTTCACCCCTTTGAAAGATTTAAATGTGTGAACACTGTATAAAGCCTGAAGAAGTTCTAGTCCTGTAGGAGAGTCAGAGACCAACAGGAAAGCCACATGTCCTGTCTCAGCCAGCTGAAATGATTCTGAAGAAAAGAGACTCAGGGTTGCAACTGCACATTTCCAGCTCCCTCTGAGGAGTGAAATGGAGTGTGTTGAACTGAAATGCTCTTAGAAACACATCTTGTTGTCTTCTTGAGTTATGGATGGGCCTTCACATTGAAAGCAGCTGAGCTACCTTGTCTTTTTAGCATACAGAACACATTTTTCATATCTGTACAGAAAGTGTAAGCACATATCCTTGCCAAATCACAGAAGAAACCTGATAAATGCAGTTACATATCCAGAATAGAATATTTGCATAGATGTAAATAATGTAATAGAGAAGAGGTTAAAAAAAATAAAAATTGATTACTCCAGACTGGTAAATTCCCATTTCTAGCCCTGATTTGCTTCCTTTCCATATATCAAAGCTTATGGGCTATATTCAGGGAAAGGAGATAAGCTTTGCTTGATAAAGCACACACTGAGGGCTTTTTACCAGCAATCAGCAGGTTTCAGCAGACCATCCTGTAGATACACATCCATGAAGTCCCAGGGGCTGAACCCAGTGTAGCTCCCCTGAAGGGTCTGGGGGTGGCACAGGGAGGTTTTCAGAAGCACAGGGGGACTTGCCATCCCACCAAGGGGGAGAGCCCAGGCAGGATGATGGCAGAGGGCAGGGGTGTCTGCCTGAGTGGGGTGCACAGGCCCACGCTGGGCAGCAAGGGCTGCCAAGCACAGGGAGAGCAGCCTCGAGCAGCCTCTGCCTTGGCAGCTACAGCAACACCAACGCAGCAGTGAAGTGGATGAATGAACATACTGGCAGGATTTGTTTAAAAATGAATTGCCTCCAAATGATTGCATATATTATGCCAAACTCAGCTGATTTTTAAATCCTATTAAGCCTTTAAGTTGTAATTCATTGCTATTTTCCACTTCATGTTCACTAATGGTAAAGACCATTCATGTGCATTTGAAGCTCTTCCTGTAAAATCCATGTAAAACATTTAATTCTTGAATTACATATTAAAGCCAAAGGAAAAAGAAAGAGGCAGGATTTATCAACCCTTTCTAATTTAGAAGTGGGAAACGGAATTGTTGCTAAACCCAGAAATAACTGAAAACATCACAAGACTTATGAAAAAGACACAATTTTCTTACACCAACCAGGATAAGAAAGGGCAAAATTTCATTGTATTTTCCTGCCTACAGTGACAGTCAACCATATGAATTGAATAAATGCAACTAGTGAAAAATCCTCTCTTCCCCTCCAAGCCCCCTCCACATACGGTGCAGGCTTTGTGTGACATTGATACTTTAATGCCTTGTATGTGCCTCTGGTCATGAACAAAATCTCGAACATGGCAGGCAGGAGAGCATCTGAACTAGGCTGACATCTCACCAGACCACAATATTTGAGTTTTATGAGTGTGAGTAGAACAGACAATCCCATCTAGCCTTGCTTTAATAGTTTCCTTCAAGTCTGGGAAACTACAGAGAATGTAAACAGCAAGGTAATTAAAACATGTATTGCTTAATGCATTGTTATGGGTGGCTGAGAGTTTTTCAGATAAAGTATTTTTCCTTTAGGAAACAGTTGTGCTTTGAAAAGAAAAACATACCTTGCAAAAAGTATTTTTTTCTCAAATTACTCCGAAGTCTATTTAAAAGACTATCAAAATTTTCAGTTTCAACATTATTAATATAAAAATTCATCTTTGGCTCAAACAGTCTTTCAGAACTTAAAAATACCTGTATTAGAAACTGTAAATGAGGGTCAGAATCTAAATGAAAAGACTACAAATATCGGCATGAAATATTATAATTTACCAAATCAACATGTCTTCTTTAATAGACTGCTGGAATGAACATGTCTAAGAGTTTGATTTTTTATCCTCCTTCAAGCTAAAAATTTTTTTTCAAATGTCGACTTCCCCAAGAAAGATATAATTTCCTCATTGGCCCTATTCCTTGTGAACCTTAATTTAACAAGTGCATGATACAGTGATTTCTGTCAGCAGATCACAGTGAGAATATACTGTGGTAGAAATTAACTCCATCTTCTATTGTGAGCCATCTTAAGCAGCTCTGTTAATATAATAGGCTTGTGGGCATATATTATACAGTGACATGAGGCCTAACCTTTCCCTTTCAAGCAGTTTCTCATTTCCTGACTTCAACAAACATAAGAGAATATCACATGGTGAAAGAATGCTGTGAAAAGTATATTGAATCATCTGGCAGTATTTAAACCATGAGATGACATTTTATTTTGCTTATTCTACATAGAAATTCCTAACATCAGCCCTTGCTCAAATACATCAGGCCAGGCTCTGCTGTTTCTTTTCAAACATTCTTTATTCTCCTCTTCCTTTTTTTTTGGTATATCTCTTTATCTTTTAGCTTGAATATTGATTTCTGTAGATCTCTAAAAGGAGATAAACACATGAAGTCTGAGGTTTTCTTTTTTTTTCTGAAAAAATTCTGAATACAGAATTATTTAATAAGGCCTTTCTTCGCACTCTCATTTTCTGTTTTCTTTGGACCCCTTCAGAGTCATAGGTATTCAATAGGGTGTTGACAGCAAGTGTTCAATGGCTGCCCTAACGCTTCAGGGATACTCCAAGGGAATCTTCAATATGCAATGGTCAAAATAATGACATTTTGTATGTTTAAATCAATTGATTTCTGGCAAAGTGGCTACTATGCTCCAGAGGCTCCATTTAAAACCACAGTGCCTCTCAGCCCAGACTGCTCATACACCTAAAGCTGACCATTCTCTTAAGAGCTTTATTGGAGATGGTCCAGAGCTCTCAACACCTTGAACAGCTGAAACAGGGTTATTTCCCAGAAGAAACAGCACTTAGTGAAGCTATAAAAGTAAGAATTCAGGGGGAAAAAAAGTATACGGCAGTATGAAAAGGAAAGAAAATTAACAAAGCACAATAAGACATCAATTGCATACCTCTAGAGAGAAGTAAACAATGCTTTACAGCTAGCAAGTAGCAACTGATTGCTGCCTTTTGAACCAAGGGGAAAAGGCTGTGCTGTCAGCAGGGAGGATCTTATGACACCACATATGTTTTCATGGATTTAAAATCAAAAAAGGGCAGTTAGGTCTTCTAGTTATACTTGCTTAATAGTACAGGCCATAAATATTCAGGGTCATCCTTCCATTCAGGAATGACTTGTGTGCTGGCAAGAGCAGCCTGCCCCCCTGGGAGCCTTAATCTGAAAACTTCCACAAGGGAAGAAATGGGTCTCCTGGTCTTCTTACAGTCCATCCATTCCAGCAAAGGTTTAGCAGCCCACATGTACTCCAACACCAGTACTGTACAACCCAGAGACATGCACTTACAGAGGACAGCCTGGGATTCATTTGCTTTAGGTGTTCCCAAATCCTTCTCGGTTACTTGGCACTGCTGGCGATGGCAGCAGCCAGACAGGGCAGTCCAGTGATGTGCCACCTCACTCTGCTGCACATACTGCAGTTTTGGAAGACCTGGCCTGGATGAAAATTAGGTTGTGGCAGCTACAGCACTTTCATTGTTGCCTAGAGAAAGGTAGAGACATTTGAATGCCACAGAAAACTTCTATATATCTCAAACTGATTTCAAATTCTCCATGGTGGGAAATTACTGCCTACTTCAGCTGACTCCATGGAAGACATGGACCTTAGGGTTAGGCTTACCCAAGAAAAGGGGGAATATGAGATTACAGCATTAGATATGGTATTAGAAAGGCCGGAGCACTGTGACCTTACTGTGTTCTTTAGAGCAGTTCCCAGTAAAGTTGGGAATTGCTTAGCTGCAGAAGAAAAAATACCTTTTTACGAACATAAGAGCTATACCTATAAATTTCCAACAAAACAAAACAAAACAAACAAAAAAAAAGACATAACCATATTTATCCTATATTAGAGCTTTCCTGTAATAGTATATGCAAGCTTTCTAGAATTAGCTTTCATTTATTTTCCTTCTTTTTTTTTCTTCTTTCTTTTTTTTACCCTTTTTTTTTTTTTCTTTTGTTAATAGTAACTCCTAAACTTATAAAAGACATGAAAAGACTTCTGTTTCTTTCTGGGCTATATAAAATAGAATCATCAAAATGCATTTGTTTCTCAGCTTATGAATAACTCCTCTCCAAGGTGCATAAAAATGTTCAGTTTTTGTTGTAGAGGGTTTCTGTTTATTCTTTTTAATAATACTTGATTCACTTCTATTGCAACTGTGCACTAAAAAGTGTTCTGGTTTTTAGATATACAGAGGTACTTGTAACTGAAGAGGAAAGCTCTCATGGTGATACTGCAGAGGAAAATAGTTTTTTAAAAATTCCTTGGACTACAACACTGGTACCCATTCCATAAAAGCCCTGCCATGACTACAACACTGGTACCCATTCCATAAAAGCCCTGGCATGGTACAGGTACATGAACATCACTCCCTCTCCAAGACTGCGGTCCATCTATTTCACGTTTTTGCAGTAGGGCAAATTCAGAATTAATTCCACTATTTCATAAATGTTGATGAGATCTGTGCATGCATAATATGAAATGGTAAATGGCAAATAAAATAATATTAGCAGCAAAAGAAGTCCAGATCCCTGGAGAACATTCATGAAAGTTGAACAAGAGGTTTCATTGTTCCTGTGCAGTGTGTATCAGAGTAAATACTAGGAAAAAGTCCTTCAGCTCTCAGAGAGCAAATGCAGTTCTTTTCAAGGAGAAAAAGGAAGGAAATGTGGAGGGAAAAAAAAAACAAAACCAAATTAACTCGAATAATTCAAGACGTAGTTGGATATTTTGGTCCCAAAGAAGAAATGATCAGTCTCAAAGCTCAGTCTTCTCTGCTGCTCAACTTTTATTGAGTCACATGGATATTCTGCACTTTGCAGCAGTTACATTGTCTGCTTTAATAGTACAAAGAAAGTTGGAAACTTAGGTAACCCTGCCTGTCTTCCAGTCATCCTAGTAACAGCCCAACAACAGCCATGCAGTGTCTGCGAAACATCCAGGAGATGCCAGACAAATTATCTCCAAGGTTTTTCCAAAACAAAAGAGAATCTTTAAAGACATTTTATTATCCATAAACAATTCTCAGACAGATAGCAATTTAAGAAAGACAAGCAACTTCAAAAAGAGTGGAAATTCTGAATTCATGCCTAAAATTAAAATAACTTTTTAATAGCCTTGCCCTTAAAAAGGAATTAATGAATGTTCTTTCACATCTTTACATAAAGCCAGACTCTGGCAGATGTGAGATAGATTACTACATGCAACATAAACAATATTTGGTCTTTTATCCCAACAGCCAGGAGCGTACAGCTCTGTACTTGAACAAAAGACCATTTCTAGCTCAGCAGAGGATGTAAACAACCCCAGTCACCAGTTGCACTCCAGGAACCCAGAGAAATACCTGGGCAATGTTCCCACCAAACCGTGAAAGTCAAGCTAAGGGGAAGGCAAGGGGAAGCACAGCAGCAATCCTGGAGCAGGATTTGGCCTGAACAGCAGAATTCATCAGCAGTGTTTGCTTTTGTGCAGGCTTAGGACAGCCAGCCCCTACCCAGCCAAGCTCTTCAAGCTGTAGCTAGGAGACTGCCTCCAACACACTAAAAATATACCCCCTGCATCAGTCAGTGATAGCCTGTTTGCAGGTGCCAGAGCCGACCTTGGACGTTGCTGGACCTGCTTTCAGGAAAGCAGGGAGGTTGGCAGACAGCTGAGCCCAGGAGTAGCACACTCTGGCCCACTCACAGTCCCACCTCAGCCAGGGCTGGCAGGGTTGGTCCCACTCGTGCCACACGCATCTCTGCCCTCACACAGGGGCTGCTGATCCACCCAGCAGAGTGGTGGCACCCTGTCCTGCTGAGAGGCCACCTTTCCTCCAGTCAAGGGGGTGGAGAGATCATGGTCCCATGCACCCACCTGACAGGAGGAGGAATGTGAGGCAGGACCTAAGGGCTCTTCCTTGAGGGGATAGCAGAGGAGAGACACAGAGGGATGGAACACCTCTCCTATGAAGACAGGTTGAGAGAGTTGAGATTGGTCAGCCTACAGAAGACTCTGAGGAAACCTTAGAGCAGCATTTCAGTACTGAAAATGAATCTGTAAAAAATATGGGGGGATACATGTTTTAGTAGGGCCTGTTGCCATAAGACATCGGGTAATGGTTTTGAACTAAAAGATAGTAGATTCAGACTTGATATAAGGAACAAATTTTTTATGGTAAATGTGATGAAACACCGGCTCAGATTGCTCAGAGAGATGGTGGTTGTCTCATCCCTGGAAACATTGAAGGTCTTGTTCTCGATGTCCCTGTTCACTGCAAAAGGGTTGGACTCAATGGTATCTAAAGGTCCCTCCCAGTACAAACCATTGAACAATTCCACGAAAATTCACTTGGTGCCGACCAATATTTCCATAGAACCCTAGCTTTGCTCCTCATAAAGGCAGTGCCCAGTTGTCTTTTCTGAACTCTGTGTCTTCTGGGCTGAACACTGGAAGACCACTGGGGACATCCATCCCTGTCATCACCATCTCTGCCACCACCAGTGCCACCAGGCTTCAGGCAATGCAGGATCTCTGTCCTTCCATTAGTGGGCTGGAAACAGTGCCCCGGGGAGCCCTGGGGAAACCATACATCCCATTTCCAGGGAGTTACAAATGTGGTTGAATAGACGATTGAAGCTGACATTTGTCTTCAAATTACCTTGAGCAAAGCAATACTGTGCTGGGAGTTGGACTGTGTGTGGTCAGGAATCAGAAGATTGGGTCATCTGAGTCACCAGCCAGTGAGATGTACCTTGCTCACATGAAAACACAGCTCTGGGATGAAAATGGCACTAAACTGTACAGCAGAAGAGAGAGGTCTTTTAATACCAATTATTCCCTGCTAGTGCTGCCATGCACATTGTGCCAAGCAATAGAAAACATAGAGTAAATAATTATGAGATTCTGCACAGAGATTTCACTGTCTCAAATTTCTGCAGATATCTGTGGCTTTTTCTAAATTCCCGTGCACATACCAAGAACACACCTTTGCAACACAGGAATATTTGGTTTTGAAAACTGTGCTTTCATAGTTCAGCAGGAGCCTTGGGCAGGGAAGCTACAGGGAGCTCTGTGGCCCGTGAGCACAAGGCTACCTTTGATGAACTGGATCTCAAGCATTTGCAGATTTATGATTAAACTTAGAAAAAAATGTCATTTTCTTTAACTAGAAAAATCTATATCTCCTGGGTGTCATTAGTATCTATGGAGATACTGCACAAAAAAAAACTATTCTAGTGTCAGTTTATGACATATTAGTTCAAAATAGCAAGAAGAACAAGCACCAATACCAGTTTAGTTGCTTGGAAATTAATCCATTTATCTACCATATCACTCTGGGCATATGGATGCTCAGAGTCACAAATGCACCTTCCCTTCCTTCTGTCTGTCCTCATGATTTTCTTCTGTGCTTAATTCTCTTTTATATTTATTCATATCAATAATTCTTAACACATTACCTTACAGTAATCAATGGAAGTTTAACATCAATCTTTTTCAGCATTTCAGGTATTGTTACACCCTGGCAGAAGTCTGGCAGAATTAAAGTGGGATCTGGGTTTGCAGTAGCACAAAAACAAGCTTGCAAAGAGGGACTAGGTAATGGAACACCAGATAATTACTTAAAAGATCACAGATTGCATAGATTTATTTGAGACAGAACACTGAAACAAGGGAGAGGCATATTAGTGTTGTCTTTCCCTTTTTATTTCCCCTAATATCCTGATTCCTTCAAGCTGTTAATCATAAGAGCCTTATTAAAGTTTCTGAAAATATAATAAAGAAAAAATAGAGGGACTTGATACAGCAGGAAAATAAAAGCAGGCAGAAAAGCCTGCCTCTTTTCCCTTTGAAATCTAGCAGGCATGTAGAGTTCTCAAACCTGCTCCCACACCCGAGCTGTCATTCTCATCCAGCAGTGGCTTCCTTTATGATACTCCAGGTATTGCCTAGAGATTTTTATGAGTTTCACCAAATGTCTTGCAGAACCTGGAGACAAAACTTATAAAGAGCACGTTAGCTCTTTTAGACAGTTTAGCAGACAGCAGCTGCCCCAGACAACCACATGACTGTTTACAGTAAATGGTATCACCTCTTAATCAGGTATTCACTTGTGTCAAGGCTGAAGGCAGCATCCTGAGTGCAGAGCCTTCTCCCTGCTGATAACTACTGTTCAAATATTGTGTTCAAATGCACTGAAAGGCACTACCTACCTCAGGCAAAGCCGTGTTTGAAAACACTGTCACCTTTCTCATAGACTGGACATGCACTTGATCCTTCACATCAAATTATCCTTAAAAAGGTAGTTGAAAATGTTTCTTTAATTCTTTGTATTTGGGAAAAATCAAGGAGTCTAAATAGCACATTTGGATTTTATCTAGAAATGTAACTAGGTGGCTTTCAGCCATTTTTTCCAGGGTGACAGCTTCTCCTGCCCTTATGGTCAGTGTTGAATTCAGTAGCCCCATTTGTGTGGTCGGGTAGGCCATTACAGAACCTGGTAGTCAGCTCTGTGTTTTTGCAGCTGCTCAGGGTTTGTTCTCCAGCATTTTGGGGGTCAGGCACTCCTCCAAGATGAGCTGTGAGTGCCAGCACTCTGTCCTTGTTGGGGAGGGAGGGAGGATGCTGCCTGCACACTCCTGCAGATGCCCTTACCCAGTAAGTGCCACCTCTACCACTGGTATGGTTACAGGAATGTCAGGAAACCTGAAGGGTCACCTAGAATTCTTGCACAAGCCTAACTGAGGACCACAAATGCAGAACAGCAGCTTCTACAAATGTTCAGACAACATTTATAGCAGCACTGTCCTGTATTCTTTTGCACAATCTGTGTTCATACCTGTAAACACATGAAAGTGTATTATAATGCATAATCTTTGGAATAAGTATCATTAAGACATGTTAATTTAGAAACACAGTTTTTTTGTATATTGCTGATTACTCCACTTTCTCACTCTTAAATTATTCACAGATATATATTTTTCTCACAGTCTTTTAGCTGCTTTTTAGTTTGAGTCCTTCCCATGCTGACGTCAGTCCTGTTTTCTATTTCACTTTCTGCACTCTGTTTCTCTTTCTGTTCTCTGCTATCCAACTGCAACACAAATCTTCCTCTTCAGAGCACTTTGTATTGTGGATATGTCTGGGGGTTTTGTGTTTTTTCTCAACAGTCATTAGGAATCCTGAGTACTCTCTGAGCTTCCTTGGTAATGCTTATGAAAATCTCTGAAGCTAGTTGGAGAGGATCCATCCCAAGCTGTGGAAGAACTGCCTTTTCTCTCATTCTGAGATGGAAAACCCAACATAAATTGCAAAAGTGACCCTTTCTGCAGCCACATGTCCATAAGCAACCTCAGCTTAAGGAAGGAAAGGCAAGGGCTGATCCAATGCAATTCCTGAACAGCTGGGCAATGCATTCTCTGTGAGTTCAGGGATTGAACACCCTTGGTAAATCACATTAATGTCTCCTGTGCAAACACTCTCCTTGTAAAGTTAAACACAAAACCAGCTTTCCTTTGACATACAGCACATATATTTCCAGTGTAATTCCTGAAATGTATGGTCATCCATGCCTCAAAGTAAGACTAAGAATTCTATGTAAGACAAATCTTTGAGTGACCAAAATATCATCCACACACTCTTAAAAAAAAAAAAAAATAAACAAAACAAACAAAAATGAAAATAAGCAATAAAAAAGCTCCAAACAGACCCCAAAGAAAAGATAAACTAAAACAGCCCCCAAACGTTTGGGATAGGTGAGCATCCAAATGATGCTCTTGTTTACCCTTATTAGATAACACAATATTCAGGACAATAATAAATACCTTGCATTGCAGTGCTAGTCCCTGCACAGAAATCCAAATTTCTCCTGTCAAGAGAGGCCCTGCATCTATGTCTTGGGGATGTGATGGAAAGAGGGATATATTACACACCATGACAGCCACAGCAAAGTGGTGTTGGCCATGACTGATTAGGAAAGGAACTGTGTCATTCCTTATCTTGAATAACTTCTCTTATCTCACGTATATGTTGTTTTATTCCTGAAAAAAAAAACAGTGGAGTTTGGCAGATGGGCTGGAACGCAGTTGGCTATCCTACTTCAAACAGCTGCCATTTCTCGTGGTCTAATTTTAACTGAATCACAGTCTGCATTTGTAATTGAAACCAGTCATTTTACTTTTAGGATATCCTACCCTGTCAAGACAGAACATCTGCTTTTATGACCTTCAAAAATATCTTCAAACCCATGTAAAAACCACCTTTTCCTGTGCTTGTAGCTTTCCTTTTTAGAGCAGAAACCACTGGTTTCCAATCCACAGCCTTACTCAAAAATATCTCAAACAATACAGAGGTTTTTGATTCATATGGCTCTCCTTATTGCCAAATATTTGTATTACAAATCCATACCATTTCATTAAAGGAATGTGAATAATTCAACAGGTTATCTCCAACATCTGTCATATGAAAAATTAATTTATTAACTCCCCCGTATTTTTGTGCTTTTTACATACACAAGCCAGGTTCAGCTCTCAAACTAAAGATGTGCCAAACATAATTTGTGTGATAAATGATATGTATACAAGAATTTACACTTTCTTTTTTCCCACACTCTGTTCATAACATTAAGTGATTGACTTTAAACTCAATTCATTGACACTCAGTTTCTCACTGGCTATTTACAAGGAGGCTTCTATTGGCTTCCAAGTTCTTCACCTGGACTAAAGATTGCAGATGGCTCTGTTGATGTTTATGAAGAAACAGTGTGTGATTTGAATGTTCTTGAAAATAGCATGACCCAAATCATCATCAGCTTTTGCCTACACAACAGGATTTTCAAACGGAAGCATTCTTTGTTTACTTTTAATAGCAGAAGCTGCAAAATGTGGGAAAAAAAGTACTAAAATGCTCAAGTTGAATCTTGTAAGCTTAGCTGATTGCAGTGTACCTTCTCTTATTAACATGCAATTTAGGACAAAGCAAGGGTGTTTGCACGCACAGTCCATGACAGCTCATATCTTAAAATTAGTCCTACCGTTTTGGATTTATAGGTTATTTTTCAGGCACAGAATTTTCAAAGAGGGGAAAAAATACAAAAGTAATAGAAAAGTAGCAAAAATAATAAAAAATCAATTATAGAGTAATTTGAAATTCTGTTGAATTCATGTTAGTTAATTAAAGTTAATTAAAAATTGTGATAAAGACATTTAGCTGGCAAAGATTATTGTATGTTGTTCTACACTCTATTTCTGGACAGAACTGTTTTCAAATAAAGCTAATGGTATTTAAATTTGTAGAAGCAGCAGTGGCTTTAGGAAAAACAGCACATTGAATCGTATTTTCCATTTGCACTTTTAATCACAGATTTCAGCAAACAGAGCCCATGCAGTGACAGTGATGCTACCCTGAGAAATTCTTATTAGAATTTAGAAAATCAGCAGTGCTTCAGTCAAAACATTTCAGTCAAAACAAAAATTAAAGTTTTACTTTGCTTACCACAGTAAAAAAGAGTTAGAAAAGCCCCAAGGAAAACGCATGTTTATTCATAAAACCAAATTATATGAACTGAAACAATTAAATGGTAGTTTAGAAGCACTAACTTCAAGCCAAAGTGCTACAATGGTGTTGCATTGCAGATTCATTAGCGGGCACTAGGCTTTGAATAATTGTATTGAGGGGCCAGCCTTCGTCAATTAAAAGTGATGTATGTCCCTTTGTCTGAATTACTGCTTGTTTTAGGCACAATCTATCCATCCAGAGGGAAACCTATCCATCTAGCTTCTGACAAGAGCCTGTTATCTGACTGGTCAGCTTCAGACAGGAATGTTCAATAATTAAATAATAATTAAATGTGTATCGATTGGTATAACCTTGGCTACATTTGTTGCCCTCTTCTGTGCTATGGTTAAAGATGGAAAAGCCTTCTTATTATTCTTTTGGACATCTTTCACTCCCTGGGAGAGTGCTCTAACATCCTCTGCTACCTACTGCTTTCTTAATAATTGAGATGGGCAAGGCTGCAATTAATGCTGACTTTTTTAGCAGATACTGGAAAGTTTGGATAAAATTTCCATCCAAATGTTGCTGTCTTTCTACATGTTTATGTGGAGGGAAGGGCAGACAGACTTGTAGGTCTGAGTGTCACAGAACAAGCAGTGACACAAAAACAAATGGAGCATGAAATTAAATTTTAGAACTTGTGCAGTGTTTTCTACCACAATGATAGTCAGGTAATGAAACTCCCCAGGTTCAAGATATCAAATGAATTCTACAACCCCACATACTTAGCCCTGGAACTCAGCCAGGTAATGATTAAACCTGCCAAAATAAGATCCAGGAGAATATATTTAGATTCAACAAATCAGTCAGGGGTTTGAAGACATTTCAGACCTTGAAATAGACTGGAAATATCTTGTCCCAAAGCAAAGCTTCATTCTTTACCAAAGAGATAGGGAGACTATTTGCTGAACAGAGAAAACTTCTGTTTAACACCATCAGTGGAGAAGAGGGTTTTTGGAAAAAAGGAAAGGGCACTCAAAGTTTCAAAGTTCACACAATAATTTTGAAATTCCAGTTTGCAAAAGTGAGACTGAATGAGGACTTCTTTTTTCTTTCATTAAAAAAACAAAACACTTCCAAGAGCTTTTATTCATCTCTCACTTTTACACTCTCTTCATTTTCCAGATAGTAAGGATGGTTGCGTTTTAGAAGCAGAAAGTTTTTAGAGTTTAAGTGGCCTTCTGCAAGAATATTCAATAAAGCTGGAGCTTTTCAGTTTTGCTCAGTTTCAGGTCAGGTGGTCTTTTGCAGGAAAACTTCTAGCTCTGTTATCCAGTCAATAAACCTTTCAGTAGACACACAGCTTTCACTCTCTCTTGAACTTCTAATTAATTTTATTTACTTTTTACTAACGATAAACTGAACCCTTAAAAGCATCTTTATTAAATAAATTTTGAGAATAATGTAAAAAATGTAAAAGCAAGAAAATATAACGGAGCTGATCTAGGATAGAACATGGTTTTCTTGAAATAGTCATTTTGTTCATATGAAAGTCTCAGGCTTTATTTGTTTAATTAATTTGGACCATTTTTATCTCAAATAGCTGCAATGTTACTCCAGCAGATAGTAAATCAGAACATTTCTCTTAATTGTCTTGTCTGATCACTTTCTTAGTCTGGAATTTATTCCTGCAACTGCAGTGATTAAATACACTCATGGCCTAAAATCATGAAACTGAAATTTCGTCCTTGTTTGTCATTACTGAAAAGTGTACCAATAAGAATTAGATTTTAAAATAGTGACTTTTTCTCTTCTTGCAGTCTGCAAAACATATCCAGCAAGCTTGCAGTGATGTAAAGCAATGCACAAATAACTTCTGATCTGGATTCCCTCATATGCCATATTTACTGTCACCAGGGGATTAGATGCCAAAAAAAACTCAGTGAAATTTGTAGCATTTCAACACCACATAGCATGCATGTCAGTGAAATAAAAGCCCAGTGCATCCAGTGGTGCCACAGCTGAAAACGCCTTCTGTGGCATGCATTTCACTTCTCTGTAGGCCATGCCAAATGTTATAAAATGCTGAAACCCTTTTGTCAGGTTTACCCATTCAGCAGTGTTTTTGACAAGGGACACTATGAAAAAGCTGAACAAAATGCAGAGTTCCATACCAAACACAAGTGGCTAGCTGTTACCACTTCAGTTTCTTTTGTACCTTTCCTGACTCGTTCAACGTACTAAGTATGCTGACACTGCCCTGGATCTCTGAACAGATATTTGATCTGAAAACCTAAAATCTGACAAAGAAGGTTTCAAAATAGCAAAATGCTTCAAGTGTTGGAGTTTGAATTTAGTTACGAGCTAGTTGAAACCAGGGGTTCGACATCTCCTTGTTAATACTAATCTGAGGAAGCAAGTGAGCCATCTGAATCATGCACACTGCTCTCTTAATCTAGTGACATTTTTTACTCATCTGGGAACACGTTCATATGTGCATTTCTGGCAGATGTGGTCAGAAAGGGCTGTCCATGAATGAAACATGGACTTTAGATTCTGTGCTCTTCAGAGGAGGACCTGTGATTCCCTGAGGAATAATATAACAATAAAATATAATATATATAATATGAAAAAGATAATGCAAAGCAGTATCTTTGAGTGACAGCCTCTTACTAAAAGGATAAGGCTTCTGCAATAAAATTTTTAAAAAGTAATAAAAGAAAATTCACAGTGGTGACATGATTTAGAAGTTCATTGGGAAAGGCATAACTGCATGCCAGAAAGTGCAAGCAGGTCCACATGGCACAGGACAGCTGGGCTTTGCAGCAAGGATAAACCCAGAGAAAGAAGGGCAGTATCTCCCAGAGCTACTTTAAAGTAAGATCCTCTGAGCTGCAGATTTGTCCAGGAAGAAGGAGGTTTGGATTGTATCACATCCAAGTCTGTTTTTGCTTTAATCCCTCACTGTCAGGACTCTGGCTCTGGCCATCCCTTCCTGGGTAAGGTGTTGCTTCTTGTCCCTTCCACAGAACAGGGGGGATTCAGCCCCACTCTGTAGATCTCATCCCCAGGCAGCTCCCTTTGCAGGCGTGCCTTGGGAGATAACGGGGCCTGGCAGCTGCATTGCCTTTCAGGAGCTCACCAGCCCACTCCCTGGCCTGGCTGCTGCCAAAACAACTGCATTTGCTGCCATCAGGAGGGGAAGGACCTGGCATGCCTGGCAATGCCTGGGTCAAAGCTAATGGCTGCTCCCATTTCAGCCCTTGTTGAGGGATGAGGGCCATGATGATGGCAGAGAGACCACTTGAGTAAAGCAGAGGATATTTTGGGTCTTAGCAATTGCAATAGCCAGTCTCCTCAGGGCTGGCTCTTTCTTCCATTCAGCTTCAAGGTTTTGCTTACTTAAAGGGAATATTTCCTGTTGTGGTGTTGCTTCAGACAGGAATTCCCTCATTTTGCCTTATCTGTACCCAAGCTATAGGGAGGTGGCAGAAAGGGTCAGTCTGACATTTTTTAACACATAACTTCTTGTTTTGATGACCTGTTCACATTCTCCACAGGTCCTTTGCCACCAGGACAATCATCTCAGCCATGTAGAGAATGTGGACCCTCTGTAGAGACTGGCAGGCTTCACAATTGCTTCTGAATTTAGCCTCCTGACACCCTTGCTAAGCACTATTATCCTTCATCTCTGGAGGAACATTAAATCAGAAAGGGATTAAATAAATTCTTCAAGGTCACATATCAAGTGTGTGACAAAGCTGGGAAAACAACATAAATTACTGCAAGCCACCATCCTTTGTCTCCATGAGCTTCCACCTTTTGTTGTTACTGTTATTACATATACTGTTTATTACAGACAGTATTACAGCAGGGGCAGTTCAAAGGAGGAGCAGACACCATTGGTCCAAATACTGTGAAGGTGAAAGGATGGTCTTTGTCTTGAAGAGGCTGAAATCGAAAAGCAAGCCTTTCAGTTCCTCACATCGCTGGGATTTTCTCAAGGTACAGCCTTGAAACTTTCACTGGACAGTCACTCAACATTTTAAAAACATTTTCAGCTGTCTGTATAAGAAACACCACATAGCCTTCTTATGTGAGGGATGCAGGGCTCCAGGAACATTGAAGGGAACAGAATTTCAGTTTACTCCTTTTTCTGTCTTATACTGAAAAGCATTTAAGACAGACAGGATTTTTGCTCATTTCCTGCAAATGGAGCTGAAAGGAAAAGTTACTGATTGCACTGACTGACCTACAAGAAGCACACCCACAGCACGCTCAAAATTCAACTCAATAACATTCCATATACCAGCCAAGTCTGGCCTAACACCAGGATTACAACGTGTGGTGCTGCCAGGTCCAGGCCTGGCTGACTTTACAGATTGGTCACAGGTTTGTCTCTAGTTATGAAACAGCTTCCAAACTTCAGACTTGAATGCAATGTGCTGACTCACTGCCAGATATGTCACACACAGGACAATAAAGTCCAGGAAGTAGAAGAATGTGGATTCATTTTTATTTTTATTTTTATTTAAACTTATTTTTATTTAACACTTCTTAAATGCAACAGCAGTAAGTTTCTGCTTTTTCAATTCTTCCTTTTTCCTGAGCTACAGCCTAAGTGATCAGACAATAAGTAACTCCAGGCACAGAATTATCAGGGAAATTGTCGCACTTTTCAGGTGGTTAAAGTCATTAACTCATACTTTATTACAGCAGCTGAGGCATGCAATAATCAGCCCCAAAAATACTGCTCTTTGGGTCTTAATGCTCAATTAATTTTCTGGAATCCACATCAAGAAACAAAGGAATGAAACCACAATAAGAAGAAGCAAGGGAAGAGTTATTGTTTCCTTCATTCTTTAATTTCGGTCTTGGTTTATCAGAATTATAAATACTTCAACTAAAACCCCAAGCTGGTCAAGCCTCACTGCCACTCCAAATTGTTCTATTATTTCTGTTGACTCACACAGAATTAATTGCAGAGGGCAGCCATGTGGGTCAGGCCAAAAGTCAATCTACTCCAGCATGAGCCTCCAGAAGTGCCCAGCAGTAGATGCCCAGGAAAGCCCACACAGACAGGATAAAGAGAAAGTGATGCTTTCTCTGGGATATTTCCAGTGTTTAGCCTCTCCGTGAATGAGAGATGGTTTGATTCCCTCTAATATCTCTTGTTAGACTTGTATTCCATGAATCTATCAAATCTTTTTTTTAACAGGTCTGTAATATTATTATCTACAGCATCCAGTGGCATGAAGACATATGAAATAACTTTTCAGGACACTCATCCAAAGATGAGTCCTTCATTTGTTCTGGATTTGGCAATTGCCATTTTTCTTTAACATCATGACTTTCCCTTCAGCTGAGTATTACTGGGGCATAGCTGAGAAAAATGATGTTGTAGTCATCCAGTCTCCGAAGACCAATAGCGCTCTTTCTTGAAAAGTAAAAAATGTTGTTTTCTGAGTAAGAGTTATAAATACTTATCTGCAAAAGGAAAATAAAATAAAACAAAGGGCACTCGAGCATTTTGCACAGGCCTACAGAAGAGGTTTTATGTCTGAAGCACTTAACAGAAATCCTTTACTGACAAGCTACACTTCAAAGCAGTGCAGGCATGAAGTTTCTGGACAAGGCTCAGCCTCCTTTACGAGAACAGCTGTAGAGGAATTTTATCCATGCAAGCTCAGGAAACAAATATGCAACTCTATATTCATGACCCAAGTGCAGTACTCCTGAATTTTCCTACTGCTTGCAAAGCCAAAGTGTGCCTTTCTGATTGTCTAGTCTGATCACATGGCTATGAATCTTAAAACAGTACTACTGCCACCGAGCCCACATTTTCTTTTTGAGATAAAAATACATATGCTAATTGAGAATTTAATAACACTCTTGGGTGCCAGAAGTCTGCAGTTGAGAGAGACAATGTCCTGTATTTTAAAAAAAAATTAGACACAAAAATGTAATATAAAAATTATTAAAACAAATGGAAAAGCAAGAAAGTCAACAGCATCAAATATCATTGTACAGTGGGAAGTGAATAAGGCAGGAAATAGGACATGATAATATCTATAGGAAAAGAAAGGTTAATGACAAAAAATATTTAAGCATAACTAAAATAAAAGAGTTCCTAACAATGATTTTAGTACAGAGGGCAGGAGTACTGAAATATTTCTGGCCTTCTGGTTCAGAGAAAGACAGATTTATATATATGATAAAATATTTTGCATACCATCATAATGATTTCTAAAGAGGATGTTAAGCAGCAGATTCCAAATGAAGATTTAATAACAACAAAATTGGACCATTCCCATGTATGGATTTTAAAAGACCCAGACAAGGATCTCTTTAGTATTCATTATGATTTACAGTAAGTTTTGAAACACACAGTACTTGCAGAGGATTAAAGAAAGCTGAGTTTGTGACAATACAGTAGAATTGTAAGCAGACATCCTGAGCAATTACACTCCCAGCTGCCTGCTAGCAAAGGCAGTGAAACAGTTACTCATGGTTTCTATTAATAACAAACTTTAAAAGGCAATAAAAGAAAATCCAATCAACATGCATTTATGAAAATTATATTTTACCAAGTTAACCCGGGAATATTTGCATGGGATTGCACATTTGGGTCACCTTTTACACATTCATAGGTAGCTTAACATCAGCACCTGAGACAGAGGGCACGAGGACATGGCCACTCCTGGGGAAACAGTGCCCACTGAGGGAAGACACTGTGGGAGCAGGAATTGGGGTAGCACGCAGAGGGACAAGGGGCTCCTCAAACCCTTTCTGTCCGTCAGAGGGATGTGTCAGCGGCCTACAAAAGCTGCTTAAAGATCATTAATAAAGCAAAAGGCCACCACTAGAGTCTGAGGCAGCAGAAAGATCCATCTAGGATAGTGCCGTGTCTCCATGTGTCCATCTCAAGCTGGGCAGGGTCTGCAATACCACTTTGTGAAGGGTGTTGAGGGAAATCAACATTAAGATTATATTTGCAGTTGATGTAAGGTTTTTGCTCCTTTTAGTTCAGCACATATAGCTGATATTTACACATGGCTAGCAAATACTGATTAAACCTATAAACTCTCCTTTTGACCAGCTGCGAGAAAATGTTACAGTTTGTGTATCCTGCAGTGAACAGCAAGGAAGACTATTTAATGAGATCCAGTCTAAGCAGTTTCTGAAAAATTAATTTAGCAAATACAGTGCCAAATAAATATATACCTGGTTTTTACACTGCCTGCATGCATAAAATGTGAATAAACTGTGTTTATGTTGTAAAATTGAAAACTTGCTTTTTATTTTCTACCCACTAGCAGATGACTAGTTTTAGCAAATTATTCACTTAATATGTTCTAAAACATACATTTGCTGTATTTATTCAACCCTTTGTTCATTGTTAGTTTTCTAATAAAATACAGACTTTTACTTCTGGTTTTAAAATAAGGCTTATTTCTCTAAAATGTGAAAAGCCTTTCATATTTGCAGTGAAGTAACCCAGAGATATACCTTCACCATTTCCCTTCTTTCAGAAAGATCCATAATCTTTTTTATATAATTATATATGAAAGAAGAATTAAACTTCAGGTGGCCAGTCCTATAAAAGTCTTCTGCCATAAAATAGGTCTTATCTTAGCAAATACTTTAATTTTCTAGATGGCACTAGTGAAGCAATTATTTCTCCTCCTTTAGATCCCTGGATATTTTTACATCCATATTACAGAATAATGAGGATTTTGGACTGTTTAAAATGTGCAGAAGGAATGTGAGAGCCACTGGGCACGGTTTATCAGGTACACAGACAGGAGATTTAAAATGCAAGGCAATGCAACCTCAGCTGTTGCTACCAATTGAGGAAGTATTATCCTAAGAAAATGCAGGGCAATGAATCTATCAGCTGCTTCTGACACTCAGTTCCCCCCTCCATTTCCTGCTCACTCCTGCTCTGCTGACCCCCAAATCCCCTTGTTTCCTATCTTGCTGATTTCTTTTTCAGCATCCTCAGCTCTGTTATCTTCAAGTGTTCTGTTGCTGGCCCTCCTTCCTTATTTTCTTTGTGTTGTTTCTAAGAGACCAGGTCTCAGTGAGAGCCTAATAACTATTATGTAGAGTAGGAGGCAGCAAAGGGTGAGTGACTATAACATATTAAAATTTCTTTGAAAAATCATTAAAAACATACATGTTGGACTGATTCCTGCAAATTCCCGAAGATAAAAATATCTTTACAACCGCTTAGAATGAACTTTGTGGGAACAGCATTTTAGCAAAGACTGAAAAAATAAACTGTGCTTAAAAATGCAGATGGCTGAATTAATTTCTTCATCTCTTTTAGTAGTTAAAATAGCGACTGAAAATGTTCAGATTTTGGAAGCTTCTATAAAGTCAGATCTTATTCCATGGATATTTTGAATGAGTCAAAACAGAACTGGCTAAAATGCTTTACATGTTAAAAACTTACATTTTAAAATTTTTCCATTTTAAAGGCAGAAAAAGCTTAGAAATTAAATATCTGGTGAAATCTTCAGCCAATCTAAAACAAAGCTTAAATGAGACACTGCTCAGCTACAAAACAAAATAAACCCAGTATATGCCTGGCATGAACTACAAACACACTGCGTTGCTGAAATACAAAAGAATTCTGCAGATTTAAAAAGGACACAATTTGACATAGTTTACTGCCATAGCAACTGGTACCTAAACCTCATACAAATGGAAGAGATCAGCTGAACTGTTTAGTTCTTTGCATTTGAACAGTCGCTGTCAGTTTCTCTCATTGCAAGGACTCGACTGGGCTGGGAGGTCTCCCATTTTTATGCTTCTTTTCTTAAACAGCAGCATAGAGATTCAGTGCTCCAAAAGGGACATGTTTGCTCACAAAGCCCAGAAATGCCCAGCAGGAGTGTGAAATGATGGCTGCTTTGCAGTATTCTGGTATCGACAGTGCAAGATGGAAATATTGCTTTATTTTCTTAGAATCATTTTGAGACTGTTTAATGGATAATTTTATCCCTCCCTCTGGATAGTGCTTGATGAACTCCCAAAAAAAACCAAAGTGCATCATGTGCAGCCCACTTCCATCCATCATCAGTGCCCAAGGAAACCAGACTGTCCCCAAATCTGGGTTACAATTGTCCCATCCCTCTACACCCTCCTTCCCCCACACCACAGCCTAGGGAAATACTTTGTAGTGTGCCTGGGTTGCAAGTGTGGGCTCTGGGGCACGGCACAGCCCAGACGTGATGGACTGACAGGGGAGCTTCCTTTCAGCAGCCCCTACACTTGAGCATTCAGACAAATGTTGTGGCTGGGAAGTAGAAGAAAAGCTGTCTCTTGAAAAGGTGACTCAAACTTTCCTTGACCTTTCCTATAAATGGAAAGATAAACTGTTCACAGCTCAAGCTGTGGCTAGAGCAATGTATGTGTTTTTTCAGTCTCATAGTATCAGTAAATATTCAATCAGACTGATGCACCATTTTTACCTTTTTTATACCACATATTTGGTTTAGTTAACTTTCATACACTTACTATGAATTTTAGAAAACATTGCCATGGGAAAATAAGACATGCCACCCTTGCACCTGCTCTGACTAGCAGCCCTGCTAATCTGGGATCCAGTCTCTGAAGGGGAAAAATACCAAACAAATGAGGGAGAAAAGCACAAAAACATTTTCTATTTTAACAAGATGTTTTCTTTTTCCCTGAAAGATTGGTTTTTAAGTTTCCCTTCAAATTTTCCCACTATTAAATCCTTCTAGTCCCATTTCTGTCCTTTTAGCACCTGAGTGCTAAGACTGTGGTGCAGCTGTGCCCACAAATTCATTCCCTGTCGTGAAAAAGCTCAGCCTCTTCTCAGCTTTAAACTTTTTGCTGCCTTCTCATGAAGTGTCCTAATTACCTTGCCTGGTGCAGTCAGTCTTTCATAAGCAGCAGACACATTTCCTGCTGCCTCCTCCCTGAGTTAAATACAGGGCAAGCCATTTTGCAGCACCAAGGGTTGCCCAGAAGCACAAGCAGCAGCTTCTCAGCTGACCACAGTTCTGAGTTGATGCAACTTCTCTTCAAGAACAGATGTCTCTAAAGTTTCCTCAAATTCCATGTATTTCCTCAGCAGGAACCAGTCCTTTGTATGCATATGTTTGCCAGAAAACAGTCAAGCAGTGCAGCAGAAAGCAGGAATGCTGCTTCTTCCCAGAAGAGGGGAAAAGGCGATGAATGCTCTTCAGTGTGTGGGAGGCTGGGCTAAGGCTCTGAAATAGCCATTTCCAGACTCTGAGAGCATTGACAGCAACTCAGGGGTCTCACAGGATACTCCCAGAAGAGGTATCCACTCACACTGAGAAAAGCATCTGATAAATGGGCATTTTCTAAAATAAAAATTTTTGCTTAGAGTCCACTACTCCTCTCTCTAAATAATACAAACATATTTTTAACTTGTTTGCCCATGCCAAGTGGTATCAGAGGCACTATAATCAGGGATCATCAGTTATCTGTGGCTGAAAATCAGGAGTGTGTGAATTACTTAAGGAATTTTTACAAGTTTTTTACTTTGGGTTTAATTAGAGCTCCAAAACTCTACCTCTGTGATCAATGGCATTTGTAATTTGATTTAAATATGGGACATAAAGATATATAATCTGAGGGGTTTTTTAACTGCATCAGATAAATTTGAAAGAGAGTTTTACCTGGCTTTTACTTCAATTTTGATAAACATAAACAGAAAAAGTTGGATTTTTCTTGTTCCCTAGCTGATTTTCAATTGTTCTTTTAAAACATAAGATAATTTCCAAAAATAAGATATTTCTCAAATGAGTGACAATAGCAAGGAAGTGAAACAAGTTCAGCCTACTGGCACTCACTGCCAGCTGTTTGCTGTGTATGCTGACCGGTCATATTGAGTATCAACTATCAAAAGCTTTAACCAATTTGTGGACAAATCCTGGATTTTGAATTGCAGACTGTGTCCTCTGTTCCTGTGCCTGTGCTATAAGGAGTCCATCAGTGCTTAAAATCAGGTTTGCATAGAAAGTAGAAGAATCTCGCTAAAAATATTTGTACGTTCATTTTTTATCACAGAAATAAGTCTTTCTTAGTCTAATTCAGAAAGAGCCATCTTCACAAATTCACCAGCTCCTATTTCTGGGAAATCTTTATTGCCTAAGTGCCAGTTATGTGAACTTCTACCAGCACTAAGCAAGTTTCCAGAATTTTTCTCAGGTTGGGCCATAACTTTAAACCCAGGTTGTATCACGGGCAGAGGTCTTCTGGCTGCTATTCTCAGTCACAAAGTCTTTGTAGAAATTGCCCCTCCTCGTTATGGAAAGGAGTGTGAGGAGCTACTATGCTAAGAATGTACTGAATGTAACTCTTGATTCTTGTGGCTGTAATTTCGTGGCTGGAAAGAATGAAGAGGAGTCATTAGCCTACAACCAGCCAGTTCTTAGGGGCTATTGTCAAATGCTCTGGGGAACACAGCTTGGCAACCCTCAATAAATCCCAAATTCCAAGTTTTCCCAAAGAGCCTCATTGCAGAGCACAGCAAAAAGCTACTTTTTTTTTCATTTATATATTTATGTGTATTTCGAAATTTTGTATTTTTTTTTTTATGCAGTTATGCAGTACTACAGAACCAATATTATTTATCTAGTGCTGGCTATGGCTGCTGATGGTTCTTAGTTGATGTGGTCAAGGCAGCCAACCCCTAGAGTTCTCCAGCAGGAGTCTGTCTCCTGTTTTCTCTGTCTTCACTTACTATCAATGTGTATGCTACTCTATTTTACTCTTAAATACAGAGCCAAACACAAGCCTACCTGCAGCATAGTCACAGCAGGTACAGTTCTGCCAGAAGTTCCTTTGTTGGTTCTAAGACTGCCCATGCACTTCATAAAGGCTCAGGCCGTCATCTGGGACTAGGGCAAGGAAGACAAAGCAGAGATGTTTTCCCCAGCTGGGGCTCAGGTGTGCAGCAGCACTCCTGGGAGGGGCCTCCTACCTGATCTCTGCTGCTGTGAGAATGGTGTGGGACCACAGCTGCCATGGCAGTGCCCTGGAGCTGGCAATGTGAGTGTGTGAAATGTGGACCATAAAAGTATTTCCTTTGACTAAGATGTCTAGAAAGCCTTGTGCAGGGAGCAACGTGGAGGAAGCCTCAGACTGTCATCCAGTCTCATTAAATTTGAGAGCAGGCTGCAGGCACATAGGAGGATGTCTGAGAGAGCAACACCACATGCTTGCCCTTCTTTTATACTCTTCCCAAGCACACACTTTCAGCAGACAAGCAGCCTAATGGCCCTCTGGCTGAGCTCGGTGTGGCCACTCTCGCCCTCAGCTGTGGGAAGGTCTGCTGGGCAGATCCCTGGTGCTCCACGTCCCTGTCTTCTGCAGCCCATCACCCTGCAGATCCTTGTGTTCCCTGTATCCTGGGTTTGATTTGAGAGGATCTCACCTTTGGAGAGGCATGGTATGCAGGGCCATGCCCTTCCAGCACAGTGTCAGGACCCAGGGAGGGACAGTCTGGGAGTGGGTCTGTGAAGAACACCACAAAGAAGCTGTAGCACAGACACAGCTGCGGAAGCTGCGCAAATGATGTCAGTAAGAGAAAGATCAGATCCTGGTTCCTAAAATTACTTGCTTTCAGTTAATGTCAAACATATTGCCAAAGCCTCTTACGCAATTTCAATTATGCACTAAAAGAATCTGCATTGTGAAGTTAAAGTTTAATTATATTATCATTTACTCTGAGGAATGTTTGTGGTTTAATCACTGTTTATGTTTATTATCTTTTGGTTTACATTTTTTCCTAGATTAATAGATCATAAGATACACTGCATCAAGATTTCACATTAAGGCAAGATACTAGTTTAACATTATGTGGTAACTCTTTAAAAACCAAACAATTGTCAACTTATGCCGCTGAAATAACTGTCTGTTCCAAACTCATGTCCCTGGAAACGATAGAATGTCCCCATGGTGAGGTGGCCTGTCAAATCACTAAACAAGGGCTGGCTGGGGTCGGCTCTCCTGCTGGTGCAGCTCTAATGACTCCATGCAGCTGTGCCAACGGGGATTTTGGCCCTCCAAAAAATTGCTCACAGGATATTCTTTATTTGGTCGTATGGAACATGCACATGCTGTGGACATGCAATATAATAATTCAAATAATCCACCTCAGAAAAATTACTTTGAGATGTTGGATACACGCAGAAAGGATGTATAAGGAAACTAAACTGTATGTTAACCCTATGAATGTGGTCCCAAGTGGCTGCAGGACCCTGCAGTGTAACCAGTAATTTCCATCACAAACCAGCCATGTAATTACAGTTTAACTGCAGAACTAATGCTAATCTCACAGCAGTTCAACTGTGCTCTGGGTCCTGATCATGTTGTCAGATACCAGGTGCCTTCCCAGACTATCCAAAGGTCAGCCCTGACCTATAAAGGTTGGAGCACATACGGAAGGCACTTGCACACACTGGCGTACATGCATAAAGAAAGGGTAGTCAGCAGGAATTGGATCATCAGATTGGAGAGTCCTGCATTATCAGATCAAGGTTTGGTTTATAGAAATTTATCAATAATGTCAGTATCAATAATATCATTATAGTAACTGTAGAAAAAGAATTGAAAGTATCATGAAAAATCTGTGTAGTCATAATACTTCACTATTTCCAAATGGTGAGAAAATATTATAAAAGAGAAGAAGAGAACGAAGACATTTCTTTCACTCATTCCTACCTAGCTTATTTGTGAAAGACTTTTGATTTCAGATTAAAATGTAGGTAGGACAAAATCTCCTCAAGATACTATCAGACTATGTGAACACCAGATTTCTCTTGAAGAAAATGTGTGTCATCCAGTGCACTCTCAAGCAGAGAAGAAAAATGCTGTACGGTCAGGGAAAATGTATTATCATAAAATAATACACATACTGTACTGTACTGGAATACAGTATGAATATGCATATATATTCATTAATATGCATGAACACAAAAGTATGAATATGAGTCTCTTCTTCTGTACTTTACCATGTCCCATACCAACAAAAACATACATGAAGTTGTCTTGAGCTTTAATAGAGAGTGTGCATTTGAAAGGACTGCAGAATCTGGTCATATTTGAAATAGTAATAACAGTGTCAGAGTTTGTCCACATTCCTCAGATAAGTTACATGCTCAAACAATGTGCAGAGGGCTGTCGTGTCTGCTGCTACTTTACCAAAATCCATATGGTTTGCTTAAATCTATATAGTTAATTCATATTTCCTTTTTTTAATTAAATGACAGATGTGCCCAGTATAAAACATGAATGTGTGTGAAGACTGTTAAACCACTCATAAATGCAGACATTTCTGCAGTCACTGAATCACTTGCAAATAAATTCTGATTTCATTCTAATGCATTCTGCATACTGAAGGTTCCAGCAAATATTTTCTGTGACAAACTCTCAGCTGATGGGTGCTACTCAGCATTCACTGAGCACAGCTAGTAACCCAGTGTGTAGCCCTCACTTTGATTGGATGAGAAGGGAAACTTTGTCAACAAGAAAATAAGGAAGAATGATTAATTCATTTCCCATATGAATTTTAAGGCATTCAGAAACATTCATGCTAAAATTCATGAGACTTTGGGGATTTATTCATACCAGGAAATACGTTTCAACTCATTTTTAGAGAGACAGACTTAGTGAATAACCGACCAGCAATCAGCTCAATTCTTTCATGATTTTTTAGTCAAAATTTTTTTCTCTATCTTTTTATTTTTAGTATGTGATGAGACGTGTAAATATATGTGTGTGTATGTGTGTGTGTATGTGTATGTACATGAGAAATACATTTCTACGTAAATAAACAGGACCATGTAAAATCATGTCAGATGTCAGGGATAGGAAATACCATAATGGTCATGTCCTTGGAAATTTGTAAGGGAAGGAATGCTTTTGTGACCAACATTGCAATTTTTTCAGGTACTCTGCCCGCTGAGCTTTCCTAAATGGAAAGTTGAACATACAGAAGAATGAATCTGACCAAACTTTAGCTATCCAACACGTAGGCACCAGTTATTCTGGTCAGCTGGATGGTCCTTTGCACCCAAACAGAGATGGCCCTTCCACAATGCTAGTCAGCCCAGCAGTCCCAGAAAGGGACAAAACACTATCTGGACTATTTATCTCCATCCATGGGGAGATTTGACTGTGGGGGCAATCTAGGCAAATAGATTAGTGAGAAATTTCAGCTTTATGTACTTCAGCATAAGTCAGATGAATCTCAGTCTTTTGTCTGAATTTGGGAAAATAACCAAGCAGAGTAAGGAAGTCATAAGAGATTCAATCGGGTTTTTTATTACACTCTACAAAGCTTCATATAAATGCTGGCTAAGGCATTTCTCTATACAGAACAATAACATGAACTGACATTGCTGGCTGCAATTTTTTTCTCCTTTCATTCTGTAGAGGCTGAACATGGAAAACAAGTCACTGGGAGGGAGGGAAGCGTGAAAAATGTGTCTCTGTCTGCAACTGCAACCTTTTGCTTATTAATTCTCAAAGGACTCAAAGCAGAATCTCATGGAAGTTTAAAATCTGACAGAGCTTAAAAAAAAGCAAGTCTTAAAACTTTTAAGGTAATAAATCATAGTCTTAAGATTGGTCATTTTTTATAATGTCAGTTAAGATGAAAGAGCCTGAGAAGGAATAAAATACTTAGTCTTTTTTAATTATTCTTTTTCCTAGTCATTATTCCTGTGTTTCTCTTTATTTTGCAGACAGAAAATCCATTTCTCTCTGTGTAACTTATAGTTAAATTTCAAGAGGTTAAACCTTTTCACAGCTTTTTGCATGGAATGTAGAATAATTTGGGAATGGGTTGTTGTCCTAATGCACCATACTGAAAAACTCTTATCTTTATCTTCTATTAGACAGGAGAAGGATGCATCAGACCACACATCTATTATTCAAATCAATCAGACAGAGTATCATTCTACTAAAAATGCCTCTGTAATTACAGAAAAAGACCACTGAGGTTGCAAAGTACAAAATAGAGATGCTAAAAAGTCCCAAAATTAAGGACATTACTGTGACTTTGTTATGCATCAGATCCAAAGAGCAACTTAACATTCCCATGCTGTGCACAGAACTACCTGGATGCAGGCAACAGGAAGGCAAGACATGGAGACATTTCCTCTGTAGATTATCTAATCAAGTCAAGGATACATATAATTCTTTTTTTGTGTGTGTGCACTTGGGACTTAACATTCAGAGTTTACATTAGACTGTAGGTAGCTACCTGTGTGCAGCGAGGGAGGAAACCTCATCACTATGGCTTATGATGAGAAAACAAGTGAATAGGTGAAGTAGTTGACCAGGAGGAAGCACAAGCTTAATTAACTCTGAAACAGCTGACTGAGACTCTGGGAGGGTCAGCTGGAGATGGAAGGGCAAAGTCACACCCTTGTCCTTGGAAAGCCCCCTGCACTGCTGAATATGGGAGTACCACGCCACCAAAAAGGCAAGAAGTGGGAAGCGGCTTGAGGCAGGCCTGGCAGACTGGCCTCTTCACAGGGTTAGGTGACATTTAGGGACTCTCTCCTCTCACCTATATGGGTCATGGTGTGAGAAACCAGGCAGTTCACTCATGGAGATGCAGTTGGCCTGTCCAACCTGCTGCCCTGCCTCCAGCAGTAAGGCAGTGGCCATCAGCTGATTCCTGAGGAGGATTTGGAGAAAAAGGCAAGCAGTACAGCCATGCTTCTCCTGCTCCTGCCCCACCTTGTGATGTAATTGCTGCTGTCTTTGTGTCTGATAGTGCTTAATGGCTTTTCCTTCTGTGGCTCTAACATCATGAACAAGGCCAGTCTCCTGCAGCAACAGGGATATTTGTGCCCCTGAAGGGACCAGCCTGTCCAGCCAGCAGCAGTGTGGGACAGGCTTTCTGAAGGGCTCCCAGCAACCTGGTGCCTCAGCTCCACTCCATCCTGACAGAGGTGCTGAAAATAGCCAGACTCAGTCTGGCCTCAGGACTTTAATGTTCCTTTTATTGCTGAAGCAATAGCATAAAACAGATGAACAACACTTTCAGAATGTAATCTAACACATTGTTTTGTTTGCATCTTTTTAAAATAAAATTACTAGGGTATAAAGGCATTCTGTGAATTATGCTGGCTTTCAAGTGTACTGGAGTATGATGTTTGAATAAGAAAATTCAGAATAATAGTCTGCCGTGTCAGATATCATGTTCACACAGTTAATATAGTGTTATCTTATGATCTGAGAGAGGACATTTCCAGAGCAGACAATCCTTAGTTTGTTTTTCTTTTTAATTAATCTCCTTAACTATGCTATGGCACGGATGTTACAGATGAAACAGAGATGTTCCTTCAGCATGCTTTAGACTTTCCATGGAGGTTCAGAAGACCCTCTCTCAGCAGCTGCCTTCACAGGACACCAGTACTTGACTTGGTACCTCTGATCACCCGTCCAGGAGCTCAAAGCAGATGGTGCAGGTACCCCAGGGAAAGCTGGATTTTTCAAAAGACCTCAGCTCCCACGAAAGCTGAGAGCATTTAAAGTTTCATCACCTCATTTAGCTGCCTACATGGGAACTGGTGGGTGCTGAACCCTTTGGAAACGCCTGTGCTGTGAAAAGGGCCTCCAAGCGCTTTACATCACAGCTGACAGCGCCAGTGTCGACTTCTTACATGTTGAGTAAGTAAGGTCCTGACATAATACACTATAATGACTCCCTGTGCAGCCCTTTAAGGCTTTATATAAAGACATACTTAGACGTCTTAATAGCTCAGAGTTGTTACTTTTACTACTCATAGCTGTCTTACACATATGGGTTTATATATCGATTCACGTCACTGTAGCTGCTAGGTGAACATATTCATGTAAGCCTTGGAATTTTTCTTGGAAAATTCACCAAAGCTTTTCCTCCTCTCTGTGAAATAAATTACGTCCATTTGATGGGGTACTTTCCCTGGTATTCAAAAAAGACCATTGCTACAAGAGTTATTCAATTATCTGCCAAAAATTCAGTTGCAAACATATGCCTGTCTGTGTACCCACTAGAGTAAGAGTTTTACAGTCTGGTAAACTAAGAACAAGTCTGTGTTTGAGCCTCAGGTTCTTTAATTAATCATTCTTTGTTTTCAGCTTTGGAGAGGTTTCTTCATTCAACTGTTGAATTCATAGAAAAAGGAGTTTATGTCTGGAGCTATATGGTAACAAGAGAACCTTTAAATTGCATGTACATTTTAGACAACATGTGTACTTTACAAACACGCTCCATGTGGCTGTGTTTAACAATCTAAAGTACAGCACAGTGAATGAACATTTATAAGTAATCACATAAAGGACAGGGTAGACCTCTGGATTAATCACTACAACTTTTGGGTGGTCCAGGATATGCTTGTAAAATTTTATACTAAGCAAATTTAATATTATGTAGAAAAATCATCTTTGCAGGATATTTCACCTCTGCATTCCTGTGACTGCCTTTCTCCCTAGCAGAGCCAACACGGCCTCAGGCACTTACAGGGGCTCAGCTCCTGGGAGTGGAGCTGCTCTGCAGACCCTTCACGGCTCTAGGACTGACTGAGCATGTATTTGTTGGTAGATGATGGATTTTTCCACTGGTACTTACCAGACTGACAAACCAGACCAGCTCCTCTTCTTTCAAATGGATTCCTGATGCTTCTGAGACTTTGAGAAAGCCTGTATATTAATATGTTTGGCTTCATTTTTGGCAAAGCAGACTCTCTGAACTCAACTCAGGATGAATGCTTTTTTTCTCCCCTTAGCCTCTAGCAATATGTAAATAGATGAAAACACCTCTTACATTTGAAAAATAATTAAAAAGGTAGAATACTATCTAGCTAAATCTACTTTTTCAGATCTGGCATTTATTTCTTTCTCTGTTTATAAAACTAGGTCAGTGTGTGTGTTCATTTCAAAGAAAAAAAATTTAAATATATTTTTCAAGCACAAATTAATGCTTTGCAATTACATCTTCCTGTGGTGTTCAAAAATTTTTTTTAAAACAACAAATTTAGCATAGCAGAAATGGAAATATTTCTATTAAAAGAGAAAGGCTATCATAATTTGCTGACTAAAGCTGTAAAGTTATAAGTTTAAAAGCAAAATAAGTTTAAAAATAAAGTAATAAGGATAGCAGTCTCTTTCAAAAGATAGATTTATTGATTATGATCATAGTTATTACATCATTCACAGACAGTACTGATTTTACTACAAATATGAAGATATTTAAGCAATAATAAATTTTAAAAGCTGTCCATAAGCAAAGAATGAATGAGTGGGGGAAAATGTTTTTCTGTAGAAAGCTATGTTAACCGTCCTTGTTATAGATGTCTGGCTATCTATAGAGGTCATCTATTCAAGCAAGAGAATAATCCAGAATCAAAACTTGTTTGCCACTGATATTAAATATCTCAGGATCTTCTTCAGCTGTAATGACAAGAGAGGAAAGAAGAGGGCAAGGTCTTTTCTTCTCTCTTTGGTATGCTTCCCAGGTGTCATAAGCTGCATGTATGGTTCAGCACTCCTGCTCTCCCCTCATACAAGCAATACAGCACTGGGATAGCAGAAAACACAGTTTTTTCCAGATTATTATTAATTTTCCAGTCATCACAGAAACACAGAATAATATAATGGTTTGGGTTTGAATGGACCTTAAAGATCATCTAGTTCCTAACCCCCTGCCCTGGGCAGGGACACCTTTCACTAGATTGGCTTGCTCGAAGCCCCGTCCAACCTAATCTTGAACATTTCTAGGGATGGGACATCCACAGCTTCTCTGGGCAGCCTATTCCAGTGCCTCACCACTCTCTGAGTAAATAATTTTTTCCTAGTATCTAACCTAAATCTTTCATCTTTCAGCTTAAAGCTCTTTCCTCTAGCTCTATCCTTGCACAGCCTTGCAATGTGCCAGGTCAGAGAAAAACTCTGGGTAGAGATCAATGAGAAGAGCTCTTTCCCTTAAAATGCTTGATACAGCTGTGGTTTCCCTCAGGGCCCAAGGAAGGGGAGCAGTGCTGATTGCTACCAGCAGAAGTTCCTGTCTCCTTCAGGAAAATACAGGTTTATTCCCCATTCAGCTGAGCCGTCTTGGCTGGATGCAAACAACATGGTGAGAGGCAGTGACAGAACAAAACATGCACGCACCTCTGTTTGCAGCTTGATATGCACCAGCTCTTAGCCAACCTCTGAAAGAAGGAGTGACTGAAACAAGACATCAGCTCTGGCATGCCTGTTGGTGGTCCTGCCAGAGTGAGTCTTAACACAGGTGTGGCTCCAAAGCAAAACAGCTCTATGATGGTCAAGGCTGAAGGGAAATTAGAGGAAAACTTGGCTGAGAGACCAAGACAGAAATTGGCACTGCAGCTGCCCATGTTGACCTGACTGCATGGATAAAAACCTTGCACTTGCAAATAAGTGCATTAAAGCTTTTCCTTTTTTTTTTTTTTTCTCTCTAGCTTCAATCCCATTGTCTTTTATCTGTCATAGTTTGACCCTAGATGGCAACTCAGTTCAATGCAGCCACTTGCTCAGCCCTCCCATGTCCCTGGTGGAATGGGGAGGAAAACCATAGGAGGAAAAATAAAACACAAGTATTGAAATAGGAGCAGTTTAATAATTTAAACAAAGTAAAATAATATAAAACTAAAAACAGAAATAGTAGTAATAATTGTAATAAAAGGGGGAGAGAGTTAAACCCCAAGAAAAACAGGTGATGCACAATTCAATTACACGCACTCTTTTACTGAGGCCTGGCATGTCACCACATAGCAACTGACCCCTTCCAGCAGCTCTCTCCAGTTTATAAATGCAAATGCCATTCTATGGCATGGGATACCCCTTTGGCCAGATCAGATCAGCTGTCCTGACCATGCTGCTTCTCAGTTTCTTGTGCAGTTCCTCTCTAATGGAGCATGGGAAACTGGAAAGTCCTTGACTTGGGGTGAGCACTACTTAGCAACAATCTAAACATTGCTGTGGTGTCATCATTATTCTCATACTGAATCTAAAACAAAACATTGTACCAGCTACTAAAAAGAAAATTAATTCTATCTCAGTCGAAACCAGGACAATAGCACCAAAGAAAAGAAAAAAAATTCAACTCAATATTAAAATGCTCTTCATTGCTCTGGCTAAGGAAGGTACTGAAAGAGGATAGATGCTGAAAAAAACTGTTCCAGGCAACACCACTGGTAGCACAGATGTAATCAGTGAGGTTTTCACCCTGGAAAACCTGCTCCTGACTATCATCATTTTGAGATAGCTGTCTAGCATTCATTTTCCAGCTCACATTCTACATGCAGCAGGACTAAAAAGTCCTCCCCTAATCCACTTGCTTCAGAGAATACCTCTGCATTTATGTCCACAAGCAACCACATATTAATATAAGCACAAACAAAGCTGGTGTTCCTGGCCCCTATTGTTTAGAGCTGGCAGCAGAAATAAAGCAATAAAACTGTTAATAAACATTTTGAAATACCTACTCAGTCACAGCTAAACCAGACCTAAACTCAGTATTTTTTGGAAACAGGAAAGAAACAGACACTTCATTTCTGTGCCTCAGCTACACATGAGCACAGCCCTTGTTTGTAAACCTGGCAGGCTCAGGCTTATGAACCTTAAAGTTACAATAGCACAATGTGCAGAAAGCTGTTTCCATTCACCCTCAGCAATACCTAATTGTGTGTCTTCTTTTGGCTTGTTCCACAGTACACACAAAGAATGCTAACACAGAAATGCAAAATGCCTGGGATATTCATGGAGACGTGAGAACCCAGAAGATTCTTTTCCCTCAGCCTGGAAGACTTTTTTCCAGGAGAGTAAATTCTCTGAGAACTGACATAATTTAGGACCTCTTCCAGCTGTAATTGCAGATTAAATTGTTTTCATCTAATATGGGGTGAACTGGATCAGGCTTCATTTAAGATGATCTACTGATATTTATTTGGGCTTTGCCTCTCCTTTGCAATGGAATCATCCTTAATAATCACTCTCTAGAGGATCCAAGCCCCACTGATCAAGGGACTGTACAGACAATAAAAAGACTGTCTAAGGGAGTTTAGTCTATCTAATGTACAGACAATCAGAGAATCAGCTGAATGCCAGCTGTATTTACTTAGCTGGCTTTTTCTATCTCAAATATACACAATATGTGGAATTTCTTTTAAGATCTGTTGAATACTGGTTAAAAATTGACCTAATACTCAAAATGGTTAAAATGTATTACAAATACATTCATTCTCAGATTTTGCCCACCGGTTATTTAAATTAATAATGTATGATTAAAAATTGTTTTGGCTAAACTGAAATATCAGTTGTCCCAACCATTAAAATGTCCTGGCTGTGCTCCTAGGTGATGACAGTACTATATTTAGTCTCTGAGTACCACCAGCTGTCTTGCTAACAGAAGTCTGGCATTTTCCTTAATTGAGAGATGCAGTATGTGTGAAATGATACCACTCACACTCACTCATGATAATACTAGCATGACCTAGTTGAAAGCTTTTGATTTTTTTTGCTTCTTTGTTCAGAAGAATAACAGTTGGTTCAGTAAAATGTTAAAAACTGAAACCTATCCAAAGGGGTTTATAAGGAATTCTCTGCAGATTATGATCTAGAAACCTCATTTTTCTGAGTCCCCTGGCAGAGAAGGGCAGGTGAAGGGGGTGAAATGCAAAATACAGCCTTCAACATTTGGCAATTATTTTCCCAGTCACCCATATCTTGCAAGCCTGGGTGATGTTTTCTTAGGTTTTTCCCTGGCCGGACACTGGGCAAGAGCTAGCTCAGAGTGCTACATTCTGGTGGACATTTCTGTCAGCCTTCTACTCTATGAACAGTGGTATAGGTGGAGGTGGATGATAGCTTTTGTTGCTGAATAGTTAGTCTGTCCCAAATATTTATTTGTGAATTCTGACTTGAATTCCTAGAGTATAAATTTCAGAGATGAGCCAGTGGTCCTTTTCCCCACTCTCACTCCACACTGTATTTCCCAGTACGTAGCACAAACACCAGGTCAGAAACATAAGTACACGACTTCCCAGGACTTCCCTTGGCACTAGGGGCTGGGCAGTGGGTAGTGTGGGTCATTTATTCTCTCTTGTTGAAATGCTTCCACTCATACTCATAAATAAACATCCACGGAAGCAACAATCAAAAATCTGAAGTTCCCCTTGTCAAATGACCTAATCATCAACTTACAGAAATGTATTTTTTTTTAATCCAGTAAGTAAGTTTTCATTGTTAAGTGGTTCAGGCATAACAGAAGAGCTGTGAGACCCCTGCCTCAGCATACACAGCAGCTTAGCACTTGTGGTATTTTCTGAGTGGGTCAGTCTGAAGTTAAAATTCCTGCTGTTGACCAGACAAAAAGGGAATTGGACCCAAGGTTTCTCCCAGATGATGTGAATGTCCAGCCTGGACTGGGATCTAGGGCACAGGAGGAAAGAACAACTCTAATACCAGTTTCTCTGGATTACCTCATTCCTCTTGTGAATCTGGCCCTTGGGTTATTTTTATGAAGTCCCAAAGTGAAACCAAATGATTCAAGGTGAATTAAATGTTGCAAGCAGTCCAGAACTGCTTTTTTTTTTTTTTTTTTTCAATTCAGTGAAAATGCTGAAAAGCCTTGTCTGGGGGAGCTGTCAACTACAGCAGTCAAAAAGGATGGAAGAATGGTTGTTGAACAGGAAACATCCTCACACATTGTGCCCGCTCCTGAAGGGCCAGGAGCTGGCATGTGCAGCCAGCCACCCTTACTGAGAATATGCTAGCTTGTGAATGGGCAAAATAAATATTTAATAGTATTTGCAGGCACTGCAGGCGTGTGAGGAGGCCAATCCTGAGCCAGAGATTCAGATGTAAATTCAGTTCCAGCTAGGAATTTCTGCACAACCTCAAATGAGTTGTTTATTCCTTGAATGTGCAAATGTAAATTCTGGTAGCTCTGTAGGTTCCTCTGCTTCAGTGAACAGGTTTTGCCAGCTGGAGATCTTGGCACTGACACCTCATGGCCCTTGCTAAAGCAAGGTGCATAATGCTTTCTTAGACCTTGAGACCAGAGACTAATGATAAATCACTAGTGGATCTCAAGTGTGCCTATTGTGATGGGCTCATAAACGCCTGAAAAACCAGAATGAGTTAAACAAATAAAATGGGAACACATTAACCAGCAATGTTTTGTATGCTACACAGCATTTGCTGTGTACCACTTCACACTGTGATCATGGGCTCCTAAATCTTTAAACACAGGATGTTTTCTTGTTCTACTTCCTTCAAATGAGGAAATTCTGCTGCATGTGGCAGATCAGCCACTCACATATTCATTGTCCTGTGAAGTCACATTTTTCAGGAATGAAATTGTGACTTTTTGCTTTAGAGGTGATTAAGAAGACTACTGAAGCCATGTGGCTTAGTAAAACAATGCAGTTGGTCAGAATTTCTCAGCATGTATTAACTGTGAAATGTACTTACTGAAATACAGATCTTAATTAAAAATCACTGTTCTTACCTGACATCACTGGAGGGTCACTGAGAAACACGAGAATGCAAATGAGTTCTAGCATGCTTCAGGAGTCATTAACAAGCCAAAGGAGATCATAAGGTTTCACAGAATGCCTAAAGAGCTGAAGAAGAAATGTACAGTGTTTCCCAGCCTGTAAATAAGTAAAAGATCATCAGATCTGTTTTTCTGCGTTTCTGTTCCACAATTTTATCTGCCTGTGGAAAAATCTGGAAGGGATGAGCAGGCTCTCACTGTTTAATTACCTTGCTTTTCACGAAATCATGAAACAGAAGTGTTTTGTTTTTCATTGCAATTCACAGTTTCTGCACACTAAATGCCTTCAGATTCCTGCAGAGAGCTAAATCTGGTGTGCAGGCTGCAGCAGGTAAACAAGGTATATCTTAATGAACTGCCAAGTAATAACATGAGGGAGCTTTTTAACATGGCTTTATTTTCATGCTATACTCCATGAATGCTCCTATAGCTTCTAAGCCCTGAAAAAGCAGTGTTTGTCCCTGTGATTCCTGATGTAACCTGACTAGGAGGCACAAACCTGACCCTAATTTAGCATGGCTGAGTCACATGCCTTTACAAAAAGACTAATTTTTTTTTTCATTTTTTTTCTTGGCAAAAGAGGAAAAGTGAAAAAGTTGATCTACATTTAATTAGCAAAGATGTTTGATTTCAAGACTATGCCCAGCAGGGTGGCATTTAGTAACAGCACTGTCTCTTCTAAGAATAGTTGCTCAGAGTAGAGGCATCCAGTTCTACCTGCTATACAAACATGACATGAGAAATAGGCCCTTTCCAGAATATTTTAGGATCACAAAATAAAATGTGGCAAGCTGGTGCAAACAAAAAAGGTTCTGGAAAGGAAAGAGGTCAGGGAAAGAAGGTCACATGACAGGATAGTTTGGCTTACTGCAACTTGGGCACACACTTTTTAAAGGAGAGAAACAAGAGACCCCAGTAACATCAGTAAGCACCTCCCACCAACCAGCACTTTGGCATGGACATTGTGGTAATAACAGGTCTTGAAAACCAATCTAAAGGACAAGACAGAATCCCATTATTACGGAATGGTTGGCGCTGAAAGGGATCTCAGGGGGTCATCTGGTCCAATTCCCCATGCACAGACAGACACACCTAAAGCAGGTTGCTCAGGATCATATCCAGACAGCTTTTGAACATGAAGGATGGAGACTCCACAACTCCCTTGGGCAACCTATGCCAGTGCTCAGTCACCCTCACAGTGAAAAAGTGTTTTCTGATGTTCAGAGGAAACCTCTCATGTTTCAGTTTGTGTCCATTGCCTCTGGTCCTGTCACCAGGCAATCAGCAATAAGGAGGATGTTCTCTAGGAAATGGTTTTCACTTATAGATTGCAAGACTCCAGATTCCTGTGCTCACAAAGCATAATGTGGATGACTTGATAAAATTCTTACCAGATTATTCACAAAAGGTAGCATTTAAGAAAAACAGGTCTGCTGCCGACTAAACTGAAGATCTTTCTTGAAAAACAAACATACAAAAATTTGGACATTCTTTGTCTAGTATCTCACTTCACAGTAAGTCAGGAGCTGCATGTTCCATTTAAAATTGCTTTGCTTCTTAGGATTTCTGTCAGAGTTGCTCATGGTGCCACACTATTATTTCATATGCTTCAACATAATTGTTCTCCTTTCTAAATCAGCACCTTATTCTTGCTCTAGAAATCTGCACTTTCATTTTGAGCATATTAAAATCATTAACACAATTAACATTAAAAGAAAATGCCAGGTAGCCAATATAAGTTCTCTGATGTTGCAAACACTGTGAAAACAACAGCTTTGTTACGTGACCTACAATCACTCATCTCAATGCAGTATTAATAATTGAATATTAATTGCAAGTAGAAGGCTATTTCTTACACCAACATTTTGATCTATTTTAGGGGTCACTATTGTAAGAACATCACCAGCAATAGCAGTTGTTATGGAAAGGTGCAACAGGCTGCTTGCTGTTGTCGTTTATGCTGTAGATGTTAAGCATTTTTTGCCAAGGCATAATTTACATACTGGAAGGAGAATATTCTCCAGATTCTGCACTAAAGGAATCTGCTGCCTTTTACTCCCCAAAATCACAACCAGGTTACACATCTCTGTGTCTCTCAAAACAGTGGTTCACCCAAGTCCATTTCCACTGTGCATCCACAGTAGAAAATTGGCCAAATGACCAATAACTAATTTAACATTGATTGTATTGTTTCAAGTGATGGTACATAGCTCGCTCCCATCCAGCTGCTTTCACCTGGCCCTGGATTATATGCTGTCTCAAAATGGCCTGTTTCTTTATAAGTGTTGTAAATGATTGCTAGCAAACAAAGTAGACCTCCACAGCAGAATGTCTGTATTATGTTCTCAACACAGGAGCCAGATGTCCAATACCACATACTAATGGAGAAAAGTAGGGTTGTGGTTTTACTTCCCTTATGTGAAGACATAGCTTAAAAAACAAATATCTGATGGAATTTGCACAGGAACCTTCTGGAGTTGACAGACTATCAGGAGTACTGCCTAGACAATGCAAAGCCTACAAGGGTATGTCTGCAGCATCTGAACTTGCCTAAAATGCTTTAAGGACTAGAAAATATTTCAAGAATTAAATACCTTTAAAGACCTGAATCTTAGCACTGGAAGCTACATTTCTGAAGGGTGCAATTTGTGAGATGATTGTTGTCCAATTCAAAGGGCCACAAACTACAAAAGATGAAGGTTTTTGATGCCTTTGGGATTAGGAAAGAAAGCGATTAGGGAGCTTCACCTCACCATTTAGCACTTTACCATCTAGTTATTAGGTGTCTTCCAGCTTCAGAAACCCAGCTGTGAAGGGCATCTGAGTGGGAAATAGGGAAGCAGCAGGAGAAGTGGAAGTGAAAAAAAATTACCGTTTGGCAAGGAGCTCCATCACATCAGAAATTGGACAGCTAAATGCAATGAACAATGCCAGAAATTGCTTAGAGCTTGCATCTTTGCCAAACACAGTGACTGTGCAAAGAGACCAGCCACTTTTCTGTGAGGTGTGGACTCATAGGGACTCAGGTAAGACATCTTAATGACCAAGGCTGGCAACTTTTGCAGGGAAACCAAGGCTACAAGTTCTGTGTTAATCTGAGGATGTTAAGCCCTCTCTAACCAAATGTAGTTTTTACAGGTGGGCTTCTCCCCTTTTCCATATTCTGCCCTGAGGAGAAAACAGGCCAGTTTCAAGCTAGGCATTTTTTCTGTCTTTGCTCTTTCTTGACTAAGCTAAGCACAAATAGGTAAGGAAAGCATAATAAATCACATGACAGATTAGTCTCAATAACTGAAGCAGAAATCAGAAAAATAAATAACTAAATAAATCTGAAAAATGAGAAGGATCCATCTATAAAAGTGTATATTTTGCACTGTTCATTTTTCACTTCCATATGTAAATTGCATTGGGACGTCTTCAATATTTTCCATGCCCATTTATCTTGTATTTTTCTGTTCTTGCCTCTTTTTTTCCTCTCTTTCCTAGCCCTGTGGTTGGAGAGTGCAGCTGGGATACAGCTGTGTACTGTCCAGCTTTGATGAGCTATAAAAGTTTTCCCTTGTGCTAACGTTATGACATTCCCTACTGCTTTGGTTTTTTGAATGCTGATGCTTAAAAGGCAGATTTGAAAACCCTGAAACTGCTCTTTTTAGCCAACAGTTGCTCTGTCTTTGTATCAGCAGTTTCTAATTAAACAGTACCATACTAGAAGACTTAAAGATAATTAAAGGTGCACTCAGGGTGTCCAAGAATAGTAACACAATGCAGGTGTTATTCCCTTGGTTCAAAATGGACTGGTCAGTCCTCTCCTTGATTAGCAACTGTGCTAAATGTCATATAAAAGCCTGACCCTAACACTGCTAATACCTACGGTCAGCCAAATAAATTCTTTCAAACTTTCACAGTGGAAAAAACTTTCTATTTTATGATTTTATAACCCTGTCATTAGCAATCTTTGAAACAGCATTCCACCCCCAGGTTGCATTCTGTGGTTATGAACTTCATTTGATCACTGCCCCATCAATTTGACATTAACTGCTACAATTTACAACTGCTCTGGCTTTTCCTCTATTATTGCCGTACCTCTGCAAGTGCAAAAAACTGCAGCCCAGGGGAAGTCTGAAAGAATGCAATGTCTTGTTAAAACCTGAAAGGGCAACAGGGGTGGGGGAACAGCCTCCTAGAAGAGAAAAACCAAAGGTTGATAATGAATAATGCCTCATTCTCTGCTGTGAACATGGGTGACCTGGCATGTAGACCACAGCAAAGTAGTGAATAATTCACAGAGAGAGTCACAGACCTCCTGGTAGACCACAGCATTGCTTTGTCTCACAAATATGTTCTCCCACAGAACAGGGCTCGACAGGACATTTCAGTCTACAAATGTTTAAACAAAGGCGGGTGTGCCGGGGTGTGCAGGGGCAGCCCCGTGCGTGGAGCAGGCCCACATGCTCGGATGTGTCTCCACTGGCACTCGATTGATAATCCCTGGGCCCAGAGCATAAGGGCGGTGCAGAGGAGAATGGCTGTGATGGAGATGAGGCACACAGCTCATGTCCAGTTTCTGACCCAGACAAGAAACCAATTGCACCCTCAAAGAGCAAATTTAAGCAGCATTAACTGTCTGAGCTGAAGAAACAGGAGCATGAATGTTTTGAGCAGCAGCTGGAATCCAGGCTGATTTCCTGACCTTTGTGCTAATAAAAAGAAAATCATCCAAAGGAACCATTGGGGCTGGAGTACGATACCAGTTTCCGTGTGAGTTTCTTTCTTTGCTTTTGTGGGTTTCCCAGCCTGAGAGACAAACCTGAGGCCAGGTTTGTTTCTGTTTTAGTTTGCACATGTTCATGTTGCTGAACACTCTTCAGTTTCTGCCTCCTTCCATCTCTGAGCCCAAGGCTGTGAATGTGGGCCTGGATCCTGAGGGCTGTGCTGGGGACAAAAGAGTGGTGCAAAAACCCCTAAATGCTAGCTCTGCTCTGGGTTGCTGTTGTGTTTGGAAGCAAAGCTAGCAGGCATTTTTTTGTCAACTTGGACATCAAACTGTTTATAGAAGCTAACATTTTAACAGTTTTAGCTATTTCTCTCGTTTTCCATCTTCATAGCCAGAAATAGTCTGAGGCTAATCTTATGGAATATCTGAAGTTTAAATTGTTTGATCTGATGAGGCTACTGAGTGAGTCACTTCTATATCCATATCCTCTCATGTTACCTTACTCACACTAAAAAAGACCTTTTGATTTAATTGTGGCTGTTTCCTGCATATAAGATAGTCAATGTCTAGCCTGTTCTTTTTTTTTTTCTTATCATGTTTGACTGAGATATTCTCAGGCTCTGTAAATTGCCAAAGTATCAAGCAACTATTCCTACATTCTTCCTCCTGATTATCCTCCCATGTTACGCAATTTCTATAGATCTTTTCTCTATCATACCAGGCAGTGCCTTATTCTCTCACAAGGTGAAGGATATGTCTGGTCTGTCAGCCAGGTGGAAGTGTCCTGTGACAGGAGAAGGATGTCCAGATGCTAAAACTTCAGTTTAGGACCATGTGTTTTGGGCATGGCGCAATGAGGCAGAGGACACAAGAGCCCATGACCTGGTGACTGCAGTACGTGGCTCAGGAAGTCACTGTCAGAAGAAATACTTCAGGTTGTCACCATGCCTCAGGAACAAGCAGAGTGCAATTGTCAGTGCATGGGCAGGGAATGCAGGGACCAGCTGCAGGACTCTTATGCTGTGCATGGAGCCTCCAAAGGAAGGAAATCATGTTTTCATGAGATGTCTTTCAGTCCCCTTCCCTCTTGGCACTTTTTCCTCAGCCTTACTGGTACTGACTGATACTCACTATGACTCAGTTCCATCCAGCATCACACCACAGAGGAAGGGAGACACTGCTGTTGTGGTTCTATGTCAAAACGCTTTCTGACTTTTCTCTTTACAGATCACTGGCTGGAAAAAGTGTCACAACTCATTCTGAAAATCATCTTTCCAATCCATGCAGTTCATGTTTGCAGTCTCTTTACCAGAATGGTCAGAGTAACCTGGTTACTAATGAGAATTATTTCAATTGTTTTTCAAAATAGTTGATTTTCTCTTTGTACTGGAGATTGTATTAAAAAAAATATTTTTATAAATGAAGCTATTTTGGTGTAAGTGACTGTAGAAAGATGACTATTCCATCTTTTTTATGGTGCTTTTATCTCTCAGTTCAGATTGGTTCTTTTCCTACTTAGCAAAGCCATAAATGCTCTGTAATAGTTAATACATTTATTGCAGACTCTCAGAATTATTTAGTCACCATTTTGACTGGTTCAAATGTATATGAGATGCTACACCTAATGTTTATAAGCTTCCAGTGAAACGTCTTTTATTTTTCCAAGCATCAAAGTCATATGGTCTCCTGCAAATTAGCTCATGGAACACCACTTTCTTAGTGTCTTTTTCATTATTTCCATCTACTATATACTACTGCCAAGCTGAGAAGAAACTTTAAAAGCACACAACTAAAGAATCTCTGTTTATTATTTGGAAAAGTTTAGATATATTTCCTTTGGCCAGATTTGACTGACTATAATGGAGAGCTAAATGTTTCTGTTGTTTCCAGAAAATAAGCTTTAAAATACAACTTTCTGACTTGTGGATAAAGCAGAAAACAAAGCTATTGGTATCAAACGAGCCCTCATATTTTTCCAATTGAGAGATGCCTGGCAACTTCTATGAGAATATTATCTGAGAACAGACTTACTTATTGTTCAGCTTCCAACAGCAGGACTCACAGAAGGGATCCTGCCCCACTCTGTCTCCTGTTTTCCTGCTTTCTGGGGGTCCTGAGTTGGCTTCCAGGTCCAGTGACATCCCGGGGAGCCTGGAGCACTTTTAGCCTCTGAGAAGTCAGTCAAAGCCTTCAGGGGAATGAGTCCATCATTTTCAAGGATGGCTTAGACAATCTGAATGCACCACAGAGGTAAGAGAGCTGCAATCCTGTTTCCAGCAGGGATGCTCTGATAGTCACTGCATAATGCCTCCTGCAGATTCTAATAGGTGTCTCACCTCATTCCAGAGACCATTACCAGCACAGTACAACTCCAATGATTACTACACTGCTGTTTCAATCTGCTTCTTTATCAAGGTGCTGCCCCTGCCGTGTGGGCATCACTCACCATTACACACCTGTTAATGAGACTTTATGTACTGACAGTGCAGATCAGGCCCTGTTCCCATGGTGCCCACTGAACAGAGCTTTCCTTCTCCAATTACCCCTCAGAAACAGGACAGACAGAGTCTAACCTTTTGCCCTATAAAAATTGCATGTTGTTCTGAAAGTCAAAATGCAAATTATTCATAAATTTTGTAACCATGTCTAAGGGAAGAGGAAAATAGTAGGCAAAAAAGTCTTCTATTTTTACCTGTGTGTCTAGTTGATTACATGTCATTCTTCTCACACAGAACTAAATATCTCAAATGCAAATAGCCAGAGGTTGTTGTAGGTTTTCTTGCCCTTTCCACAGCTGTTCATTACAGAGCTCAACAGTAGCTGACAGCAGGTGAATGTGTGGATGATGGGCCATGGATATAGTCTGTTAAATAGAATGAATAAACCATTAAATGATCTTGTTTCTTGATATGCCTAAATGCAAGCTGCACCTTCAAGCAAAGCAACATTCAACTCTGTATAGCAAATCCCTCTTGTATTTTGCAGCACATCAGTCATGCAAATTTTATGCTATAATCTTTTAAGCAATTATAACCTCCATTTATTTTTAATGATATAGTGTATCCTTTTGCTTTTAGTTCTAGACAATTGAAATAAGGATGCATGAATTTGGAATACTAGACTACTTATATCTCGTTCATTTTGTCATCTATATTTGGTGTTTTATATAACTTGTTTGACCTGGGTAGAAATGAATGAGAATGTATCTTCCCCTTTTGAGAATCAGTATCTTTGAAATTCACTAATATGTTAATTTAGATGTATGTCTGTATGCCATTGCTGTCATAGGAATTGAAAATGATTGGGAGTGTTATTTCAGAGGGAATGCATATTGCATGTATATAATAAATATGCATGTATACAAAGTAGACATAAATTGTACATTTTAGGTATAAGGAATTAAAATAAGAAAGAAATTATAAAATTATTCCCAAATCATCATCTCAAAAAAATAACCACAAAATTTTAACCACTTTTTGATTTAGAAATCAGATGCTGGATTTGGAAGTGTCTCTCTTCAATGAAAGGTTTGTAGTTTCTATACAAATATTAGATGTAGCTCTGCTCTCAATTTGCTCAAGAAGGGATTTATTTTCCCGTGGCTCTGGGAATGAAGGACCTCCAGCTCCTTCCATGACACACCATCCACACAGGAATGACCCCCCTCCAGCCCAAAGGCTATTTGACCCGATCCACAAGCAGGGGTTTCTGGAAAGTCAAACGTATCAGAGCATTCTTCTGTATGAGGAAGAATTAAGAAGGAGAAGTATAGGACCAGACTGGGCTGGTGACTTCATCTCAGGGATGGCATCATTGCACAGCTATCACTCTCCCTCCAAATGCAAGATTAATCAATGTTAATCTTCCCTGCACTTGTGCCTTCTTGGTTACTGTCCCACCTTGCTTACACTGTAGAGCTTTTCTCTGGATTCCAAAAGCTGGGAAGAAGCCTCACACCTGCAGAGACCAGCACTGCATTATCCACTCTGGGAAATGCAGAAGACATTTGTCTTGAATTAGTAACACCTGCATCTGTAATACCTGCAGGAGTGGTGTGCAAAACAGGATCGACTACACACGTGAGCAGTTCCAACAGCCCTAAAGGTCAGGAGGAGGAGACAGTATTTGATACAACTAGGAGTTTTCACATTCCTTCCTTGTACACAAGAAGAAAGCAGTGGGAATTTCTTCTCCTTCCATTCAGTAAAGCTCAGGTAGAGCAAGATTTACCAAAACCAAAACAATAAGGCATATGATTTACAAGCTTTAGTAAACCTGAGATACCTTATCAGCCCACAAGAAAGTCAGACTCAAACCCTCCATAGCCCTCTATTGTATTTTGTGTGGAATTAGGTTGCATTTTACAGCTGGCATAATGCTGCTTCTTTGCAGCCAACTGTGAACTAAAAGCAGGAGAGATACTTAGTTAAGTTTAATCCTTTGTTTTCTGCCAGCTTCTGGAAACATGTTGTGTGCTCTATATTTGGACTTTTCTTTCTTTAGAAAATTTCAGAGAACATTTTTTTCCTGTCATACTGCTGCCATGTGGCCACAATTTTCACCTGATGTGCTCTCAGAGACAGCTGTATCATTTCTCTTAAACACTTGAAATCCATGAAAAAAGTGTACGCAGTTATCTGTGGAATAGTCACAGGTTTAGAGGAGTGGGTTTTGCCATTAGCAGAATTAAAGAAGCCTGGCAACAGAGGCATATAAAATATGGTAATAAGAAGATAAGGAGACAAAGAGGAAAAATAAAAAGTTACATGTAGGCTACAAAAACATAAACTAGATAAAGATTTATATATTAAAACATATTTTGCTAATATTTGGAGAAGTCGCATAATAATGAAAAGCAGATAAAAAACTGTCAAGCTAAGTATAATAATACAGATTTGTGCATGTAAAACTATCATAAAAAATGAACATTGAAATAAACCCAGATGAACAGACCAGAAAACAAAGAGCAGCCCTGTCAGCACACCAAGTTGCAGTGAGATTAATATGTGCTGCAAGTGTGGTTCCCAATGTATCTCTCTGCACTCATCCATCATCTCCCTCCATGAAGCCAACATGAGTTTGTGGCCTTTTTGCTGCCTAAGGCAACCTGGTGTATATGTGCTTGGGAGTAAATAAAGATTATTTGTCCAGTCCTGAAATCAACAGTGCTCACACAGTTGTTAGCCAGAAGGAGATTTTTCTGCTCCCTTACTGAGAATACTCCTGTTCTCACATTCACCCCAACTATGCTGTGCTACTAAAAAAAATGGCTTTTCAGAGTCCCACACTAAAATTGGTGTGAAAAGCCGGGCACTTCTAAAGTCAGGAAGTATTTAAACACTTATTTTAAAACTATGAAAGGCATCATATTGACTATAGAGGAAGGCTAAGTGTCTAGCTCAAGCTGGACACCCGTTTGTGCATGGTTAACATTCAGTAAGTGAATCTGATGTTTAGAGATGCATCCAAAGCCCACTGCACATACAAGCAGCTGCTAGAGTCCAGCTGAACTGGTCCATAGCCCAAATACTCACTGGACCAACACCTGAAAACCACCACAGGCTCACCAGAAGTTTCTTCTTTCTTTCCAGCACACACTGGCTGTGCTTTGAAATTAGCTCAGATTAACTGGCTCCCTTCTTTTTAATAAGAACTGTAACTCATGGTGATACTTTTACATACAGCACTAGCACCAGCCCCCAATTCCCCTGTCTGTGTAGACAGAGCCCATAGTATGCAGCATGTTCACAGCAGAGATGAGGGAAAAGTGGGAATTCTCACAATCCTGTCCCTGTGTGGTGCCATCTTTTTCCTCCCTCCCCAGATTTCCTCTGGTGTCATTACTAGCACAGAGTGGGGCTAACACACATCTCACAGGAATGTTGTGGGTGTTAATTAATAAATGCTTGTAAAATGCTTGGAAACCTTCAGGCTGGAAAATGTATAAAAACTTTCTTAGAAATATTGTTCTTATTTTCTGTATCCAGATACTACGTCTCCTGAGGTCTCTGCAATCTGAAAGTAGGTCAAAACTTGGCTCTTAATAAGTTGAATTGGGAACTCAGAAATTTTCCTCCAGACACAATTTTGTACTACTTAAATTAAGAAACATGAGTCTTACTTCCCTGTACCCAAATTCTGCTGTACAACAGCTGAGGCCAGCAATGAATAGAGCAGAAGATGTGCTCCTCACACCTAGCCAAGGTGCATTTGTAAGCCAAATGTTGACCTCAAAGTGTCAACCAACCCCATGCTAACACACATCTTGGTTTCCATGGACTTAAAGATTTTTATGTTTTGGCTCCCCCCAAAAAAATCATCCATGCAGCATATCATTTAGAGCATGAAATGCTTCCTTTTGGAGGAGCCAAGTGGATGCACATGTTTGTTTCATGTCATTTAACCCGGTAGAACATGGGCTGTTAAAATTCTCTGTGTGTACCAACCGGAATGGTATTAACCCCTACATGAAATACATGGCACTGAACTTTTCATTTCCACTCCGTAGGAACAGACATGGCTGAGACATAGGGTGTTTCCTGAGGTTAATGATAACCTGAGGTTAATGGTTTCTGGCTGAACTTTAGGCCCTTAGCTTCCCCTAACCTGTCATTAATCCCCAGGAAATGCCTGAAACCAAGCGTATTATTTAAATCTGGCAGCAATTAATTTATCTCTGGACCTTACAGATGCTCATATTAAATTAAAAAGAGGATGATTTATGGAGAGCACCAATAATGTCCAGATCTAGGCAAAGATAGATGTTATCCTTAATATTTAAAATTCAGGTTTCTTTTTTCACTGAGTCCTTGACTATCAGCAGTATGAGAGGGTTTTATTTAATTATTCTATCAAATAGGATCTTTTCCTTAATTATTTCTTTTAAAAAACACTTTATCTTGTACATTCTGCCAGCTGCATCAAGATTTTATCTCTTTTCCTCTTTGGGAGTGTTTCATGAACATTGTTCACTGTTGCTTTGAATCAGAAAATAAATGTATTTTTAGCAACTTAGTTTAAAAAGAAGCAATCAGAAGAAATGCAGTGGCATATGTAAGAAACAAGAATTATCCTCTCACTCAGCAGTAGATCTATAAGTCTCAGACAAAATAACAGCTGTGGTTTTATTCCTACGTATTAGGAAGATAGGCCAAAAACACAGTATAAGGTTGTTGGTTTCTACAGAGCCAGAAGGTAAAGCTGTACAGTGGTTTTTATTCCGTTTATCTCTGGCTTTTAGGTTGAGGCTGCCAACAGTGTGCACACTCTCTGTTAAGTCTTCTGAAGCCTTACCAGGGCTCTCAGTGATGTGGTTTGGCAATAGGCACCACTAAATCACCGTCACAGGCGTCAGTGCAGTTGGCTCCGTAATTGCAAACAACAGCCATAAATCCATTGAAACTAATCCATGTACCAACTGAAATAAAATCCCTAATCTCATCTCCTTTCTGTTTTTCAGCTATCACTTTCAAGTCTTATCACAGTATAGTGCCATTAGCTCTACAGATAAAATGGGGTCTTCCAGACTCCTTAAAATCTGAAATTCTGCTGTAAAAACAGCTTAAGAAAAATGGACCTTCTGAGTTAAAGGTGAACTGCAAGGGGACAAAAATCAGAGTTTTGGATTATTTTCCTTCTTTGCAGAGAATTCATTCAGTAATACATTTCACAAAGAAATGGTTACTGAAAAACCTCCGTTTATTCTTTAATATTTCTGTAAACTGATTAAACCAATTCCCTCCAGAATTATCACTGCCTTGACTGCAGTATGAGCTCTACTGATACACAGGATTACTCCACTCTTAGCAAATAAGAGGAACAATCTCACATGTGTATATGTGGTCACACATCTGGCTTGGTGCAGCATTAGTACTCCCTTTCCTGAAATCAATCTCTGTTGAATATTTTTTCCTTAGCAGCCTCTTCTCACACGTTGGTTCTGCTGCCTCTCAGCAGTTTCTTGTATAACCCACCAGTGGAGAGGAAGACGGGGCAGGTGCAGTGGTTGTGTTATTCTGGCAAGGCTCCTCCTCGCCAAGGAGGGTCTCAGCCTCAGCACTGCCCTCCCTGGAGCAGCTCCTACCCCTGGGAACACCAGTCTGTACATGTAGAGAGCACACATCCACTGCTGTGCACATGTCGCCAGGAATATTGCTATGAACATTTCTGGGAGAAATGGAAGACAGACTTCAGCCTTCTTCACTAATGTGTGGCTCCTCCATGTTTGAAGAAAATTATCTTTCTCAAGGGTCAGTTCAAAAAGTACTTTTTACTCCCCTCTTTTTTACAAGCTTAGCTTCATATGGCAGATTTCTGCACCTCTTTTTGTTACAATATTTTGTCTTCATTTTGAAAATACCACCATATGTATTCCAGCTACAGATGTTGCCCTGTTTCATAATAACTAATTAAATTATATATACTGCAAGATCATTTTCTAATGGCTAAGAAGGGATTACATAAATATGTCCATAAAACATTAGTCAGAGAAGACAAGGGCAGTTTATGTCACAGCTGTACCTACCCCATTCCTGCAGTCATATACAGAGTCCTTTTCTTCCAGCATGCAATCGAGCAGCTATGGAGCTTCCTTGGGGCACTGGATCCTCCTGTTCCAGCTGGGACAAGCAATCTTGGTCTTTTTTCCCTTGGAGTAATTAAAACATTTTAACCATGACAGAATAACTGAAGTTTCCACAAATTTTAATGAGCTAAAGAAAAAATGTTTCAAGTGTTCTTCTAAACACTTGGGATCCAGGCTATATCCTACAGAATTTAGGGAGGATTTGCTAAACTTTACTAAACTCTGGTGTGAAAGACAGAGTGTGTTAGCATGCACGCTTTGTGGAGACCTTTGTGGCAAGAGTCAGATTCAGTGATGTTTACATTCCGCTTGGCAAATAAATGCTATTCCAAGGAAAAAGAAGCCAGCTATCCATTTCTTAGGGTTTCCTAATTTTCTGCCTTTTGGTATGCCTAAATCCTCTAAATATGAGCTACTGAATCAGCATTTTGTATGCTCAGATGTAATTAAAGCTGTTCAGAGGGCATGGATTCCAGTTTACTCTAAATTTCAAGGTTTCAGAATTTGTTTTCACTATTCAGAGGAATGAAAATAACCCACTCAAACATTTTTTGCCAATGGAAATTGTTATGAAATGTCTGTTTCTGGATATAAAACCTGATCTTTTCGGCTCAAGTTCTTTCTCCTCTGGCTGTAAGTGACAAGGGAACCCCAGGCAAAAACTTTCTCAAGAAATGTTTGTCAAAACTGATATGTTGATACAACATTTTGGCTTTGATGAAGTGACATATTTCATTTCACTGAAAATATTCTGACCAGCTCCAGATGGGATTGACTTATTTAAGCTAAGAGAATGATTCATTGTGAGAGTCTGAATAACCCAATAAAATAATGGACTAATACATGGGGGAGTATAAATAAACCAATAAAATAACAGAATAAAGCAATATTCTTCAAATCAACATCATTGGATCTGAACCCTTGTCTTTATGTCTGAAACAAACTCATAAAATATAAACAGATTTAAATAGCAGAAAGGATGTTTATGTCCATCCAATATAGGCTCCTGGATAATATTGGCCTTTTCCTTTAGAATCCTGAAGCTATAGGAAAGTAAGGCCTGAATCCAACTTTCTCTTCTGCTGAATAACTAATATACAGAGAAGACATCTGTGAGAAATTTGTGAAACATGTTTCTAAAGTTTTTTATTAGAGGAGAGCCTAAAACTTACCCAGATAATTATTCCTTTCCTACTAGGGTATGCTGATAATTGAAAATATTTTCCTACAAAGTAGCCTACATTCTCCTGATGAAAACTCAGATAATTACTTTAAGCAGGGGTTTAGAGGATCATCAATCCACTTAGAGGATAATCAATAATTGTAGCCATTCCAGGTGTATTTCAAATATAGTAAAACTTTACAAGGTCCTCACTTCTAATTAATTTTTCTTAAGTAAATAAAATATCTATTGAAGAGTTTCCCAACTATCTGTGTTTTCTGCATTTTTTAACTTTTTGAGGAGAGGGGGAAATCAATAAATTTTAGGCAATGATTTTTGAATCATCTTCATATTATTCACTTCAATACATAACCTTATATTCAGGTACTTGAGCAATATTTTCTACACCAACTTCAGCTACTACACCATGTCTAGTAAGGGGCCTCAACCTCGCTTCAATAAGAGAAAGGTAGAAATTGTCTGCCAGTCTACCACTCACGCTGTCATAATGATGTCTGGATTTAAGTGCAGCTCTGACCACCAGAATATGTCCTGAAAGCCTTGACACAGCCACCAGATGCAGAAAATGTAGGGTGGCTGACTTCCCACGAACTTCACACTTATCAGAGATTGGAAATCCCTGCCTGAACGAGAGCTTTGGGTATGGGCTGTGGAATTTCCTGAGCCATCTGACAAAGTGCAGGCATCACATCAATAGCCCCTGCCAAGCCATAGCAGTGATCCAAATACCTTTCCCTCTTGGCGTGTCAAGAAGATTGGTGTGCTATCAGCCTAAGCTAGAATTAAATCACAGAGATGGTTTTGCTGTGAACAGGAAAGAGGGGATAAATAATCATTTGCTTTGTTTTCAAAACCAGGGAAGACCAAGACTTGCCACATTGATTTTCAATGAAAATGTGACTGCCTAAGCAAGGCTCTACCACTGTCGATCAAAGAAGATAACTTTAAAAATCAATTTGAGATGTTTGCCTAATTAATATAATTGCAGTATCTGTTTGATCCAAAATTAAGGCAATTTGGGTGAGGTTCAAGCGCCAATAGGGAACAAAGCCTGATTCCTAGTCTTGTCTCTTGGGAACAGGCTGCCCAACCCCACATAGACCAGAAAATTTAACTCACACTGCTCTCCTTTCAAGAAAATTCCTGGGGCCAATGGAAACATATGAGGTTTCATATCATGTCATTAAATAGTCATGCTTTGTCCTTTGATTTAATGAAAATCTTCTTAGTTATTCAGACTTCTGTGTTGCAAGCTGAAATGTAAATGAATGATAAGATGAATGGTTTAATATAACATCTACAACTCTATATTTCTTCCTACCTGAGAAGTTAAAATTTGATAATGTATTTCTGACTCCGTGCAATCATCACTTCTCAGTGTTTGGAGTAACTGCTTGTGTTAGAAATCTAGAAAATATATTTCATAGTTTCTGTATTACAAATATTTTAAAAAAATCTTCATTTTTTCTATCTTAGAAATGCTTAAAATTCTGTGAAGTTCAAGGAACTGAACAAAGTCATACAGACTATTTTGGTGTTTTTCCTATTTTGACTAAATAAGCACACAATTGGATTGATATAGATCATAATTCAATATCTTCCTTTTTTATTCCTTCATTGAATAGGAAAAGCACTTATTCCCATAACTATAATCAATTTTTTAATATACCACTTATGATTTATTATAGATGTCTCTCAGGAAGATGAATGAGCTTATTCTGCATTCTTCTGATGACTTCAGTGATATAATTAGATATTTTATTTTATTTTCACTGATACCACTAAGTTCTAAAGTCTAAGAAAAATGTGTATTCCTTGATATCACTGGAAACATTCAACACAGATGTTTGCATTCTGCATAATTGCATTGTCCATAAGTATTCTGTTTTAAAAATCTCTGCTTAGTGTAAATGGCAAACTACTTAATTACTTTTGGAATGTTCTGCTCTTCTAGACATAACAACTGCAATTCAATTAAATGTTTCATCTATTTTCTTCCTGTCATTCCAGGGTATAGACCTTGATTCTCTTAATCCGAGTTGACGCTTGTTGTGGAAAGGACATTTTGGAACTCTTTAAAACAATGCAATACTTAACAAATGAGTAGAAAACAGAGTGTTTTGACTTAGGAAAAGCTACTATGGGATCAGATCAGTGATTGCTCCGTAACCACAGCTTTTCCCTGGCAGGCAATTAGAGAAGATCATATATGATGGATTTCTCTGAGGGCACTGAAATGCTTGGTTTCTGTTCCAGCTTCAAGCAAGAAAAGAATTAACAGTTCTACAGATTAAAATTCTGTGAACAATCTCTGATCTTCTCCTGCTTTTTAGGTAATTTTGTAATAATTTCTGCAAGGACAAGCCATAACTTTCAAACAAGGGATTTGCAGGAAGAGAACTCGCATGGATTACTGTGGAGCAGATCAATACTAGACAGCCTGCAAAAATAGTAAACATTTCTACAGATAGGATAAGAAATGCCTACTTCCCCAGATGAATGCACTTGCAGGCTATTCTGCCTTGCACTGACTTTTGTAAGACCTTGTCTTTATGGTATCTGAGCACATCTAGGCATTACTGGGTGAAAGCATTAATAACTGCTGCATTTTCTTTCATTCTCTGTCATTTCTTCCTTTTGGGGACAATAGAGGACATTTATATGTTTAGGTCCACTCGCTTATTTTGTGTCCATTGCTGGTATGAGCCCAGTTACCTTGGAAAGTCAATCCAAGGAAGTCCCTCTGCTCCACGAGGTCATATTGAGGTGTGTCGCTGTCACTCACCACTCCTCTGGGACATCCCTGGGGATGTCACCCCGTGGCCAATGGAGAGCGCAGGGGAGGGTGGGGCACAGGTGGCAGCCTGGGGCCTCTCCTGTGGGAGGTTTCCCAGGGCTTCTCTGGTCACCAGTTCTTTCTCTGACAATTCTGCTTGCTGCCTTCCCTGGGGACACTGACACTTTTTTTTTTGCGCTATCACAAAGGCTAACTCTAAACACTGAGCTTTGCCTTATATCAAGAAGACTAAATTTTGGAACTCACCATCTCTATATCTGCCTACACTGAGACTCCCTCACCAAGCTAAACTTGGACAAAGAGCAGTTTTGAAGAGTTCTGCTCCCCAAAATTGCGTCCTTTGTGTGGAGTATGTGCTCCTTTCCCAGCCTCATCTTTTTCCTTCTCATTTACATCATGCTTTCAGCTAGCTAGGCCAATGCACTTTATGCTCAATCTACAAAAGATAAATTACTCAACCAAACAGCACACAGAGGAGACAGCCTATCACAATAGCATCAAGTGTTGATATTCAGGGATTATTACTTTATAATAGAAGCTAGAACAAATTGTTTTTTGTGAAAGGAAGTCTGCTTTCTCAAATGCATGAAGTTTATATAATAGTCAGAAAATTGCCAGTTCAGCAGATTTTATACACATAAATATTATATGTGATATTTTATGTATAAATGTTCCAAGTTTACTCCAGTGTAAAGCTTTCCTTTAAAGAGTAATTCTCACCCCATAATTCACTTTTATGATTTTCTTAGGGCTTTAAGTGTAAAAGCTCAATCTGGTTTTGTTTTATCCTTCCTTAAAAAAAAAAAAAAAAAGCACAGAACAAGTTAATTTTTACACTGAATCTGCCAAAGGCATATTGTCACATATGAAGCTAAACATGTCACTTCTGCAAACACATGCATACACACATGTGCACATCCAGATACACAATGACTTTTTGAGACTTAATGACAATAGAAATAGTTTCATGTGGAAAAATGGAGGCCCTGACCGGAGCCGTTGACTGCAGCAGGCTGTGCTCATTCTTGGGCTCCTCTCCAAACCTCCCTCCAGCCCTCCTGTTTCACATCTAGTGTAAAGATATTTCTCTCCCCCAGACAGTTTCTCACAAATCTGAAACTTGGGCTTTCTGCCAGATGCTGTATCTTAGGCTGAGTCCTTTGCTTTACTGCAGCCCTTTCCATGTCCTGTCCCTTCCCTTTGGTCTCAGAGAGCTGCAGCAGACAGCAGCAGTCAGGTTCTTTGTTTGTTCTCTTTCTCTCCTGCCCTGTATGAACAGAGGAGAGCATTGATTCCTGCTCAGCCTCAGGCACATGCTCTCAGGTGTTTTAATATGACCTCAAAAGAAAGGATTTGATGAAGCTAACTGAGGAAATCGCATATGTTTGGGCTGGAGTGTTACCAGTTTTGAACCACCATGGCTTCATGAGGGGAAAGTTCTGCTTATCAAGCCTGATTTCCTTTAATGACAAGGTAACTCACCTAACTGATCAAGGGAAACTGGTTGATGTAATATTATTGGATTTCAGCAAAGTTTTTGATAGTGTCTCTCACAAGATTCTTCTGAGCAAAATGTGTAGCACACGGTTGAATAAATACATCTTGTTGTCACTGGAAACTGGCTCAAATGTAAAAGGGTTAAAAGAAACCTCAACAAATGAGAGGGCTGGGCAATCACCAAACATGTGAAGTTCAGCAAGGGAGAGTGCCAGGTTCTGCACCTGGGACAAGGCACCCTGTGTGTGCAGACAGACTGGGGAATGAGAGGCTGAGCACCAAAGCCATGTAAAAGGACCTGGGGATCCTGGCCAAGGAAAAGTTGAGTAAGAGTCAGCAGTGCCCTTGGTCCCCAGGGAAGCAGTCACAGCACCAAACCTGACAGAGTCCCAGGAGCATTGTGACAACACTCTGAGGCACATGGTGTGATTTTTGGGAGAGGTGCTGTGAAGGGACTCAATGATCCTTGTGGATCCTTTCCAACTCAGTTCATTTTGTGATTCTGTGATTTGTCAAAGTCAGGGATGATGCTGCTGCAGGGGTGTCTGCTTTTTCACTCTCCCTCTTTCTTTGATAGGAGTTCAACTTTCATACATACCATGTAACCACACTCTTTTTGCCACAAAATATTCTATTTAAGACAGAAATTATGCCCAGTATATTCTAGGATCTAAATTATTATTGCCAGAATTACAAAACCAAAGCCATGCGTGGTTTGCATTACCAGAACTGACTCCCTTAGGGTCTGAAGTCCTAATACATTTTCTCCCCATGTAGACTGTGCTGTACTTGGGAGCTGCAAGGATTCCCTTTGCATTACACTTCATATTTTAGCACTTTTTAACTTGTGTACATGCTGCATGGAAGTGCTTTTACCATCACAATGCCCTATTAAAGTGTTTAAATCCCCTGCTAATCCATCATCCACAAGGGGTTATAGCACAAGTAATGGGAGAAGACACTCCACTGCCTCTACCTCCAGAGTCACTACCATCTTATTTCTATGGCAATTTCATAGGCATGGTACTTAGGGAAGTAATACTATGGGAGCAGACACTAATGTAGTCCCAAGGTCTATGGCATAGCATATGGAGCAATTTGCAGGATTCCTGCTGCTCTCAAGCTTCTTCGTGTGAATACTCCTCAGTTATTTTCTTAACAACCACATTTTTAGAGGTGGCTCCAGTTGTGTAAAGTCCATCTTCTAAGATAACAGGTTTTTCCAGTCAAAGGAGATATATCCAACTCACCAGGATAGTCATTCGGACTGACCACCAGAAATGAGAAATAAGAATTGGTCTCACAGGATTGAAGAGGATTCCTCAAATCACTTACAGTCACGATTATCCATGGTGCTCATATGTTGGTTTACTTTTCAAGTGAAAAAGTTACACTCCCCAAGGCAAAAGAGTGATGCAGTTTCAAAGATAGTTTACTCCAGGAGCAACTGCTCATTGTGACAAGCTTGGTACCCAGCAAGCCATGTGGTACATGCTCACATGTATCATGCAACTGATACTTTCAGTATCAGTACTCTCATAAAAACACCAGTCTGCAACATTACCTCATTTTTCATGCACCTTACACTGAAAAATGACTAGCAAAAATAGGCACTTATATATATGCACCTGCACACACACATGCATGCCTTACGGTCACAGAGATGCTACACACTCAGCAGCTCTGCTATAGAAAACCTTCCTCAAAAGGCTGCAAGGGAGATTGCTCTGTCTGTACTCTTTAGGCACTGTTTGGTCCCATCCTGCATTATTCTTGCTGTACTGGACGAGACATCTTTCCTTGGAGCACTTCAATCACTCCTTTAACAATTTTTGCAAAACTCCTACATGAGATGAGTGTGATCCTGTGAAGGAAAACATACAAAGAGCACAGCAAAGGAAGGGAACTAAGTTTGCACAACCATCTTAAATCTGGCATTTCCTACCCTATGAGTGACTTCAATGTAGATTTTTGTATTCTGTTTTACTGTGAAAATTCCCATCCTCATTGTAAGGATATTTCTCCACTACAGCTCACAGAAAGCTTGATTTGAAGTGCTCCAAAATGGCAGCTCACTATTCTTACATCTTTAACTCTTTTTGGGTCCAAGCCAGAATTGACTAGTTTAATGTGTCACCATAACAACTGCTGAGCACTTCAGTTTAAGCATATTTTCTCTACTCTTTTGTTCAAAGAACCAGTAGCTGAGCCATATATTTCACACTCTTATTCTGAAACAGGCTCAAGCAGACCAAGAAAACCATTTTCAACTGTTTGTGCTTGACACACAATAGACCTCAGACCAAATGTTTCCTCAGTCCCAAGGGGTAAAGCCATTGAAGAACAAACTTTAAATGCATTATTATTGTTGTTGTGTGGATCAGAAGAAATTCATACTTCTGACAAAATGTTAGTTTTGATTTAGTTACCATTTTTTAAATATTTCATTTCCTTTCCTAGCAAATCTTGAATCAACATAACTAAATATATCTAAGCAACAGATTTCACATATCAATGCTTTTAAGGAGATTTATTTTTTAGTGAGCACATCCATATAGATTTTTAGATGAGATTTAAAATGTTCGTTTCTCTACAAAAAATTCCTTTACTGGAATCAAATACAGGAAAACGCTTGATAACAAAAACTTTACCTCAAATAGCTCATAGTAGTTAACATAACAGACATGTTTCATCTGAAGCATTGAAACTTAGAAGGATTCTTAATTTTAGAAATATTAAAATAAAATGTATCTGTTTAATAATCAAAATCTTTTAGTATATAAAAAGATTAAAATAATCATAAACTTCCATAACAGCTTCCTATAGAATCCTTTTTGCTTTACTCACCTGTTGGAGCTGCAGACAGCAGACACTGAGACACATGTGGAGGCCAAGTTTCTACTTGCTTCTGCAGCTCAGGTATTGAACTATGCAAATAACATTGGAACAACGTGAAGGAAAAAGTCTCAAATATACATGATGCAATATAATTTGGAAGAGATTTCCGGCCTTGGAATATAAACTTCAGGATTAACTTAATGAAGGAGGCAGTTTTGCCATAGCCATAGTGCTACGCACACGTGAATAGCTACACGTGTCAGAATACTGAGGTGCAAGACAAAACATTGGCCAATGTCAAAAAAAAAAAGCAAATGTGTATCACACCCTTGTTTTTTTACACCATTCCTTTGAATGGCTGCATAACATTAATACTTCTTCATTTTCCTGTTAGAGATGTCCCTGGTGGTATAAAAAGCCAGAATAACATCCTAAGTGGTGGAATCTTAAAGCATTGTTGATGCCTTTGAAAGTTCATTTACACTGATTCGAATATCAGGTGTAGATATCAGTCAGTGTACTTCTTAAAGATGCTCTCTAGCACACTGTGGATGGGTAAAATGTGGACCAGCTCAAGGCAAATCCTTCTGTGACCTTTCTACAGATGCAGCTGAACACCTGTAGGATAGATTAAGTTCAGATGTCTTCAAAGACTAAAAAAAGAAGAGCATTAAGGAAAAACAAGGTCCTGTGAATTCAGGAAACTATATTTAGCTCACTACAGTTGCCAGAGCACTGCAGAAGTCAGACTAATTTGTCACCTAGAAAGCCACAAAAGCTGGATCTGTCAAATAAATGTGAACCTCCACCAGCCCCTATCCTGTTTCAGGACTAGAAATAGCATTTGATTAAGTAGCTGAGAAAATAAATTAATTAAAAAGTAATAAAACAGCTTGAAAGATCATAGCAGTGTTCTATCCCAAAGCTATGTAGATCTAGGATTAATTTATACATATATGGATCATTCACTGCCATTTTTCAGGGTTAAGACACAAAATTTTAAACAGCACACAGTAATATATGTTTACAAGTATTTTTTCAGACAGACAAATTTTCTCAAGTCTTGATTTTAAAGCAAATGGATTTCTAGAGTATGCTATAATACTTTGATGGTGAACCTAAACTCACTTTCAGTATCAATGTTGTCTTATGCCTACACTGCTCAGACAGAGGTCTCTTGTTGTGCCAGTAACAATCATTTAATCTCCACACTTTGATATGATTATCTACTGACTCATTGAGAAGAAATCTCACAAGTTATTCTGAAAAACATTGATTTAGTGGCAATTCAATAAAAGTATTTTATCTGAAATTCATTTCTCTTGCAAATTAGTTGAAAATACAAGACAAGCTTGTCTGGCTGAGGCAGAGATTAAATCATCAGGAACATATTGAAGTATGCTCCACAGATCTTTAGAAATTCTGGCAAGATTTCCATAGAGTTAATCGATTATTATCTTCTCCGTAACTAAGCGGGATGAACAAATGCAAGGAAAAGCAATCCAATTTCAAAATAGGATGCTCCAGATACTCTTTTCTAACAATCTAACCAAAAATTCCTGCCCTACATCTGATTCCCTATTCATAAAATAGTTTCCCTCATTGCTCACGATGTTATGAGGCTGTCCACACTGAAGTGTGATTGATTCAGTAGCACAATATTGGAGTCATCCAAAATCCTAAAATAAACAACAAAAAAGAAGATGAAGTCTATGAACTCCATTCTTCCATGAGAAGGAGAAAGTTCTTAAGGAAGGATTGCTATTAACTGGGAACAGAGGATGAAACACCCTGTTTTTGAGGGTAAAAATTCATGGCTTGAGCTGTATATGCATTATTTGCCCTCTGTGTGCCAAGGGCCATTCACTATTCAATGCCCTCAGGCCATGGTCCATATTATTCATCAGAATCACCATAAATCACAGCCCCAGAGTAAACACCTTCCACAGCTGCTGAAAGGCAAATTCAGCATCTTGTATGTTATTGTTGATGTTTATGGTATTGTTAGTATGCAGGGAAGCACAAGGCATAATAGGGAAATTTTTCCTACTATGCCCTATTCCCACAACCTTCTTCACATTTTCTTTAAATCCCAGGCATGCATTTCTTTCATTATGGAAAATATATGCTTAATTTGAGGCCCAAAACTGAAAAGTTGCTTACAGTAATGCTTTCTTGAGTCTTATTAACTTATGAACTTTTGGTGGATTGCCCAGCACTCAGAGCAGTTTTTCTGTTATTTTCCAAGCTACATCAAAGTGTTTGTCTCAAGGGCCTGAAGGGTTTTTGTAGTTTTTAGTGAGGGAAAGTCTCAAGAATAATTTTCTAATGTTATTTATGTCAGCTAAAACTGCATTTCTCTCTTTATTCTAAGCATAGTGGTCCCTGTATACTTAACACAGAAGGGAAGCATTTCTCCAATTCTAGACAAGTGATGTACAGGTTACCTGTTGTGTTATTCCTTCTGGCAGCCTTGGGAGTCAGAAGAGGGCCTCATCCTCACAGTGGGAATCTATACCCAAAACTGTTTCTATTTCAATGACTCAGGATGTCACACAAAGGTCTCAGCAGACTCCAGGTGAACTGCAAGGCAGTGCAGCAAGTACAACACAAGCTTTTGCTTACAATAGCACCTATCATTCCCACATAGATATGCAACCATGAAAAGTATGTACAAATCCAAATAACCATCTTTAGCTAGCAGCATTCACAGCTAAAGATTAATCATAGGCAATATGGATTATTCATGTGCGTGTGCTTGGACAGTGACAGACCATCCCTTTTTCCTATAAAGCCCATTTGTATAAACAGTACTTTTTGCCCCTGAACAACATGAAGTGAGACTTGCAAAGAAAACACATTGCTGAAGGGATGTGAAAAGCTTAGATTAGCATATCTTACAGACTACAACCTCTACTTCAGCATATACCAGACAATATTTAGATGATTAATATCCATACATTTCCAGAGCCATGCAGGGCAAAATTCATTTAATAACAATCTCTGACCCGTGAAAAGAGTCACAAGCTTCCCCAGAAGCCTGAAGAAGCAGCTGCAGTGTCAGTCAGTCAGAGATGCAGGAGCATCAGCCAGCCCAGCTGCCTTGGTGCAGATGAAGCAGGACCACCGTGCACACGGCCGAGCAACACGAAGGTCTGTGCTCAGATTCAGCTCCTGCTCACACACAGAGCTAGCAGCTGGTGTATATTTTACCACAATATTTTGTCTCACCAGTTTCTGGAAAACTTGAGAGCAGGATGGCAGATTTTAATTCTTTCTACTTTTTATCCCTTTCCCTGCTGGTAGCAAAGCTCTTTTGTGTTATCCTTTTCAGACATCTTGCATAGCTACTGATACAATAACTTCAAGCCACAGCAGCACATAATGATGGCAAGAGTCCTGAACACTTATTGCCTCAGTAGGACACTGGAAACCAAACGTGGCAAACCAGCAGCTCTCCTTTCAGCAAACAAACGTCCTTCCCAGGGATCAGAGCTTCTCATCCTTCAGCATCTGCTTCTTACAGAAAAAAACTTACATCTGTAAATTCCAGAGACCTGTACGACAAGAAGTGGCCCTTAAGAGCAAGCTGGAGTGGACCTAAGTCCACAATATAGTTGTCTTATGTTGCTATGTGAGACAGTCATAGAAACTGTCTAATGCAACTCCAAGATTACAGGCAAATTTGTGTTTGTGTTAGCAATAATCACTATGGGCATGGATTTGCAAAGAGCAGCCAGGCTTGCCCTTTAATACTTACACAAAATAGACACTAATATATACTTGAGAGGAGTCCAGAAATAAAAAAATGTTATCATGTCTTTCTAGTTTTTTCCTGTGGAGCAGGGAGTGTGGGCATTAATCAATGTGCCCACAGCATGGCTGATGAGAAGATCTTGGCTCCTGTGGAACAGGGAGAGAACCAGCCAGAGTGTGCAGCCCTGTGCTGGGGCAGCTGCATGCCACTGGCCCGTGCTGCCCTGGGAACCTGCACAAGAGATTCCAGAGATGTCATCCCTTGGGCCTCCCTTGTGTACCAGGTGATTTGCTCATGGAAGGAGGAGCTGGGATTAGCTGCTCCTGACTTTTCCCCAGGCTGAGCCTTCTGCACAACGCTCAACAGCAGCACAGCACTGAATCAGTCCTCTCAGCTCTGACACTACTCAGACTGGGTAAGCTTTAAGTCTCAGGCTAAGCTTTGCAGTTTACAGACAGTTCTTTTAGTATGTGCTGGGTGATTTTATGCTATGTATAGTGTATTGCAATTCACTGTGTATCTCCCTTCTCACTGCAGCTTCAAAGAAACAAACTTCTTATTTAAAAGGAATTCATTCATTTGGGGCTAAAGGCAACCTTAAGTGACCCCAAAAGCAGAGACAGGTAACAAATACAAGATCTAACCTTGAGCATATTAATTCTGAGTTTTGTTGGGAATTTTGACAGAGCTGGGATAAGAGGAACTGGCTGCAAATTTCTGGAAGCACAACTCTTTCAGAAAATGGAACCTATTGAACTTTTCCTAATTAGTAATCAGGCTCCTTTCATTCATCTGAATTACAAACATCAGCAAGAGAGGGAGGGAAAAATCCACACTGATCCTTTACATCAATTAATTCCAACAGAATGTCAGAGTTTTTATATTATTAAATCTCCTATATAATTATACCTCTTGCAGTTGTTTGTTAGGTATATAGTTATCCCTTTTTTTCTTGTATCACTGGTTTCATTACTTTCAAAATTTTAGCTGTCATTAAATTGCTCTTTTTTTCTTCTTTTTTTTTTTTTTAATATAACCACTCTTTGGTTCTGATTAGTCATATTTCATTGTTAACATTACTCTCACATAAGCAGTAATGCAGGATCAGACTCTGGTCTCCTTACTCACAATAGCCAAAAGTTGTGTGAACCTCTGCTGACTTCAGTGTAACCTCTTGTGTGAGTATCTGCTCACCAATGGAAGAGCTTCACAATCTGGCATGGGCTGCTTTGTTGGTCACTGGCTCTCACTGACACTTCTGAGTTCAGCTAACTTTCAAAAAGACAGTGACATTGTTATTCTGTCATTTATTTAAATCTTGACAGTCTTGTAAACAAGCACAGGTAAAAGAAAAAAAATCCTGTTAGCCCCATTTTCTAGACTAGAAAAGGTGCACAGAAGGATGATGCACCACTAGGTATTTTAGAAATAAGATGGGAAGTGAGTGCAGCACTCAGTACTGTGGTTCATAGGCTGTAAGACAGATTGTCAGGAGACTACTGTCTGCAGCTCCTGGGTTCATGCCTTCTGAGGCCAGGATGAAATCCAGACCTAAGTTGTTCCTATCTATTATTTGTGTATTTATAGGGTGTCAGTCGCTGAAGTACTGAAATACCAGACTAGCCCAAGGCCATAGACTCAGAATCCAAGTGGAATTCAGATCTCAGGAATTCCTCTGTCCCATTCCCATGCTCTGTTGCCTCCTCTGTGCCTCATAGAAATAAAAATAAAGTTCAGGCCACCTTTATCTCCAGGACTATTTGATTTCATACAATAGATACAAGAACACCATCACTGTTTCCAGAAAAGGTTTATCCATTTTGGTCACATTTCTATAGGAATTTTATGCTGCAAAAGAGCAGTTCTGCAATCACATAAATTAGGAGACTTAGTTCAGTACTGTGATAATAAGCCAACGGCATTCTCCTTGTTTGGAGTACACTTGAAGGAATAAGAGAAACAGTGATGATAGAAAATAGATGTTAACATTCAGTCATATCGCCAGTGTGCTCAGCAAAGTGCTTGTTCATTGTCTTAATTAACTCTCACGTTCTTTTTTGCCCTGTTCAAGCCCAAAAAAAATAAAAATACAACTTGGGAAAAAAGAGAGGAGTGCAAGAAAAGAAGAGTTGCTTTTTAAAAATTCTTTTGTTGCCCTAACTTATTATTTTTTTCTAGTAATAAAAGTCATGTTATGAGCAGGGAAGGCGACCTTTTATACAAATTTTTCAAACTACAGGAACTTGGGTACTTCAAATCTAAATCTGCTGAGGAATCTAAAGAAGTTAACTCCTTTATTCTCCTCTTGCCTAAACCAAATCAAATCAAAGAGAACAGAACAGGGCTTTCCTAATGAAACATATCTGACTATAACTGAGTTAGTTATCCATGTTCCCTTTACTGCTAAAAGAAAAAACAGGTAACTCAGCTAAGGAAAGCCAGGTAAATCTTACTCTATTTTTTTTTCTTCAGTAGTTATATGGGGAGTTTGATGGCCACCTTAAACATGGCTATCTGTACTAAAGTCCTATGAGACAAATCCCAGATTGAGTCATCACAGTTTAATTAGCTTCATCCTTGTTTTTGGATGATGAACAGTTTAACACAAGGCATGAACTGTATAACCATTTATTTCATCTGCTTTAAATAAATATTGTAGCTCATCATTTCCCTGTTCTCTCTGAATGACTCAACCCTAAGGGCCCAATTCATTAGGTCCCACTGAACTACAACTTCTCTTTAATGACTAAGAAACAAGTTCCAAAGACTTTATCTCACAGAGCTTCTCTGCCCTCCTGTCTTTCAACTTCTCTATGTATTCTTCTCTCTCACCTAAGCTCTCACCACCATCTACAGCTTTTAGCAGCTGGTGGCCACGATAAAGCAGGTCAGCTGCTGAAATTCTTCAGATAGCTTTTGACAGTCAATTTAGATCAACAGTCTACAGGAATAGTGCATTTCTGAAAGCCACACTCATTTTATACACGAGTGCAAATGGCTAATGTTCAAATATGTCAAACGGCTCAGGATTAAGTGTACTGGAAAGAATGAATTTAATTTCCTCTGTATAAGAATTAGGAGAGAAGCTTGTTTTTAAATTTCCCAGTTGCAAAATAGTAGTTTCATTTTATTTCAGGGTTGTTCTCTGTGAGGTGGGGCGGTTGGCACCATGTACAGCATTAATCCAAAAACATGCTTAAGCACACAGAGTTTTAAGCAAGCAAGTAGTCCTAATGAAGTAAATAAATTAATATTGCACCATCCTTCAGTAGTCAAGACCTGAAAGTCAGAAAAAATAATTTCTGTTTTCATCCCCACAGGAAAAGCAATAGAAAAACATCTATTTGTTTCAAAATCTATTCATGCAGTAACCAATGGCTTGACTTTGGACTGTGGCATTGCCTTGATAAACATCCTTTCCAAGATACTTCTTAGTTTACTCTGGGCCAGGGAGAAAGTGAGCAAGAGAGAAAGATTGACACAGGGTTGTGTTTGAGGCCAGATGACCCAGAGGCAGAAAGTGGTGGGCAGCCTTCCTTGGGACCCTGTTCCAGTGACATAGTATGTCTTTTCATTAGAGAAAACAGCTTTCAAAGGCATCATAGCAACTCCTGAAGGACACTCTGACATTCAATATGGGACACAGAGTTACTGTTTAACACTGAAATACTGTTTATTAGATAAACATTACATTTAAGTAGCAAGAAAACACACTAAACCATTGGAAAGTTAATGTATTTTTTTTGCTGCAGCTTTGTCCTTCATGTTATTTTTCTTGAAGAAAGAGTTTAGTATTGAAGAAAAGGTTCAAAAAGCAACAGTAGTATAAACCAAAATTTACTTGCTCAGTAAAACCGTGTATTCACCAAACTGTTCCATCACTGGTTTCAATGTTTACTCCTGAATAATAGTGTTCTTTTTCACAACTGGAGGATCTTCGCAGTGGTGCGGGAAGAAAGCAAAAACTTCTATGTGTGTGACAACAATCTGCTGCCACAGCAATACATGTCATCTTACATTCAACCTTTCAGGCTAAATTCTGCTCTTAATTATACTTGATTCATGCTGTTGGCTTGCATACTTTTACAAGAATTAAGGAGAGAGATCTCTTGCATGACTTTTATGAGTACAGCTCTGCTCCTATGCTAACCTTACTTCACCAGTCCCAACCAAGTTGCTTCTGATTTATATTAGTTTACCAGAGATCAAGTTCAAGCATGAAAATCATCAGAAAGTTATAGGCCTCTATTCAAAATAAAAATATCTTTTCTCATTAATCAAAAAAGGCTATGGAAAAAGTAAAGAAGTGACTTTACATTTTGTTGATATGCGAAAACTTTTGTCCAAGCACTAAATCCCCCTTCAAAGAAAAATAATGTGCTAAAGCTTTAAAAGGAGTCAAAACAGAGGATTAATTGGAGATTGATTTCACCCTAGTTTATTAGGCTTTTTCTCAACTGGATTTTGGGGAGTTTGGTCTTTTAGACCACTTGTTCCTAACAGCAGTAAGGAAGAAATCTGGAAATTGATTTATTGTGAGGATTTTCCATTGAACTCAATGGACATTCTGTGTTGCCTTGTTTCTTACTTTTTGTAGGGTTTTGGTTTGGAGGGTGGGGCTTGCCTATTTTCTAGCTAACATGAATCTGTTAGGGTTTGTACTTTGCATCTACTAGTATGATATATCTTCCTCTGACTTTGAACACAAAAGACTTGGACCCTGTATTTGAAAAATGAACATTTCATGCTGGTATTGTACTGCAATACCACCTCTTATTTTTAGGTTGCTTGGAATTGAGAACTTGCTGATACACTGCTGTGCTTTAGAACTGCTGTGATAGTTGAGGCAACTAGAGTTAGGTCAAACCTGAGAACAAAATATCTCCCGTAAAAAATGTAGCATTTGACCGAAGACCAAATCCTGGCTTGGCTTTGGGTCATAAAGGTGCAAGCCCCTCATCAATCAAGTTCCTTTTTGTACTGATCTTATTCCAGGACATTAACTCTTCTGAGCCCCAGGAGCCAAAGCAGAGAGGAAATTGCTCCTTTTAACAGAGGATGCTCTTGTAGCTGCAGCACCGCGGCGCTCCGACAAAGGCGGCTGTGTCCGTGCTTGGGCAGCCAGAGCTCGGGGCAGCCCCACACAGGGACCTACCCCGGCTCGTGGACCAATTACAGGGGGGACACGCACCCAGAGGAAGCTATTTCTCCTTGTTGCTCTAACCCCCTGCTGTTGGAATCTCTGGCACAGAGCAGTCGGATCCAGCTAGCAGATTTGGTCCACTCCTTGTGCACTGGTGTAACTCAGAGCAGCCAGACACGCCTGGCCGGCCCCTTGGCTGCGTTCACAGACCACACACCAGCAGGCTCAGCCTTACATCAGCCAGGAACAGCTAGAGCTGCTGAGAAACCAAGAGGAGAGCGCTCCTGGATTTTTAACAGCACAGCTTTTAATTGTGAAAATGTTCTTCCAGGTTTATTTATGCCACAAGAGATTGGAACAGCCAGCAGGGGATCAGCTCCCCAGAGTAGTATTCAAGGCCAGGTTGGATGGGGGTTTTAGCAACCTGGCCCAGTGGATGGTGTTTCTGCCCATGGCAGGGGAGTTGGAAGTAGATGATCTTTAAGGTCCTTTCCAATCCAAACCATTCTGTGATTCTATGAAGAGTATCCCAGGCACATCTCTTTCTCTCCAGAAACAGATATGTCCATACCATGGCCAGAAATTGCTGACTCTGTGATGCAAAGCACATGATCTGGCTCCTGTACTACATTTCCTGTCAAAGCTGTACCTAGAATTTATGAAACTCTGGTGATTTTTTTCCCTCCCTCTGATCTGTTTTAGATCAGGCTGAGAATACATCTGAGCACTGAGAGATTTTTAATATTGTCTTTTTCTGGCTAAACAGATGTAATGTTTTATTATTTTCCCACACTTCAGGCTTTCCAAAATGTACTGCTCTTAAAAGTATAAATGTAGAGGAGGAGAGAAAATGGGTAATTATATCTCCTATCCTTATCAAAGCTGTGTGTTGGAAGAGAGGGAGAAACTGAGAAAAAAAAGGAGAATAAAATTTATTGTAGACATTTCTCAGCTGAATGTCTTCCAACTAAGCTTCCTCTCCCAAATTTTGTGATTTTGAAGATGGTGTATGATATTTCTTATATACAAGGATTTAAATGTGGGGGGTTTTGCAGTTCAAGAAAATAATGTTTCCAGTCTAACTCAAACACCAGGGGGGAAAAGTGTGTTCAGTGATATCTCCCAGAACTACATCTGCATTGTGATTGTATAGAGATTTTTAAATGCCTGGCCTGTCTATAGAATCCAGCTGGAAAAAACCCACAACCTATTACCACAGGAACCTGAAGGAAAGCACAATTAGTGGATGTTCTCACTTGCTCTCCAAACACTATAGCATGTGGTTCTTTCTCCAGGACACATATTAGTGGTCTCAAAGGAGCATTTTCCTGTCATATTGTACCCTGGAGCTTTGAATCAGTATTTGCCAAGTCCTATCAACCTCAAGCACTTAAAAGCCATGATTCCGACCCTAGGCCAATGATCTCCCAAATATGTGGATGCTTCATCCTGACTCTTTCCTTCTTCATTAGAAAGTTCAGATCTTATTTTCAGATCGTATCTTTCCTTGCCAGATATCCATGTTCACAGCACTGGCTAGATCCAAACTATTGAGAATATTGAGAAGTACTTTTGGAATTTCTTTACAGTACTCTCACTTGACACAGCTGTAGTCAGCTCACTGTTTTGTTTGGCTGTTATGTCTCTCCCACTTCCACACAAAATCAGGGACATTCATTCCCACATCTACAACTTAACTTTCCAAGTAGCTCAACCCAGAGAGCAAAAGCAGACACACACTCTCCTGTTATAGATCAGTTCAGCCCTCAGACTCACATCTATTTCTTGACCTAACACCATGATTGCTCCTTTTGCAGCACTGGAAACTCCACATCTCATTAGGTCAATCTAGGAAGGATTTTGTCCCTTCCCATCCTTTTTGACTTGAAGAGGGAGGTGCCTTCGTCTGAGATAGTAAGTGGAAGGAGGAGTGGAACAGCAAGGCCCACAGACCTTCTGAACTACTGGGTCTTTCCTGAAACAGTCTTTTTCTTCTCTCCTGTGGGGTTAATTTGGGGTTCTCTTTCCACATTCCTAGAGAAAATGTTGCCTGCTTGTGCACAAGGGGGAAGGAGATCTGTTTGCTGTCCCCGGAAGCCCTGCTGTCTTCCCTGTGGCTGCTGGGGACATGGCAGAGGCAGCAAAGTGAGGACTGCAAAGCATGCAGGGACTGCAACCTGTCACTCACCCGCCTGGGACCTGCACATACTCTTAATACCAAGTCCCAAAATGGGACCATGCTATTTCTTTCCTCCTGTCCCTTGAGAGTCCCAGTCAGGCTGGTTATATTCAACCATGCTTGCAGGAGAGATGAGAGGTTGTGTCTAAAGTGGATTTCCAATGACTTCTTTTATTTCTCCAACTAGAAATTTCCTGGGACTCCATTTCATAAAATATCCAGTTTACCACATTTCTTATTACTTTTAGTGGCCAAGCTGCACTTAAACATGTAGCTGTCAGTTACACTCACATTTCAACACTCCAGCAGGAAAATTGGCTAATCACTCACATGAGAGGCAAGCTTCAGGTTTGGCCTCAGTTTCTGAGGTAGAATTTTGCATTTCTTAGTATAAATTGTGATACTATTCAGTTATAACCAACTATTTGAATTACCACAGCACTAGTGAGAAAAGGAGGAAATCCTAATGCAAAACAATGGTTTTTCACCCTGCATATAGGCATAGAGCATGCATTCAATTCCTTGAATGGAAACTGTACAGAATGCCATGGGTGCTATGAGTTAAGATAAACCACAGGGTTCATATGAAATATCATGTATATCATGGGAATTCAGGTTTGAAGTGAATGTTGACTTTGAGTTTGAAGTAAACATGGGGTTAGACTTTTCGCATTTTCCAATGCACCCTCCTCCTCTACATCTATTTTATGGTAATCTATTTACTTTCTAAAACTACAGCACTGCATATATTAGAAAGAAGAATTGTTAGCTGTTTATGGGTATAAATTCTACCTATTCAATATGATGAAGCCTTCCACACAACAGTATCTTTAAAAATAGGTTCAGCCTATCAAGTAAGACTGAAGAGGAAATATCTGGGGGAGAGTGCTGTTGCATCCCAAATCCTTATACTTGAGTATCTGCAAAGTAATGAAAAACATGTAGGCAGAGGAGGATCCTGTAAGATTTAGAGCAAAGAATATGGAAAATATGAAATCAGACTGAAGCACTCAGCAGAATTAGGAAGCCTAGTAATCTAGAGACAGCTGCCTAGAAAATGGAAGGGAAAGAAAATAATGAAGAAGCTTTTCTGTGAAGTATGAGTAATGGTTAAAAAGTTTGCTAATGCTGAATAAAGTAGCAAGAGGACAAGATAGTATGTTGTCGAGAAATTCAATAGGTTCTGGTTATTCTTTTTATGTTGAAGGTTAATTTTTATATATTTTCTTCAATCACATGATCCTAGGGAATGGATTAGCCACCTTACATCTTTCATTACTGCTATACTTGTCAAAGGATTTGTACTTAAGTTATTTACAAATTTTCATCTTTGGGACTCCTTTTAAAGACCCCTCTGTGACTTGGATCTTGCATGCAGGACATGAAGACTTGCTTGCATCTCAGAGTTTCAGGGATTTATGGAGAGCAGAGCTCTCTGCCATATTGATATATAACAGGGAATCAGTCAAAGGAATTAAGGGAAGTGCAACACCTCCAACAATATCCACAAAAGGACTGATTTCGATGATTGTATCAAGATTTATCTTCACAGTTTGATAATTCCCTTCTTGAATGTATTTACTAGCACACTCTCTTACCCTCCACTACACCTTCTGCAAGCCTGCTGCATTGAAGAAGCATCATTTTGCACACTGATAGTAACTCAGCCTCTCAAAGGCACAAAATTAACTTTTTCCATTTGATTTGGGACGGAAGGCTGGGAGGGAAGAAAGCAACGTCAGCAAATTTCTAGCAGTGAAGAGAGTAGTATAGTCTCTACTAGATTCTGTTTTCCAGGCAAAATTCTGTTTTCAGAGTAAAACAGCCACTTTTCACTGACCTCAGCAGAAGTTATGGGTGAGTATTTGAGGGTAGAGTTTGTCCCCTTGACATTTTTGTGAATCAAGGAGAGACAAACTAGTTGTTCCAGGATTTCCAGGTCCAACTAGTGCACCAAACATACCCATTACTTCATATACACTTTATACACATTCACCCTCACAGTGTCCTGCACCTCGTATTTCGCTTTTGTTAGTGAAACAAAATAAAACAAAAAAAGAGGATGTTTCTCTTGCAATACATTTCTGTGAATAACAAATCAGACTCTAAAGAGGTCATAAATTTTCCTTATAGGAGTCAGATTGATAAAAACCTTTGTGGTTGATAAAACCTTTTGTGGACACAGTTTTGCATCCCTCATTTTTGAATGCTCCCTTCCTGAATAGAAACTTTTAAAACAAGTACCCTGGCCCCCAACAAGGGAATAAGGGAGGGAAAAGCCCTTCACTGCTGCTGTCAAAGCTGTATCACCATCCAATGCTGTTTCTCCAGTATTGTTTTCAAGTCATTCTTCTGCAAGGTAGGAGACATTCATTTTAGCCCTTAATCTGAGAATGGAAGAAAAACAAGGTAGTCAAGCCTCAAGTTACTGTTCTGGTGACCAGACTGATGTATGAAAAATCGGAGTCACTGAATTATGTGAATCTGAGTCTGAATTTCTTACAGCTGGACTGCACTGTCTTGATTTTCCAAACCAGGACCACCTTTTAGGAAGTACCAATATAGGCATGAATTTTCAAAAGAGAGAGCTCTCCTCACAGTCATGGCCTTGTCTGCAGTGTCTTTGATCAAGTCTCAACTTCAAAAGTATATTCATTAGAAAAGAAAATACTTTCACTTAATGAATAGAAATTCTTCTCTTCCCCACTTAAACTCTATTTTCACATTGTATGTGTATTAGCTACATTTGATAAATCATGAACTAGGGGTCAGTGAGATTTTTGCCATGGTTTGACATAGCTCTGACAAGCACTGACTAATCCTGACAGATTCCTTGCTGATTACATTTCAAATTTTGCCACCAAATCAAAGAATAGGGACTTTTTAAGGTATCTTTGTGAGTGAGAAAATTTCTCAGGTTAGTACTATGAGAAGAATGAAAGGGATCTGAGCTAACAGGCACAAGAAGATGCCATTTTCTAAGTATAAAGGAAATGTACTGGAAGATTTTACAAAAGGTTTTTATTCTGTACTTTGTGTACCCAAATGGCTCAATACATTGGCTCAAATGCTTTCCTTTGATGCAAATAAACAATGTACAGAATAAAATCATGCTGTATTACAGAGAATCTCAAAAAATATTTTGGACTCAAAATGAAAGAGGGGAAATTCATTTTAGTATATGCAAGAATTTCTTTACAGTGAGGGTGGTGAGGCAGAAGTTGCCCATCCCTGTAAATGTTCAAGACCAGGTTAGATGGGGCACTGAGCAACCTGGTGAAGTGGGTAGGGGGAGTAGAACTGGATACCTCTGAGGTTACTTCCAACCCAAACCATGCTATGATTCTATAATCTGAAGAGTACAGTCAGTCCTGAGAAATCTTCTTCCCAATTAGAATAAAACTGGCCAAGTAATTGAGAGTGAGTGAGTTTGCCAAATCTTGCTTTCCTGACTCCTTTGCTTTGACTTTCTGGAGTTTCCATTATATCACATTTAACTATGCAAAAAGCAAGCAAAGAAATATAAGGCATATTTAAGTGATAGATCAGGGGGTTTGACATATTTTCATGTCAACCTTGACAGATAGATAGGCAGAGCCTAAGAAAATTACATCTCCAAATGAAAAAGGATGTCTTTTTATATCCAGTCCCTCACTTAATTGTTGACATCTCAGAAAGGCAAAAAATATACAATGAATCTTACAGGATGGAGAATGAAAATGTACAAAAATTTGGCAACACTCCCCTCTGACTGGATCTAGAGAGAGACTTAGTGTTAAAGGGAGCTGTCACGGCAATAGCAAATTGTGTTGTGACACTCCATGGAAGAGAAGAAAACTGAAACACAGATCAGTGCTTAATTATCAAAAACTGTGGGAAAAAAACAGCCAGCATTCAAATTCTGTAAACATTTCTGATTTTCAGAAATGCTGCCCACTCATTATTCTCTTTCCCTTCTGTTAAATTTCTGGCTCTTACCCATCTCCAAAGTGCATCCTTTGAGTAATTTGCTTGTGACTTTTATGTTTCTGTGAACTCCCATGTTACCAAATTTTAGAACTCAAATGTTTTCCAAAAATGCATTTCAAAATAATTTCAAATTGCTAAAGGAAGCAGAATCTTATCAGCTAGTAAGTAAATAAAAATAATGCAATATTGCCTGATACATGCAAATACAAATTATTTGAATAAAGAAGATCAAATTCTTAAAACAAAATATGCTTTTAAAACATAGAAAGCGGATTTGTTGCATCAATAACAGAAATCTGAGGAATTTTTTATTTTGTTTGAAGTCTGTTTTTTTCACACTTATTTTTCAAAATAACTTTTGACAAATTTTGAAAATAATTGATTTGTTGGTACTTAAAGGGACAATAAAATGCATTTTGTCTAAAAGAGAGAAGAGAGAAAAGAAATAGTTCTGATGGCATTACAATTTTTGCCTTACTGCACAGGTCTAGCTAAAATGCTATTTAATTTGATTGAATTCTGTTTATCCTTTTCATTTTCCAAACCAATGGCCATTTAGGCAACGGAATACATTTGTCCATGTGCACATACGTGATCTGCAAACTCAGCATTTATGGCTCTGAACTGGTTGTTATAATGCATGTCGCTGAGGCAAAAAGATCTTAAAATCTGAGACAGCTCATATCTAAATCAGTCCTAATCAAAACAGAAAGTGTATTCCCAGTACATGAATTCCAAATCTACCTAAATATTTGTGCTCTGTGTATTACTGCACTCGTCCTATCAGCATCAAAACAATGTCATGTGAAGTTATTATTTGCAATCAATAGCTGCATTCAGTTACATAGCCTGAATAATGATTACTTCAAGAGAACAGTTCATCTCTGGTGTTAAAATATCCCCTAACTTTATCAATCCTTATGAAGTATTTATCTTCTAATTTGAAGAAGAAACATAACCTGGTACATTAGTGACCTTCCAGTTTACTTCTTTGGGTGGAAGAAAATTTCATTCCTTTCACTTTTAGCACAATGCCCAAAAAAATCCTGAATACTTGAAGAAAGTTTTGACATCTGCTGGGGACTGCTGTCAAGGTCAGACTTCACTCTACCTGAGTCCAGCTCACTGACAAGTTATTTCATTAACAGTGGTTACGGTTAAGACTAATGCTGAGGTTTTTACTGTTTCTTGGAGAATCTTTTTTTCCAAGGTTATGTTACATGACTAAAGACAAAAGGGTACTTTCATTTGATTTAAATGTTCAGCAAGTCCTTTAGTCGTGGAAACAACAAATCAATTAGTAAATTTAAAAATCCATAAGACTTGTAAAACTAAATCTTTACAGCAATGCAAATCCATGTCCATTTTTGGCACTTAGAATGAAAACCACAAATTAGGCTAAAGATAAATTTAGCACAGGAATTAAATGCTTAATTTGTTTTTAAGAATGTGCCTTATGTTTTGTAACTGTTGCATTGGTCACATAATAATGGAGGAAATTAAAATCTATAATAATAACATCATGCTTTCATTAGACAGAAGTAATGCATGGGATAAATAGGAAATATTTTAGGCATAAAATGTCATCTCTGTCCCTATACATAACCAGGCTCTTTCAGATTACACTGTTGTACAATCATTACTCAGTGCCTCAATCAGGCTACTCACATTTCAATTTCAATTTGATTTAATTGCAAGAATTGTAATTTCAAAAGAAATTATCAGTACAGAATCCAGTAGTGTTTTATCTTAATTACAGCTTATTATTCATGTCATCTATTCTTCTCTAAGAATGATGAATAATTGATTACAAGATTTGCCACAATTATTTGATGAAAAATCAATGGTATTCAATCAATTTGTTTAGAGATTGTACTTTGCAATTTACATTTAACTAAAAGATCTCTGCATAGTTAAATAATGAAATACCTTTAAATAATGTTAAAACTGTGACACAATGAAACAAATGTTAACCAAGTTAGGGTTGTGATTTACACTTTTGCCATTATAGAGAAGGAAAAGGACAAATAGTGTGACATATTATCCCTGACTTCTAACACCCTGGCTTCCCAAAGTGCCATTTTTAAGCAAATTGAATTTACTAAGAACAAAAGATACTTAAAACAATTATCATTATTTATCTAAAATAATATTTATTGCCTTCTGTGAAACAGTGATGGTTTCTTTCTGTGTAGCACTTACAAAATTGGATCAATCTTAAGAAAGTTAAAGTGTCATACTGCACAGGGGATCAGACATGCGCTCTCAAAGATATTTTATCTCTCAAAGTGGGGACAACAGAAGGTTGTTGGTGTCTCCTGTTCAAACAGAAACCATGCATGCAATGAAATGGCCACATTATTGGGGAAAACTGTGAAAAATTCATTGTAGACTCATGCAGGTAGGAGAGTGGTGGGATGGGAAAATAGCTGTGCAAAACCCACCGGGTTTCTGAGTATTCTTTTGGAATTAGGGAAATGCAGGGAATTCTGCCATTGCTTCTTGAATGCAACCAGATTTATCTGAGACCACTTAGAAGGCAGAGTACAATCATCCATGGCTGGAATAGCTACAGAAATATTGGGATGTTTTCCAAGAGCTGCTCCAAACGTCACTGCAGCTCATAGAACTGACTCCAGCTCTGGCAGAAGGGAGCAAGGCACTGCAGCAGATCTTGGAAGCAGGACTGGCATTACTCATATATATTGGAAACTAAATGTTGTTTTTTCACCTCAGTCAAATTGCCCACTTTTTCCTAGTCCACAGGAAGTAACTTGGCTAGAAGAATCAATGGAATAGTCTGTGATCAAAGGCAGGGCGTAAAGCCTTTGTATAAGGATAACAGTTTAGCCCAGGAAGGACATAAAGAGTTAAACATCCAGGGAAGGTTCCAGTGAAAGGAATCCTTAAGAAACGTTATTTAGCTAGCTGTGCAAGGATTCAGCTGACTTTTAAACAGAGATTAGGCAGGACTATACAGCTGAAAAAGTTATGGAGCCATAGTATAAGGCCAAAACAAACAAAACAGACGAAAATCAGCAGGACGGATCTTATACAAAAATGAAGGACTATTGCAAAAATAAATCAAAAAAGGAGATACAGTAAACTGGAACAGTACTTGAACTGGAAAGCCTGAGAAGTCATTCCCTTTCCAAAATGCAAGTATGCACTCCAGCTTTGTCCTGACCCTGCAGCAGGATGCAATTCCCTCCCTCCTTGCATGCTTCACCCAGGTTTACATGGGAAAAGAAATCAAACCTGGACACTGTGATGGGACTCATAGTACTCCTCAGTCTATCCCTTCTTTGACTCACTTGTGACCAGGTTTCCAAATACCCTGGCACAACCATACAGCACTCAGAGATGGTTTGGTGTAGATTTTTAGGTTCCTGCAGATACAGAAGACAAAAGTGACCTGCCAAGGTTAAGGGGGAAAACACCCCTCTTAATGTCAGTTTGAAAACTCATTATTACGACTGGAGTTGTTTTAAACCAAATTGTATACAACTGATAAAGAACATATTGCTGGATACAAGCCAAAGAAAAGAGTTGAGTTTATAAGAATCAGCATTTGAAAGCTCATGCCTAATTGCTTTGGCCAGTCCACATTACTTGATTCCAGTGAAAGTGTCCCAAAACCACCAAAACACCTAACACAGAGTTTCAACAGGCTGCTCTTGCTAATATTAATAATTGATGCATTTCCATACAGCTTTGTGTCTGAAAAACTCTGCATAAAGATTAAGTAAGTCTTATATGACCCATGTGGTGTAAGACAGTTTTAGTCTCTGCATGCAAACAGGGAAATTGAGGCATTCCTACTGCTGCTTAGAGGCACATATAGGAAAGGAATGACACCCCTTCCTGAAGACTAAGTAATAAAAAAAGAAAGTAAAAATCCAATGTACAGTGTTAAAGAAAGCAAACAGCAGAAATTCAAACACTGTTTCTCTCCCAAAATCCCCAAATGATGCTGGTCTAGTCACTCTTCACTCTTTAGAAAAAAGCTAAACCAAAACAAAACATTACAAGTGGATCTTGCACAAAATTCAAATCTTGCCTCCAGTCGAACAAGAATTTTTTTTTTAATACACAGTAAACCCATCACAGACATCTGTGGGATGCCAAAAGTCAGTGTTTATATTAAACTGCTACATTTCACTCAAAACTCTCCATCTCCAGGCATGGCCTTTTTCTATTCCCCATACTTAAATGGCTTTAGTTGATCAGGCAGCATAGTCAGACCTGTATTGGCTGAATCCAACAGCTCTCAGTCACAGGATCAGGGTTGGAAGGCACCTCTGAGGACCATCTGGTCCAGCCACCTCTTCCAGGCCAGCCTCAAAGGCACAGCAGTGCCAGGTTACAGGTTTGTTACACAAGGAGCTACTCTTGTTTGCTTACCTGCAGTTGCAGCTGCAACTCCATAGGTATGGTTTCCATATGTAAACATGGGATACTTTAAAGATAATAAGAAATATTTAAAGTATTCACTGGAAGATGTAGGATTGGAAAAGAAGGTCTGATGGATTGCTCTAAGCATGTCCTTCCAGGGCACCTGTATGAATCAGAGACTTTCCTCCTACTTCAAAATTACACAAAAACGTCTCATACTTCACATTTTTAAATTTTAAACTCCTGCAAAGTGGGCCAAAAACTGCATTCCTCACACAAAATTAATGATAACTGCCAGCAATACTTTCTACAGAAAAATTCTAAATACAGAACATATTTTAGAAAACATTTTTCATAAAATGAGTAGCAGTCTCATAGAATTTAGGGTTTTTACTATGTTACAGTACCAAAGGCAGGACTCAAGCCCCTTTCAAACTTGCTCACCGGTAGTTTGTTTTTTTTTCTTGCATAGATATTTTTGAAATATTTAACAGAAGTTTAAGATATACAAATAGATATTGCAATTCTGGGCTGTTTTTTATGTGCAATCTTTCCTTATACCCTCTTGCAACCTACTCCAGTGGCAGACAAGATCCCATCCTCAAATTACCCACACTTCAAGTGAATGAAAAGTGCATGCAACTCTAACCTGTGAACAGTACCCGAGGACAGAATGCAACAAAAGCACAAAATAGCCCAGTACTCCCCACAGAAAATAAAAAAAATTGATGGAAATATTATTGTCTCTTCCTCACTAATTGCATTTACAGGTTGTAATTTTTTATCTTTCCAGCTGTTTGCAGTAGGTGTGTTTTCTCTTGGACACAAACGAAGTCCTGTAGGTGCAAAGAGAAAATTGTCTGTACTGTTTCAGGATTACAGTTGGTAACCTGGTCATGCTTTATTTCTGTCCACGTAGTGAAAAACAGAGCAGGTTATAACACTTTTCAAACAGCCATGCAGGATTTGCATTGCAGACACGGCTGTGGAATGGGTAAATTACATCACTGTAGCAAACTTCCCAGGTTACCAACATGGCTAAGTAGAAACTAGGAGTTTATAGCTTAATTAGAGGCACTTGTAAGTGAGGATCAGATAAACAGATACACAACTTAAAAGAGTGCATTGGCCATAAATTCTTTCATTCCAGATTCAAATCTGCTAATATATGACTTCAAACACCTTTGACAAGGTTATTTAAAAGCCAAGCAATCTTATTTCCTATGTCTTTGGAACATGAAGTGGGAAGAAGTAAATGACAGAAATCATGCAGTGCTGCCAGAAGAGCCTAAACGTATTTAGATCTTTGTGATAAGTGACACAGAAATGCTTGAATAGGTGGCAGGAAGAACACAAGACTAGGGACAAACAGCTCTAAGGCAGCAGATGGCTCCTTTGCCATCTTTGCCACCCTTTTCTCCTCATTCCCTTTGCAATTAATTTTACAGTATTATTAAATAACATTATTATATGATATATTTTACAATACATTTAGTTTTTTTCACACTCCTGCTTCGTCCTCTGTGTTTTTTCTTAAATTAGAGGAGAAATACAAATTCATTTTGATGTGAAGAGTTGGAGATGCTGACTCTTCTGAGGTTTCCCATCTGTACAAGAGTCTATTTTTTTTTCTGAAAACTTCAGTGATGCAATTTGGAAATATTTATTTTCAGACTTGGTTCATATTTAAAAGGAATTGAAAAACTAACATTCAAAAAATTGAAAAATTAATATTTAAGAGCACCCAGAGTTCGAATTGCAGTTGAAACTTTTAAGGCGATAAGTAGTTTTAATACTCTTGACTGTAGCAAAGTTGTAGCCTGCAGTTGTAGTCTCAAGTTGTTTCCTGTGAGTTTGGTTTTTTTTTCAGATGAAGATGATTTTGACCAGATTGGAATACAGATAAACTTACTCTGCTAACAGAGGAAAAGCAAATGTGCTTCAAAACACTTATGGAAAAGTCTAATTTCCATTTCTTCATGTCATTCCTTGTTTAGAGAATCAAGAGAGACACTGCCAGAGACACAGCTTTATATAAAACAACTTTTGAGGCTCCAAACACTTCTTTCATCAAGTGGGGAGAGTTTGTGACTGCCCAGAAGTCACTCTGGCAAAATTATTCTCACCTTCCAATTTGCACGTATAGAACATTTACCATTGAGTTAAGCGCCATGCTACTCATCCTTTGATGTTTCCATAGAGGCTCTAAACACTGAGACCCTTAGAGAAACAGGAGCTCAATCCACGCTGCTTGCAGAGTGTTAGGTGCGAGCAACAAGATCAAGGGCTGCAGACTCCAGCAGCTTAACAGATACCGGCAGTGCCAGTAAGGACCAAAGGAAAGGGATTTATGCGTGTGCCTGGCTACTTCAGCGTCCCTTTAATGCCGAGCGCCTTCGTTTTGCCGTCGCTTTAGCGCTGAGACCGGGGCGGTGCTGCTTTGGCAGCCCAGGGGCGGCTGCGGGCCCCGCAGCGAGCGGGTACCGGCCCGGCTGTGCGCGGCACACCGGGAACACCGCGGGCCGCAAGCCCCGCCGGAACGGGCTCCACCGCAGCCCTCTGCACTGAGCAGCGCGGGAAGTTTTTAATTAGCTTCCCCCGTCCCGCTCCCTCGGTCAAAGCAGGCGGCTTCACAGCTGCGTCCGACCGAAGGAACGGGAGCGTAGAGCCGGACCGTGCCCGGCCTTCCCCCGGCGCTGC